>VZRV01010115.1:80953-92155 GCA_013398115.1 Falcunculus frontatus
CCCCAAAGTCAGGGGTTTCTCATCAGAAAAGTTTTCAGTTACTCATACCTTGTTAGACAGACGGAAACCTGGAGACATCATAGCAGGTTATAATCTTCTCTGTTTATGGCACTCTGTACTCACATCTTGTTTCTATGCTCGGGTCAGTCCTAAGGACCAGCTAGCAAAATTTCAGCAAATCCCTCTCACCCTCTAACAATTTCAGGCTGATTGTCAGTAGCCTTTCTGTGGTCACACCAGAGTAATTGCAACCCCCAACACATGCAGAAGCAGGTGCAGATGCTGCTAGACTCAGAGTATCAATGAGTAGGTGGGGATCTACTTGCATTTTCAAAACTAAAGAAACAAAGTTTAATACGTAAAAGCTTTTCTAGATGATTTTCTAGATGACAGTTTTGTTGCACAATTGTACAGCCTTATCTCCCACCCACTGAATTTGATGGAAAATCTACCTTCACATGCACAAGTAGATTTACTGAGACATAAAACACTCTAAGAGGAAATAATTTGGTTTACAGTTTCTCTAACAAGAATATCTGGACTGTGAAATATGGTCCTCATGGTAAATAAAACGTTTCACTGCACTTTGTAAAATACATATTACTTAATATACTGGTCTTTGTATTTTCCTTCTGCAAAGAGTGTTGCCATTGGCCAACACCCAGAAGCACTGGGATGGGTTTGCTAAGGCAAAGCACTTCATGAGGCTCTCAGCTGCCATAGATTGACACAAATTTCAAATGGCAGACACCTGCATTTTCCAGCAGAGGAGCTGGCACAGATTTGGGGCTATCATTTCAGATATAAATATAGACAGTTGGTGTAAAAGGCAGGTGTCTATATTTGAGTTAATCAGCTTATGCTTTCTGTAAAGAGAGAAACAAACCACAGCACAGAGTGATTTATCTCACCTCCCTTAGATACCGCTCCTGAACTAACATGAATCACACCCTAGACAAACATGTTTCTTTCCATGAATTATAAAAAGACCTAGAGATGCCTAAATTGAAAAAGAATCCCTAATTTTTATAGCTCCAATATTAAGCAAGTTGAATCCTGACTGCTGTGCCTGTATTATACTAAACATACAGCATTTCTTCTGCAAGGATATTATACATGTGGTAAGCTTCCCAAAGGTAAATAAGAAAAAGAAATCAGGTTGATTGGAAGAATACTCTGAACTTGACCCTAAGTGCTTGAAGTGAGTAAGGATTTTCCGACACAAAGTAGATAACTATGGCCATGCCACTGAAAGTGGGAACTGAAAGGAAGGAGAAAAAGAAAAGTACTTTTTTTTTTCAACTATAGAGGTTTTGAACCCTTTATAAAATTGGCTGGGCAAAGCAAGAGTGAAAGATACGTCTAGTTTTCTGAGCAGATCAGTGCTCCTTGGTGAGGAAGAGTGCTTTGTGCAGGCATCTATGTGCAGATGAAATGAATGCAAAGGAAGAATAAAGTACTGCAGATTCAAACAGCTGGATTCTACACCCCCTGTGCAGAGGCTTAAGTGAATCCATTAGGAAAAAGCCAGGAGTGATTTAGGTCAGACTAAAGCTATCATTAAGACAGGATCTCTGTATTAGTTCTGCCTTCAAGAAAAAATATACATCTATGCAAGAAGATATTATACCCAGGCAAGCTAGGTCCCTAGTAACCCTCAGGATAATTTCAGGGTTATCTAGATGGGGTGAGCAAACATCAAAAAATTCAACACTTCTATTGAGACTAGAGGCTGCTCCAATTTTTTTTTTTTTTATGATTTGGAAAACATCCTGGAAATTTTACAAACAGGGTTTTTTTTTCCCACAAGATGGAGAAAAACCTGCATTTGATTTACTTCACCATCACCACTGTTAAGAAAATGTACTTTGTTAAGGAGAGGACTTGAAATTATTAAATAAAAAAAATGAAGGAAAAGCATGTTCATGATACTGTTCTCTGTACATGTTCAATTTACAACTGTTGCTGCACAGAAATAGCTCTACTGACACTGATGAGAGAATTTCACTCACTGGGAGTGAGCTCTGCAAGTTTGTGTGATATGTGTAGGCCTGCTTTGCAAATGCCAACTATTGCGACTTATAACTTAAAAAAGTTTCAAAGGTTTCCATTTGGAACTGCAAGTTCAAACTATTTCATGTCATAAACAAAACTAAAAACTTCTTTGAGAAAGAAGAGGCAGCAAAACACATACTTATTTTTTATTTACATTCTCCTCTAATATATATATTATTTTTTTTTAATTTAATGTGGTTAAAGGCAAAATTAATACTCTGTGCCAAGTTTCAGACAAGTATGAAATGTCAAGGCTTATTATGTTATTAAGCTTCTGAAATAAGAATTTATATTTATAAAAGACGTGCTGACACAACCTGAACTCTGAGCAGTGGTAATGCCACCACAAGAGCATGGTTCACATGCAGTGTGAACAGCCCAGATTACCTTAGCCTAATAAAATGAAAGATTTAAAACAGAGGAAATAATTTCAGAGAATCATATTTCTAGTGCTGTCATGTTTGCAGTCACATTTGGGTTTAAAAGATGGGAAAACGTGAATCTATTTATATATTCTCAAGTTACACCCACAAAACAGGATCCCAGAGAAATTCTCACAAACAGGGTTTGCAAGAATACAACAGAAGTGTGTGTAGGTAGATGTGGGTGCCTGGATGGATTATGTATGTAATCAACATGTAAAGCTCTATAATACTGAAAATAATAAATTATTGTGAAGGGGTAAGGGTGGAAAGTGCATTTTACATGGATTATCTGCCCTAGTTCCTGTTCTTATTTTTGGAAAGCAATCAGCTCTTCGTGAGAACTCAGCACCACGCTGAGCCACCCTGGGGCTTTTCATGGCCCAGCCCTTCACTTTGCATTATCATCTGTTAGCAGCCACATCCTGTGCAGACTGATTCATTACAGCCAAGAAAGGCTGCGAGAACAGGAGACCCTCTGAATCCTGAGGTCTGAAATCACACTAACATACTTCTCTCAGTGTACTACAGAAAATAAAGCTACTTTTTCAAAGGCATTTCCAGTCATTTTTGTAATTATTCCAAATAAAAGCTTATTTTAAGACTCTTACTTTAACTCAAGATCTTTGCAAATCACCTTTCTTGAAAACACTCATATGCCTAATTTGGAAGACCATATGTTCACCCTAGTTTAATTAAGACATAAAACCAAATAATTTTGACCACTTTTGCTTCATAGCTATGGCCAAACACAAACAAAAATCAGGTAATCATAAACTGATACAGTTTATGAATATTTATTCATTGATGTATATGAAGTACATTATTATTTTCAACTATGGTAATATTTTTATTTTCTGTGAAGCTGAAGTGCATTCAGTCAGAGATAATACAGTATGTTGAGCTTGTATTTTTAAACCCTAAAATGCATTACTTTTGAAACAGTATGATTTCCTGATGCATAACTACTGAACACAAATATGTTGCAAGTCAATTGAAAAATCTGAATTAGTGTTGCAGTCTATTACTTTCCACTTCACCGTATTTCTAAATATCCTAATATCTCACAGCAGTTTTAAGCATGAGTTTAAATGTAAGAGCAACTATGAGATTCTTGTTTTACACATAGATGAAGAAATTTCAGGGATAAAATGACCAATGATCAGTGGCTCGGCTGGATGTACCAGCCTTCAGTCTGAAACTTCCAGTTTCCTGCATTAACTCTAGTACTTTTAATTACATTCTTTGATGTATTTGTTTTAAAGTTGCAATGTACAGCTGAGTCTTTGTACAGAATTTTTTCTGTCTCCTCTCATGAGTACAGAAATAGCAGGACATAAGCAAACTCGGTATATAAGCCAGTTCTATGACAGAGTGGCAGAAACACAATTGCTGAACTGTGTAGAAACATGGTTTGCTGGTACCAGTGCTACCATAGCACACAGTGAGGGATGTGTATTGATGTGGCAATAGAAGAGCTGTCAGAAAGAATCAGTGCGGCCGCAGTCCATGAATCCCATTTGTCTCCAGTGTAACATGACTGATCACAGCTAAATTACAGTGACTTTAAATGTACAAGTCAATTTTCTAAGCTAAT
The DNA here is from genome assembly GCA_013398115.1 of Falcunculus frontatus. Lineage (NCBI taxonomy): Eukaryota > Metazoa > Chordata > Aves > Passeriformes > Falcunculus > Falcunculus frontatus. The sequence goes on from VZRV01010115.1 coordinate 85,028, forward strand.
TAAAATCAGGGAGACTAGTATTTCTAAGGTTAGCAAAATTCAGCTCCTTTACAAAATACAGTATAATCAAGAACAATGGAATATATATATATATATATATATATGATTCAAATAGAAATTAATTGGCCGGAGTTCAAGGGAAACAGTGCTTTTAATAATCCATAGATTGCCATTTTACTGTATCCCTTATAACAGGAACCAAATAGGAACAAACTGTGTTTGCAGAGACATTGATATGTTGTGTTTCCCAAAGAATCAAGGTTCTTTTAGAAACTAAATTGACCCACAGGAACACCTCAGGATGGCTAAAAACATACGTCATAGATAGATATATATACATATATATATATTCAGAAACACTGGGGAGACTTTACACTCATTGTCTGCAAACAGCTGAAGGCATCTTAGAAGTCATCATGCAACTGGTGAGAAGAGAACAGCAGCCCATGGCTTCAACAGCATACAATAATTGTAAGATCAGTGTAGTTCAGCTAATGTTAGAAACAAGAAGATATTTTTAGAAAATTTCCCGCTTTAAGGTCATCTTCATCCCGTTAAGCCTGCTTTACAAAAAGACTGGTCTTACCTAACCAAGTCACTGAAGATCATTCTTTCCTGATCAGCTCCATTCACAAACTCATCCTTTTGACACCCAATTCATTGGTGTTCTAATATCAAAACAACCTGTTAAAGATTTCAGGGCAAATGACACTGAAACAGGAAAGGGATGAAAATGTTATGCTCCAAAGGAAACCATCCTATATTATCATTCCTAAACCACTAACAGAAGATAAGCAGTTACAGGGTTGGTGGTACCTCTGGACTATGCGTAGTGTCTGAGGTATCAGGCTTCACACCTTTACTTTATCTGACCTAAATTCTACCATTCTGGTATTTTTAGAAAACCTTGAAATACAGCAGTTTGTGAGCCAGCCAGGAGCCCTCAGCACATTTAACAAGGCTCAACAACCCCGCTAACTCTCTCTTTTGTCAATTGAGATTAATGCTGTGATTAGGTGACTTTCTTAAATGAGGTATTGTTTCATTTCAGCAATAGGAAAACTACAGTGTGTAAAATAATAAAGATTTTGAACCAATTAAGCAGTCTAAAAACATATCTATTTCCCTAGGGCTCAAAGCTAGGAAAACCCAACAGTTTCAAATCCTCTCTCCCTCCACACATCCCACAGCCAAAAACTGTACTTGACCTTCTCCTTTCTAACTATTCTGTCATCTTTAGCTCTTAATTCTAGTGGAGCAGCTGTGTAAATATAGCTGGAACTAAGAAACCATAATCTTCAAAGCTCAGGGATTATTCTCTTTTACTTCCCTGATCTGTTTGCAAGCAGGTATTTAGCCTGGAAGTACTGTCTAGCCTCCCTGCCCACTTCTTCTCCTTAAATTTTGGGTTTGCCTTTGAATAAAATCAGCGTGTGACTCCTCAGCCCTGCAGTGAGCAGGCAGGCAGCATCACCCACTCACCTAGAGGTCCCTCGGCTCTCTCCCAGCCAGCACCAATAGAACAGGACACTGGCAGGGAGGAAACTTAAGCCCTTCATTTGCTTTGTGGGTCTTTTGTCAGCAGGTGTACAAAACTACAATTTGCTTCTTTACAGCTGGTTTAAGAAGACCGACTAACACTTTAAAGAAGGGCAAGGTACCAGCTATGCATTGGCCCTTTATTTTGTTCTCAGATAGGCAGAATGGCTGTGGGAGCCCACATGACAACCCCCAGCATCACCCTGCTGTGAAGCCAGGCTGTGTATTTCCCTTCAGTTTATTCACACAGCTCTGCAGTCTCATACTGCTCCTAAAAATAATCACAGCCTGCAGAGCAGCATGAGGGGCAGTCCTTCACATACCTATGTCAGTCAGGATTAGAAAAAAAAAAGCTTTCTCCATCCCGCAGACTAAACAAACAGCTCCCTACACATCCCTCCCAGCAGCAACAAGGGTTGTTTTGGCTTGGGGACACAAATCTATCAGAGCGGGCTGCTAACTGTGACCCTCTCAAAAGATGAGTCAACCCACCAGTAAAGTGAAAACATTGATCTTAAAAGCACTGATTCATGCCTAGATTTCTCTCTCTCAAGTTAGGCAGCATTATGAGCACACATTTGCCATCCTTCACGCACTGCAATCTGACAGCTGACTCACGACTGCCTGTTAGGACTAGTGCCCTATATATATATAGTGGATGCCGATTGCCTAGGTTTTCCACACTCTGCCTTACCAAGTCCTTTGTAGCATCAATTTGTAGTATCTAAATCCTCCCTCCGTGTCTAGAATGATACTCACCTTTCAACAAGTTTCAGCCAGACACTAATTAACACTCTGCTATTAGTAAACAAAGGATCCAAGATACAGATAACGCCCCCCCACCAAGAAGACAAAGCTGCCTTCACTCAGACCTGCCGAGGTCCAGAAGGGCTTAGCTAGCCCCCACCTGACTGCTTCCAGCTCCCCGCTGGTCTGTGACCACAAAGTCCTGGGTAATAAACTCCTGCAGGACCAGAGTGCTGTGTCAAAAGGTACAGAAGCACCCAAGTCAGACTGGGAAGCACGGGCTGGCTGTGGGTATTGCTTTCCACACAAAGGATCAATTGTGTCTCATTAAAACACGAAAATTTGAAAAGCAAAATGTTTCACTTTTTTTGTTTTGTTTTCAAATATAAAGGCACATTTAGAGCAATGCAACTTAAAAGTGATGTTAGAACCTGAAGCTTCATCATCCCGCAGTATTTTTCCTAGTTGACAGTCCTACGCTAACGTACAACTAGAAAACAGACCAGATTCTGAAGGCTGGTTAACTGTAAATGATTGCATGTGCATAAACAGCTGAGGCAATGCCATGCCAACTTCTATAAGCTAAACCAAGTGATAAGGTGACAAGACCTTGTAGTTTGTTCAATGGCTCCAATTCAGATTCAATTCCTTACCTCCTTAAAGAAGCAGCTTAAGCTAGTCACCTGAAATCTTGAAGAACAGAGCATTCATGTGTAGCCCTTTTAGCAAAAAGTATTTTCAATTTTAAGATTTGTAACTCCAGCATTGTAACAAAATGACACCTACTTATTCAGGTACTCTAAAGTTCTTACACACACCAGAATTTAGGCCAGAACTGACGATTCATCATGTGGAAGAAAGTGATCTCAGGCTTGCAGGACTGTGCCAGCAGAAACTCAATCAATTCAGACACCGAATGCTCTCCTGCAATCCTTGTTTTGTTCATAGTTGGAAGACTTTGTCATAGTAATACAAAACACAGTTTCAGAGGTACAGCTACATTTGTATACTGAATTCTCAGAACTGTCAGTGTGAAATTCCAGCAAAACAGTTCTAATACAGATAAAGGCATAGCTTGAGAGCAAAACTCATCCCCCTGAGCTTTCTACTTCCAAGTCGGTATTAACACAGTAAGAGCCATGACATTTTAGAAAGAATACTCTCCACCTTCCCTCACTTTTTCCTCCAGAGTGTTAGAGTATAGATCTGTCAAGTCTTTGTAATTAAAATAATTCACTGCTGTTTTTATGCATAGAAGAGCTTAGGGAGACTGCCACCAGATAAAACACTAGCATGTTTAATATGCAGAACAAAACACAATTGGTTTTTTTTCAAGCAGTATGCCTTTTCAACTATTCCCAATAGAAGCGTAATGATTACTGAAAATGAAGCAATTACTATTTGGTATCTGTTTACTGGGTACAAAGACCCAGCCTGCCATCTCACCTTCCTTAGCCTACGAGTACAGTGCATCCAAGAAGAAGGAAAATATTAGCCAGATTATACCAGTTATACACCAAATTACAGGACTCAGCATCACTAATACAGCTTTTTCCTAAGTAACCTACATTTTGATGTGCCATCAGTTACATAAACAGAAATGAAAATATCAGGGTTTTGAGAGAGAGGATTGGGTATTCTTGTTCAAACTTAGCCATTTGCACTTGCAGGCTAAACAAAGCTTTTGTCTATGCTTGGGTCCTGAAACTAATTAGAAGCTTCCCATATCAACACATTCTGCTCATTGCTGTAACATCCCAGAAGAAAATTCACCCAAGGCTTAACTGCAAATGAATCCCTCACACAGATTCAGATACATGAGCTTAAAGGCAATAAATCAGGTATAACCTGAGAGTACATGTGATATATGCCCAACATTGCCTATTAAGTGTTGCACATAACACAAATTAGGCTCAGCTATATACAAGATTTTTCAAATTATGCAAGAGCCATCACTTCGGAAAAGAGTCACTGCAGCTGGTATTTCTTCCGTGAATATAGACACATACCACTGATCTAAAGTTTTCAATGAGACATCTCCAATTTCTAACATCTTGACATTTATAAGCCTCACCACATTTTAAGACTTTGGTTATTCAACAGAAACACTGATTCAAATAACAGCAGAACTATGTGCACAGAGGTTGGTAAGAATGTACCACTGCAGTACAAGAAGTCAGACACCTCTCTGCAGGCTTGTTTTGAATTGTTTATTGAGGTTTAAGAAGTCATCCACATTTCTATAAATATAGACATTACTTGAGTAAGTGACTTACAATGTCACCAGTGCAGGTACATATATAACCAACATACAAAAGCTCCACTGGAAGCTACTTCAGTTTATTCAAAAAGGACCAAAATGTCATTAAAAAAACAAACAGCTGTCACTTTCAGTTATTGAAGACACTAAAGTGCATTTTTGGTTACCTCCTGGTCGAACAGCTGCTGGTTAAAAAAGTTTGATTTTTTTTTTAACATAGCTAAATTACATCAATTGACATTCAGGTTTGTAGTTGTCATCCTCCTGATACATGGCAGCAGGTTAAGAAAAATGTATTACTTTGCTGGTTGAGAGGAGGAAATTGATTTTGCTATTTTTTATTTTTTTTTAAATCTGGTATTTCCAACAAAAGTTTAAAGATAATCTAACATTCTGATTAATTTCTACAGCACCACTAACGTTAGTCTTAAAAATCCAGGCTCTGCTTTAGCCCTTTTAATTGCTAACCAAGTATCTAGAGAGTCACTTGAAGCTCTGTACCAGTAAGAAAAACTACCCTCCCTTTTCTGTCAAGCACTGTCCTGCCCAGTTAACACTGTTTGCACACTCTGTAAACAAGAACAGCTTAAAGCATAATTAAAGCAGAACACAGGTCCATCTTGAAAATCTTCTTCCCCCTTTCCCTTCCCCCCCACCCCCGCCCCCGGTAGTGTCTAATGTTTGAGTGTATAAAGCATTATTACATTCCTAACCACAAAATACTGTAAGAGTCACAACAAAAAAAGCATATGTTGAAAGTGACATAGCAATACCACTTTAATAAAATGGGGTATTTTGGGGAGATACAAGATGTGCTCTGCTAATTTTAACTCCGTCTTTACTTCATCATAAGTATGTTATATTGCCAGGAAAATCACCAACAGGGCAAAGAATGCTGCACTGGTTAGAACCACAGCAGCCATAGTTGTTCTTTATAGCTCCTTTACTACAATTCATTGACTTTTGATACTAGGAGGACATAATACTCACCATTCAGAGATAAATTACTAATTTTGAGTAACACTTTAAACCTGATTAGCACTGTATAATGATGAATGGCTACTTCTAAAAAATAAAAACCTTACATACCAAAAAACATGCTATATGTTGGGAAACCACTTTTTCATGCTCCATCGTGTTGTTTACAGTTTTTACTTGTCAAAGTCTTTCACCAGTTGAAGAATCCACAGCACTTAAAATTTCAAGTTTTTGAACTGAACATAATTCAATTTCAAAAAGTGCCAAATCAAAAAAAAACCCCTACACATGTAGCCAAGCTTTCATAGAAATCCTCAAACAAGGTAAAAAACCAGCCTCAACAAAATTATGGGTTACTAGCTTCATACATGTTTTTAAAGCTGTATAATGTTCACCTAAGCACTCCACTTACGAGCAGTAGAAGTTTAAAAACACAGAACACCTTCAACGCAAATTGCTTGCAGAGGGCACCCTCAAACATATGAGTACAACACTAAGCAGAAAACCCTCGTTTTATTTGGCTATTTAGACATCCATGTCACATATACCCACCCATCCATTTCCTGATAGCATTACATCATCTATTAGGGCTTCTGAAATAATACAGAGCCAAAAAAACTTAGAAGAGACTAGTTAAAAAAAAAAAAAAAAAAAAGTCCCACAACTGCACAGCCTTCCTCCACACAGCAAGGTTGTGCAAATGATTGTTTAACATAATTAAGCTTAACGGCATCCAAACAGGCAGGCCTGGGTTTGGAAGCTGTCTTACGTCAAATTTTGACCACGTAACTACTCTAAAATAGAACGGTCAAAAAAGAACTCATCTCTTCTTTTTCTGCTGCCTCAACATTTTCCTTCGCTTAATTATCATATCATGTAGTTTCTCCAGTCCCTCTTTAAGTCCGTCTCCAATGATTGCACAGGTAGGCTGCAAATGCCAGGGTGTTGAAGAACTCAGCTCACTCATTGCTAACATTTTCTCGATTTCAGAAAGAGAGAGAGAGTTCCTCAGGTCCTGCTTGTTAGCAATGATAAGGACAGGCACTCCTTGATTCTCAGATATCCTAGTAATCTTATGAAGTTCTGTTTTGGCCTCCTCCATCCTCTCAACGTCGACGGAGTCCACCACAAACACGATGCCATCGGTGCACCTAGTGTACGATTTCCACAGCGGCCTCAGCTTCTCCTGGCCACCCACATCCCAGAAGTGGAAAGTGACCGTCTTCGAGTTGCCCAGCGTCACTTTGATTTTCTCCGTATTAAATCCTTTAGTGGGGACAGTGTTGACGAACTCATTGAACTGCAGTCTGTAGAGCACCGTCGTCTTCCCAGCGCAGTCGAGCCCCAGGATGACGATGTGAAAGCTCTGGAAGGAAGGCAGGCTCGAGAGAATCGGCGTCTGGTCCGAGAGTCCATTCCCCATTGCCAGAAGGGAAGGTGACAGCAGGCTGCCACGAGCAGAGGCGGCTCCCGCGGCTGCGCTCGGATCCTGCCAACCACACAAGCAGCATTAGACCCCGCTCCCCCAGCAACGGGGCTACGCGGCCGCAACGCGCCGGCCACGGCGCCGCCGCCCGACCGCGGGGGCGGCCGTGGGCAGAGCG
>VZRV01010115.1:99224-269002 GCA_013398115.1 Falcunculus frontatus
TTTTTTTTTTTTTTTTTTTAATGCCAGAGTAATTCTAAACAGTTTAAAATTCTGTCAAGCTGAGATTTCAGTATCAGCTTCCATCTTCTCACATTGCTTCCTTTGAAAAGGGTTGGAGAGTTTTTAAATGTATCTCTTTAATATGATGGGAGCAGTTTGCAAGATGATTAAAAGTACTACAATTACAAATATAAGAGCAGCATGTTTTATTTTGCCCCTGCATAGACAGATTTAATTTGTGAAGGTATTTTCCAGCTCCAGAATAATAGTGGAAGTGTTAGTAGTATAACTACTGCTGTTTGAGATATTGCTAGAACTATGAAGAAAAGAAAAAACTGCAATTAAATATTTTTCTTTTCTAAAGAACTTTATAAACATTGTATAACTATTTAACATGTATAAGGGTGCTGACATTTGCTGGAATTGTAATAGATAGGAAAAGACAAACAGACCTTGGACATCAGAATGAAGAAGGTTTTTCTTTGATAAATTTGTATCTCAGTTGATTTACTGTAGTGGAAAAAAAAGATACAAGTTCTGACTGAAGCATCTAAGTGTTTGTGGGATGAAACATTCATTTAAGCCAGTTATTTCCTAACAATCCATCTGCTAGCAACAGTTACTTATTTAAAAGCTATGCTTTGTTCTTCAGGTGCTGCATATATCCAAAAGGAAGTGCCAGGACAGGAAGAAGCACACAGCACTCAGTTCACAGAGTAGCAGTTAGCATACCTTTAATGAAATGCTTAAATGACAAGTATAGTGCACTGAAACCTGCCATGAGAGAATTTCAAAGACAGTCACAAAAGACAAAGCACTGAAGCTCCACTAATTTGCAGGGACTGGCCTGTTCCTGTGGCTGGCTGGAGCAGGGAGCCTGTGCCTGTGTGGTGTGCACAGCTGGCTCTTGGATGTGTTCCCACCATTTTGGCAACAACTGAGAGGTGATGCCCATCCAATATATAGGGTTCACTGTGAGAACAAGCAGGCTGTTGATCTGTAATAAGTTTGTGTAAATCAAGTTGTGTGCACACCTTGAAGAGGAAATTCAGTTGCTCATATCTCCTTAAAAAGGCACAGCAGCAATAGAAACAGATTTCACAGAGATTGCACTGTATGGAAAAAAAAATTATGGGAGGTATGCCTAAGCTCCCAGGAGGGCTGTGAAAAATCTAAAGTCTCTGCTTCAGTGTATAATAATGTAGATAATACAGTGATAATGTCACAGCTCCTTGAACCTGGTGCTCAGAGGCAACAGCTAGGAGAAGTCCCCACTGAGACAATGAAATAGACCACAAACAGTTTGCTTGATGTTCTCCAACCACTGTTTGGTAATTTATCAGTGTTCCTAATAATAGGAGCTTGCGAGTGCTCCTTATAACTCCTGGTCACATACAGAAAAATACTATGGAATATAACTACTCTCTGACTTTCTGAAAGCATCTCTTTCATAGATGAGTGAAAACAGAGACCTGCTGGCTCCCTAGATAGAGAGGAGGGGCTTATTTTTATTTTTTAAAGAAAGAAACAATTTATTATTAATTTTAGTCAGATAACTGAGCTCAAATGTAATATCCTTAATGAGGTAATTAATAGATTAACAAAGTTCCTGAAGAAAAGCAACAAATACATGCTTTAACAGATAAATTAACTCAATCCTTTTAAGCCACAGAAGACTGGTAAAGCCCACTGAGCATCTGTGCAGTCCACTGGTCTCATTCTCTGCAGTGCTTGCTTCTCTTCCTACCAGAAGTCTTTCCCAGGCACTTCCTTTTAGCTCTATAGTTATGAGGCATTTGTGAGTTTTCAAAAACTGTGTCACTGGATGGATCTTTAACCTGTCTTTTTAGTCAACAGGCATTTGAAGTGCACAGTGAAATACTTAATCTGGCCCAGCAAAATAAAACATAAATTTGCACTCAGAATTATATATGACCCAATTCTTTGCTTGCAAAGAAGGTCATAGTTCTGAGTGGCTTTTCATTCGGAGACTTCCCAGCCACTAGGAGTTTTGAGCTGACTTACCTGTGTTTGCCCCTATTCCAACACAACAGCACTCCCAAGTGTAGTACATGCAAACCCTGATGTAGCAGGTCCTACAGCTTTGCCAGCTGTGTGGCAACTGCATCCAATCCCTGAGCAAGTTTGGATTTTGACCAATACATTAAATTCTGTTTTGAAGCAGAAGGGTGTTAAAAATCAGCTTTACAGGAGGGAATGGAAAGAGCAAATACTCCTTTGCTTTGAGTTCTGGTATAAAATGTTGTCTTGGTTTGAAAAGTAAACTTCAATCAGCAGAATATGAATGAGAGCTAAGCATTATAAATTGGAATTTTCTCGAGCCTAAACAGAGTTGTTTGGCTGCCAGTGATAAGAACTACAGAGTTTCAGTGACTCCAAAGGAGTTCTTTCCCCCCAGGGCCATGGACAGTTTCATCAGCTAGCCTGAATTGTGGCAAGAAGGTTTCAGTCTCTTCCACTGAGAAATGATGGACATCTTACACTTACGTACTGGATATTTATTGCAGTTTCTAAAACTTAAGCAAAAAACCAAACAAACAAACAAAAACCACTGGTAATTCTTCTCAGTTACAATATTTACAGGTTTCATTGTGAAATCTGAGCCTGTTGTTACAGTGTGCTATAGCAAAAGGAAAACCAACTCTTATCCTAGGGAGCTCCCAGGTTTGTGTTTATGATTAGATGAAAAAGGGAAGAAGAAACAAACCAAAGAGAGGAGGATGAAAGAATAAGGTTTCAGGTAAAACAAACATTGTGTGGGTGGGGAGGAGTAATTTCATCTCCTAGCTGTAGTCTAGATTTTTCTAAATCTTATCACCTCACCATGTCTTCTTTTTAAGTTAACAGTAAATCTCAAAATTACTTCAGTGAATGCAAGATTAGGCCTACTGTTTGCTAAACGTTAAAACCTAAGTCACTTGAAAATTGATTTGAAAGCTAATCACAGGGGTGCTAGGCAGAAAGCTTTCTTCCACACTTCTAGGTTTCAATTCTTGGAGGGAAACAACAGTAAACTCACTTTGAAGGCCTTATAAAACCTGTCCCGGCAAAATCGTTTTTGCTTTCCTCTCCCAGGGAATATAAGTCAAAAAAACCACATCATACATTCCAATTCCATAATATTGAAAAAGAGAAGCCTTTCAGAGAATTCAGCACACCTTCTGCCACTAGAATTGTAAACTCACATAAAACCCTGCCAAAATATTAATTTTTAAATGCATACTTTTTTAAGCCTTTTGTTGACATAACAGCATTTTATCAGAATATAGGTTTCCCCTCCTCTCATGGCTCTCATGGCCACACCACACTACTTAGCAGGCTTTAAACAAAGTAAGGAAGGCAAATAAACAAACTTGTGGAGGAACAGATTGTTTAGATGAGATTTTAATTGTGTTATTGAGCTCTAGTGAATGGAAGCAATACTGCAAGAGCCAGTAGTTGAAGTGCTGTGAGGGTAAGCTCTGCGGTTTTCATCTCCTCTTTGAAGGCCTTCCTCTTCACCTCTACCAGGACTGATCATAGAAGATTCAGGAAGAGTCCAGGCGGGACTCTAGGGACCAGAAGCAGCAGTGGGATACTATGAACATAATCAATTTGTTTTCTAATTGAATTATTCTATTCAAGGTCTCTCTACTGCTGGAGAAGAAAAATAAAACAAAAAATACCTCCTTATGTAAGGAAAAAATAAGCATGGACATATTGTAAACATATCTATTTAAGGAAGTCTTCATGCTTTGAAGATTTTTTATTTCAGATGGTAAGTGATATGATAAATATATGATGCATTCAGCACATGAGTAGATGCAGCCCCAAACTGAATCTTCAAAGGAAGCATGAGAAAGCTTTAAAGATGACAAATGGTTATATCGCTTCGTTCCGGTTTACCGATGGAAGGTCTCTGAAGCCATAGGTCATTCTGTGAAAGCCTGTTACTAAATCTGACAGATTCTGCCTGCTGAGGGTCACTTAAAGAGCCCTGCCCTTCTGCTTAGGGACACCGACATCTGCACAGCCTTTCATCTCAGCACAACTGCAGATACAGGGATTTTTAGGTTAGCACCACTGCACTCCCTGCAAATCATTCATCTTTGAGTCCTCGCTGAGGATTGATTGAAGGCACAGCAGTCTGGCACATAAAGCATATATGTGTTTCTGTATTTTTCAGACCTGTGATAAGTCAGAGTTGAGATAAAACAATAGCCATTAGCAGTCACCACAGATGCCCTAACTCCAAGCTTTCACTGGGACAGAGTGATGAAATTGTGTGAAACCAACAGCAGTAGCCAACAGACATTTGTTGAAGAATGGAGACAACATTTAAATGCAAAACCAAAGCCTCAAAACCAACAAGAAATACGGTAATCTTCATCCCTCCTTCTGTAGTCAGTGAGCACTTTTTGTTTCTCTCAGTTCATACCCATGACTGTGGACAGGACCCCTCATGCTCAGTCTCTGGACTGAAGCCATGTCAGTGGATGTCTGTTACCCAGTATAATTCAGTAATAACAAAAGAAAGATCCAATACATTATCAACAGCAACAGTCCTTAAGTCAACCGCAAAACAACACTTGCCAGAAACAAAATGAGCTGTACTGCAGAGAGGCCTCTTTAACAACAGCAGCAGAAAAATTTCAGGACATGGGAGATCAGACAAGATGCCGTCCCTTTTAAAAGCAAATGTCCTCACTCTCCAAGCTGAAGTAAAGAAGCACCTGAAGATTTTGCTATTTCTTTGTAAACACAGTAGAGCCTTGTCTTCGCTTCATACTTATAATCCCCAGAGCAGTTGCTCCCAATATGGAGAGGAATTTTTACGGACCTGATGCAGACATACCCATAGTTACAGCTTTAATGGAGTGTCAAGGCTGAACAGCACTGCTGTGGGGATGAGGGATCTATTTTACCTTATACTGTGTTATAACATAAAAGCTTTACTTCTCAGCTGAGCTGGCCTCTGCCCTTCCTCTGCTGCTCTACTGTCACTGCTGGTGGAACTGCACCCCTTCTTCAGCAGGTCTCTGAGGCATCACAGTCATCTCGTCTAATCCTGCTCTGAGCAAGCCTGTGCAGCCTGGCACCAATAACCTGGGCAGCTCTCTAGATTATGAGCAGTACCTACAAGATGACAGTGTTGAGAAGTGACTTCACTAGGTCAAGCGTTGTACAAACACACGGTAAGAGACAGAGCAGCTTAAACAAACAGGGAAAGGATTGAGGAAATCCTCATTTAATAGGTAGAGAATAGAAGCACTGAAATTCAGCGATTTACTTCACACAGACAACAGGAAATACAGGTACCAGAATCCCTGTTTGCTGCTTTGAATATCAGACAAGTTTTCATCACCTTGCCTCACACAATCTTAAAAAAAGATCACTTTGAGCTTCGGGAATTCACACGTGAGATTATTTGGATGCTGAATCCCATCTGCAAATGGCAGGGTGAGACGGTCTGGCAGCAGAAGGCTGCCGTTGACTGGGCCTATCTAGAAAGAGAGTAGGGGATTGTTAGAGTGGGTTTCTTGCCTGTTCTTGCTGGTAGGACATCACTGCCACTTCTTACCCGAGTACAGTAGGAGAGTAGGTGGTTAGTGTTGGGAAGGACAGCAATCTTTGGTGCCGTTAGAGATATCTGCAGCCCACTCAGCTGGTTAAGTGGGAACTCTGTTGTGCTGCAAAGCCCATTACAGGAAACCTGTGACCTTTCTGAGACACCTCTGTGAAAATCTAAGCCCTGAGGGAAATTTGTCTTTGTAATATTCCAATCAGTGGTCTATTTTAATCACAACTGCTTCTATAGCTGCTTCTTCTGCAGCAAGGGCATCAGACAACACAAAGCATGGTGAACTGTTGGGCAGATGATACTAAAATCATCTGATTACGTCCAGCCTTGATGTTAATATTGCCAAATGCTAGTAAATCACCCTCAGTCACCTCTGTGATATCTGTTGAAGAGCAGCAAGGAGAGCTGTGCTCTTCTAGCACGGGTCAAGAGGCTTTTTTATAATAATCAAAGCATTGTTGCTGCAAAAGCAAACATACCTGTTTCTGAGCCTTTCAGTGGGATACTGTTCAGATTGTTCCAGTCTCCCCTGCTTGCCTCCATGCAGCTAATTTTTGAGACAATGATCTGCAGTCTAACAAACGATAAAAATCAATGCTTTCACTTGATGCTTCCATTTCATGTGCACGGAGGCCCAAATTTCACTGCTGACTGATTAAATGTGGTGGTAAAATGTACAGTGCTGTGGTTCTCAGTACACTCATAGCAACTCTTTGAGGAGAGAACACACACAGGGTGGAAGTGTGGATGTGTTTAGAAAGAAGCCTGATATAGACTGTTTCACCTTCTGCTTGCTCCCCTGGGATAACTCTGTCTACTACTATTTAAAAGAAAAAAATAAAAATCAGCTTACATATTCTGTTCTGTAGGAGCATTTTTTTTTTCCCTGCAATGCAAATATGTTTTAATGTCAAGAGGAAAATGACATGCAGAGGGAGAAGGGCCAAAACAATCATCTACTAATTTTATGCCATGGTGGGCCTCCCAGTTCCCATTGGTCAGCCCTTTTCCTCCTTGCACCTTGGAAGCTTTAATTGAAGTGAGTGTAGTATATTCATTTTTAGCATAGGGTAATGGGCTAATAGGCAGAGAAGGTCAAAGTAACAGTCAGGAGAGGATGTAATTAGACATTAAGGACACGTAGATTAAAGATCTGATTGTGCTTTCAGAAGTTCCTTTGATTTTAGCATCAGAACTCCTAGCCATAGGAAGGGAAAAGATTACTATTTCTTTACCTAAAGACAAAATTATTATCTTTAAGAAAGAAAATGCAAGGATTTGTCAAGTCAGCACAGCAAAGTATTATCTAGCTCTGGTTTTATTAGATAATAATTTTTTTGGCTTTTATACTTCCATTTGGCTCAATTAAGCCATAAAGGCAGAACTTCAGTGAGATGCTGATGAAGCAGTTGTATCCTAAAGCAAAGTTTGAAACTTTTTTCCAAAGCTTTCCTATAGGGAAGTCGATTCTGAAGAAGAATTTCAGTCCATGGAAAAGAATAGGCTTGTTTGGGTCATTGTTTTCTTTTTAATTCTTTTACATTCAATAAAAATGAGGACAAGATTACAAAGTTCATAACAAGAAGTGTTCCTGTAGTCTATAAAGATGCCTAAAGATGTCTGAGAGCATCTCCTGCTATAGTCTAGTGAGCAAAATATTTTCTGTATTATTCCTCAGTTCTCCTGTGAGAGATAGTACCATAATCCCACTGTCTACCATCTTCCATCTCCAGTATTTTCTTGCTGCAGTTGAAGCCTGTGTGAGTCTGCACTGGCAAGAAATCAAACTGTTCAATTGAATTCAGCTGCATTTAACATAATCACTTACAGCAGATCTAATTCTATATAGCACTATGTGCTATGGTCAAAATGAGTATTTAGATTCCAGAAGCTGGCTCCTGTCCTGTGCATAATCTATAGTTATGCTCTAAGATTATGGTATTTTACGTAATATAAATACTACACAGTACTATGATGTCCTGCTAGTTCTAAGGATTCCTAACACCTTTCTGTTCAATGAAATAAAGATGAAAAATGATGCTGTATTTACAACCAATAGAACATGAATGCTTTCTGTTTGGTAGTAGCGTAATGAAACTCCTAAATCAGGGTCTAATTTTGCCCTTACAAATAGAGTGAACATACTATTACGGTGTGATAATACTGCAAGACATATCTTATTCTTGACAGGACTTGACTGTATATAGATCTGCACAATTTTTTCTATCATGAAAGCAAGGCAGATAGGTTTTCTATGTGTATTCATACAGTTATGTGCTTAAATATTTTCTTGAAAACAGCCTAATCTTTAACATTTCCAAGCACTCATAGTCTGTCTGTCCTCCCTCCTTCTCTTCTTGAGAGAAAGAAATACATCTTTGTGTGTACTGCGCATATACGTATGAAAAATAAACTTCCTCACTGGCAAGTAAACCCAAGAACAATGTTGCTAGCAGCTGTTGTGCTTAAAGCCCAGTGGAGAACACTGTTCCCTTATGAGCTCTCAATGCTCTTCTCAACATCAGTAATCAACATGCCAGAACAATGTATTACAAACTCAAAAGCCCAGGCCAGGAGACCACAAAAGCTCCTCTGTCTTGTGTGAGGGAACTGAAAAGAGGCTTTCACAGTGCTGGAGAATATGCTGGCAGACTGTGCCAATTCAGAGCCCTCAGTGTTCTGGAAGATGTTTATGTACAAGAAGGGCAAATCTTGTCTAATCCTTGGTTCAGAAGCTACTATAACTGTTATTTTTTAAAAATGAGAAGAATCATATGTATGTGTTGAAGACGACAATCGGATAATTACAGGCTGCTCAGTGGCTGAGACATTGAAAAGGTCTTTGTGCTCCTTCCAGCAGGAGAAGGACATCTTATCTACTCTCACAAATAAAAAGCAAGATGTATCCTTTAAAAACAAAGATAAATCTATTTCCTCCTATTTTATAAAGTAGTTATTTCTGCAGTCAATTATTTTTGCAAGCAAAAAGTTACAAAACCAGAGAGTTGGATAACAACAATAGTGTTTTTTCTTAAAGATGAAAATAACCTAATAAGCACCCAGTTCTGTGATTTTCACTTAGGTTTGCAACTGTCAAGTTGCTGAGAAGAGTTAAGCTTCCACTGGGTAAAATGGCACCAAAGTAAAAACAAGTAACTTCTCACTGTATTGTCTATCTAAAAATGAAGGTACCTCCTTGGGTTTTCAGGAAGCCTCGCTAGACACCACTGCCCTACGATATGTCACAGAGAGGAAGATCAGCTTGGCATATAGAATACTGGTTTTTGTGACTTTATTTTAAATGAAATTACATTTAGATACAGCCCAGCTATAGTAGCAAACATTTAAACAAATGTTTAAAGCTAAC
Source organism: Falcunculus frontatus (assembly GCA_013398115.1). NCBI lineage: Eukaryota > Metazoa > Chordata > Aves > Passeriformes > Falcunculus > Falcunculus frontatus. The sequence continues at coordinate 108,173 of VZRV01010115.1, forward strand.
TCCTATAATTAATCTCTTAGCTTCACAATTCTTTTGTCATTGATATTACGAGCTCAGACTAAATTCACTCTTTTGCATTACTCTGATTCAAAATCCCAAGCATGTTAAAAAAATACAAAAATGTCTAAAATTTCACTTTCCAACCTAACATATAAGAATAATAAACTGCTGAAATGCTGTCATTAAAAAGCCACATTGGTATGATTTACAGCTGTACAAATTGCTGTTTAAAACAAGCATTACTGGATAAGTGATCAAAGCAGTGCTAAAGATTTGAAGAAGTTTTCCCACTGCCCTTAAGTAGACTTTTCTGGCTAAGTTACAAATAAAAACCACTTTGAAAATGTACTCTTAAATTCACCAGAATAAAAAAAAGCCCAAGTGTGCCTGAGAGAAAAGAGAAGGCCATATTCTATGGTGCATATTCACACTCCAATTTCCCAGAAATGCTACCGAAACCAGGGGTTTCCTTGCTTTTGATGTGCTTGGTATTTGTCTAAGACCTGCACAGAAAATTAGAAAGACATCCTGCACCTGACAAGGTGAACAGTCTGCATGCTGAAGAAGGACTGAGTACTGCTGAGTAAGGCAACTGAGGTGAGGTATGGCTTAAGAGCAACCTGGTTAAGGCAAAGTATTTGTTTTTGAAGCTGTTACTTTTGCTTCCACTTCAAAGCAGTAGTGCACTACAACGTGTTTACAAGCTTTAGTTAAAAAGACCTGGTGGAGCTGGAGCTGGTTCAGAGATAAATCTAAAGGAATTAATTACAATACTCTAGACAGTCCCTCAAAAAAAACTTTGTTGATTTCATATTCTAACAGTATTCAGCCTAAAGCTCCACACATATATGTATTAACAAGGTAAACAAAAATGTTAAGCACAGCTTTCTCGAGATATCCATCCATTATTTGCCCCCCGTGAGCCACAACTCCTGCTGTGGATCAGACATCATCTGAAATTTTCAGTGAGTGTAGCAATATGTGGGCCTAGTAGTTAAATCAGGTGCTTTCTTTGCAACAGATAGTTAGTCCTCTATCAGGCCAAATTCTACACAGTATTATGTTGACCTTAATCTAAAGGAATTTCTATGGCATTAGTTTGGATTTTTATGTGAAGACAGAATTTGGTCCAGTTTAGCACATTAAAATAAACTGATCCATAGCTTCTCTTTGAAGAATGAGTAGATTAAAGAAAGTGTATTTCTTTCTTTTAAGATTAAAGATTGGTAGCAATGTCTGTATTTACTACTAGAAAAGCCCCACTCACCCCATTTGGCCAGTTTACAATTATCATTTATCCTTTCCAGTGCTAAGAATTTCTAGGTTATTCACAGAAATACATCAAAGCTCAGGAAAGTGTAACAACAGATGCATCGTATTGTTGCATAAGCTTATGCTTAAAAACACTAGGAAGTAGCTGGGCTCTGATCATTCTTTGGCTTGAAGCTGGAGTCTCCTTGGAGAGATCAGTTCTTCCATTTGTTGGAGTCCCAGGCCAGGAACCAGCCTGTGAATGTGGGGGGTTCATGCCCTTGCTTCACGATTACAATGGGGGTTCCCTTATCTCTGCCAGAAGGATCTGTCTCAATATAGCGTTTGGCTAAAAACAGAGAGGAAATAAAACATGGAATATATTAGTTCGTTCCTTTGGTATAAAAAATACATTAAAAGCCATAGTGAAAGAACACAGGGCTGCTATAATACAGTATTCAACTAATTATTTCAAAGGCAATGAGATGATCAGGTAATTGCTGATTTTTCCCAGCTGGAAGGGAAGGAATTTTCCATGAAGTTAAAACAGAGGGACTGCTCTTATGATCAGTTTGTTGCCATACAGCTGGGTTTTGGCTCTTAAACCGGAGAAAACATTTGCTGGTGCTGTGAGGATGCACAAGCTTCATTCCCATTTTGTTAATGTAAAAACCAGTGTAATTTCCCTTGACATCTCAACATGATATCAATACATACAGAAACACAGCCAGGTAACCCTAGCTGCTCCAGGGAAATGCATGCAAGGGTTTTCAGCATGAACTCTGTCAGAATAGCTCAGCTATGTGAAGTCACACCAAGGATGACACATGATTTTTCAAAGAGGTACATGCCACATAAGTTGTCTTGATTTGTTCTATTTTTTCTGTAATCCTCCTACAAATTTAACTTAGTGAAGGGTGGCACTATAAGGACCTGCTGTCAATCCTTTCTCTATATACATTATTGAGGGTGGAGGTCAGTAGACACCTCCTTTTAATTTCTTTCTTTTTTCAGTGCAGTTTCTTTTCATAGGGCTCTCCTACATATTATTTTAAAAGCTTTGCAGCCCAATAATGCTATCTTGATTAATTTTATCCTTCATAAACTTACAGGGTTTTAAGTTCATTTAAAGGTGAAAATAATCATCTACTGTATTAAATCCTAGTAAGCTCCATAACACTTTTAGACACTGTAAACATAACTAGATTTCTTCTACATCGTATTTTCCTCTTCGTTAAGTAATATTGATGCTACTTCACTCAGAAATCTGCCAAATTGATTTGATTTACCTGATTTAACGGATTCCTGTCGCTCAGTTTCATTAGCATCCTTCCCAATCCAGATGAAAACCTGCAAAGAGAGGAAAGTTATAACTCCCCTGGTGTTATAAGGATGTAGTGTACACCTGGTAAAGTACAAAATAGCTGATTCCTCTAGGAGAAAGAATATACTCTTTGAAAAGACTGCAGAGATACAGAGCTCTCACAAACCACCACTGATGTTTTTTTTCTCCCTTGTAAGAAAGTGTTGTTTTGCCCTCTGAAATCTCACTGCTCTCTATGACACTGGAACACCAGACCTTTATTCATTCTGATGAAAGGAACTCCAATTACCTTTTCCATAGGTATCTTTTACACTTTGCCAAGGAAATTGCTCTTTGGTTGCAGGTAGTAATAATGTCTCTGGTTTGAGCTCTGTGTGCACATTAACATTTGTGCCCTGTGATCTGTGCTACCCTGGGTGACTGCTAGATAGCCCACTGAAAAACCCAACAACCAGAGCCTTGATCTGCAATCCCCCACACCCCTTGTTTTTTTCTCTGAAGGAGTCTCTTGGAAACCAGCTACACGTCCCAAGACTTCTAACCTTAGTCGGTATGTCCCAACTATCCATCCAGCTCTTCCCCCACCATCCCCCATCACTCCTTTCCACATGGACCATGGACATTCCTTCCTATTTCTAAAAACCTCAGCCTTTTGTTCCTTAAGGGTTCGGCTGAAGAGGACAAATAAGGTGTGGGCCTTCTCCCCTTTCCCTCCAAGAGGAAAGGAAGGGTAGAGAGAATATACTGCGACAAACGGATGCGTTCTCTAAATCTGCAGTGAGTTTGCCTGTCATTCAAAAAGCTCTCCACATTTTCAGTTTTCAGTTCAACTGGGAAATGATGGAGATTATTTCTGTCACCCTCCATTCAGTTTCTAGTATGAATAAATTTTCTGTAAGGGTCTAGTGTTGGTCCCTTTCTCTACTAGGACTTTTTGTAGGTGCTCCTGCTACATGGATTTAGTGGATTCTAAATACCTTTAATACAATAACTTTTAAAAAAAATTAATAAATTTTTGTGATAAAGTCAAGAATGCTATTGAGAACCCTTTAAAAACACTGCTGGGGTTTATATGCTTGCAGCCTCCATTGGTTTAAATAAGAAGTGCCTGCCATGGCCTCACAACATTATGCTTGGAAATTCAATCATTGGAAATTCAAGCACATTATATACCTCCAAACGTATAGCTCCTTTTGGTATAATTTAAAGAAAACAAAACTCTTTCCATTCTGTCAAGACGATTGTTCCTCCCATCTTACGAACTAAGTGATTAAAAATAAACTATCCTTGTTATCACAAAAAGCAGTGGTCAAGTACACAGCTCACCTGCTCCCAAGCATCCAGCAACATGACATCATCTTCAGCCAAATCGTCCTGAGTGAATTCTCCTGGGACCTCTTCAATCTAGAAAGGATAATATGTTTTGAGGGTTTTGATTTGTTTTGTTTTTAATGAATTAACAAAATATACAATTTTACAAAGACCTAAGCTATTTTTGTAACGATAAGTGCAGAGGCTGATGAAAAATTCTTTTTGCTCCTACAGGATCAAGCCCTAAACTGATTTGATGAATGCATTAAGGTTTCTCTGAAAGGAAACAAATCACATAGTGGCATGTCCTATAAAATCAGCTCCCAGTTTTTCAGCATTGGTAAGATATCCTCAGGAAAGGCAAAGATTTACATTGTAATTGTTGACTACTGTCTACTGGGACTGAGGTCTGCGAAGAAGGAGACAGGGAAATTTCCATAGAGCACCTTGAACCAACCAAGCTGATATCAGCTGATACATACACGCAGTTTACATTTATTAATTAGGAAAAGAAACTGCTTTGATTTGCAGTGGGTGAGCTCAGTGATGAAACACACGCTCAACCGAGCTTCCCAGTCACCTGACAATGGGACATTACAGTTGAGTAAGCCATTGAGGATTAGTGCCCAGAGAAAAGGCAGACTGCTTGCTTCTTCCAAGGATGTACAGGCAGACACAAAGGCAGTTTAATATTATTCTGTATGAGAAGGAGAGATAATAATGTAGGTAGTGGTTCCTACTTTTAAAGGATTGTCAAGGGTTTGGCTATGTGTAGTCACGTAGGAGTGCTAAAAGGACGATAAGCAGATGGTGAAAAAGACATTCCTTTTCCCCACCCTGTGTTATGGTGGCCAGAAGGTCAGAGTGGTCTGACCTGCCTCTTCTGGGACCTCTAATGGTGGTGATTCAGTTACTAGAGAAATGCTACAGGAAAGAGGGGATTTCACAGAATTTGGAGGGAATTTAAAATAAAAAGTAAGTCCATAGCTCCCAGCAGACTACTACAGAGAGGTTGGTTCCTATTACTGTATTTCCCAGGAGTATTTTAGAAGCTTGTAAGAAGAATACACTTTGCTACTCTCATAAGATTTTAAAGTCCTTATTAAAGGATCCTATTTGTTTTATCCCTCTCCAAATGTCTGGGCTGTGCCTTAAGGAGACTGCCAGCTGTGTCCCCTACCTAAAAATGAGTGTGTCCTTGCCAAATGGTGACACAGCATTGCCCTCCCAGAATACGGTGAGTAATTAAGCCTGAATCACAGACTCAATACCCAGTGCATAGCTCTGGGTATTTCTGCCACGGAAGTAGGTCTTCCTACCTCCTTGAGCACAGGCCAATACCTTAAAGGCATAATTACACATCTTAAATCTCTATGGAAAATTTCAGACTGCTAGGGATTTTTGGCAAGCAGCATTTCTTTTCCTCGCCACCATGTCAAACACGTAAGGGGCAGGGCACTGACCTGCACTTTCTCAGCAAATTGATAGCAATCTGGTGATGCTCTGCAAGAATTAAATTGCTTTTGACTGGGCAAATGCCTTATCTTTTTGCATCTGCAAGCCTCTATTTCCAGGCTGGAGCAGGCTCTGCATGCAAACTTCTGCAGTATTAATTATTCTGTTCATCCACTGCATTTGGATATTTTAAAGCACCAAATGTCCACTCTCTAGCTCTTGCCAAGCCTGGCTAACTAAGCCAGATCCCCAAATTCATTTAATGACCACTGATTTTCAAGGCAAAACATACCAGAAACTATATAATTTAACAGAGAGAAAAGTATCCATCATATACTCACAATAAATCTGCCTGTCTTATTAGAACAACCATACAAGCGAGGGGGATGATCTTCTGCCTTTGTCAAGAGTTGTGATGAAGTCTGGTATTTTTTTTTACCTCCAAGTGCTTTCCAGAATTCCTCTAAAATACATAATACATAATTTATTCACCAGCTGATTTAACCTTTGATGTTTTAGCTTGTTAGATAGTGTTTCAGAAATCCCCAAACAATCTCTTTGCTGTCTCAAAGATGAATGCATTTTCTTACAGTACTTCCTGCAGTTTGTCAAAATACCAGTATCAGTTGCATACCTAGAAAGATCATAGATTTACAGAATGGCCTGGGTTGGAAAGGACCTTTAAGATCATCTAGTTCCAATGCCCCTGCCATGGGCAGGGACACCTTTCAGTATGCCAGGTTGCTCAGAGCTCCATCCAACCCAGCATTAAACCCTTCCAGGGATGAGGCATCCACCACTTCTCTGGGCAACCTGTTCCAGTGCCTCACCACCCTCACTGTAAAGAATTTTTTCCTGACATCTAATCTAAACCTACTGTCTCCATGCAGTGCTGTGTATTCTCAGCCGTCTATTAGCAGCCACGTGGCCTCATACGAACCTGGCTCCTGGCCTTCATTAATCTTAGCAGTCTGGCATTTGAGAACATTGGCAATGTATTGAGCTCCTTGTTCCTCTTCTTTGCTTGCTCCTTTTCCTACCCAGGTGTAACCAGAGTTGTTTGGCAGTTTCAGAACAAAGACATCATTAGAGTTTAGTGACATTGCGTCAACATCAACCTAGATTAAAAAAGAAATTGTTTTATTCTTCAAATTTTTAAATAATGTAATTACTGTTTTGCATGTTTATATAAAATGTGTAGATGTGTTAATCTGCTATGCTTTTAGTCTTCAGTTCCTCCCTAGTTTTATACTGATACAAATTAGAGAAGAACTTAAGACAGGGAGCTGACTTGCAGGGCAAAATTCAGGACTGTCTGCAGTAAGAAAAAACCATCTCATAGGGTTTGCTGACTTCTGGTCTATTCTTTGCCAACTGACTGTTCACTGTGTGTATTCTTACAGTTCCTCTGAACAATGTAGATTGGTTCCAGCCAGCTACAGCATATTCCCTCTGGTTTATTGGATGGGTTTGTCAAATAGAGCAGTGAATTGGATTTGGAGTTCTGTGTTCCTACCAGATGTGACTACCCAACAAAACTAGTCAGAGGAGCTCGTGGCAGCTGTATCATTTCCCACTGGGAATGGCTGGTTTACTTAGCAGGTGACCCTACCTCCGCAATCCTAGTAATGGCTGCTAGGTTCCTGCGGATCTGGAAGAGTCGTGTTGGTGGAGCAGGTTTCTGACCTTCTTTCTTGGATGTCCCATCCTTGTAGACAATAAGTGGTTTGTTTTTGAATAAGCTCAGTAAATGTGCAGGCTCTTTGCCTTGACTGACTCGGATCTGTACATATGTAGAGAAATGCAATAAAAGAAACAAAAGGATACGAGTGGTTATTTTTGGTCTTTGCTGAATAGCTTAGGGGATCTTAGCCAGCACTGCTAAGTATGTTAGCAAAAATGAGAAATAGCAAGCTGAGAAGATCTAAAAATATAGTTCCAGACATACAGAGTTAGAGCATTTGTGAGATTTTTTTTGTCAATCACGCTGACACAAAGACGAGATTCAAACTTCTAACACAATATTTAGCTGATTAAAATGGCTGCTATCTACTGTAATAAGAACATCACTCATTTTCAAAAGAACTGTAATTTCATAGTGTTTTATAGAATTACTTAATTCTCCAGAAAAACTGTCTTGGAAGTTTAGGTGCCCTGTATTTAAGCAGAAGAGAATGATTGTTCATTTTATTCATGACTTCTATATGTATTTTATCTGCAAGAGGATGAAAAAAGTAGCATAAATTTCTCATCCAGAGGATAACATGGATGATGAAAATGAACTTCCATTACAGATGTAAAAGATGCTAGTGCCATGAAGAATATGAGGAATGACTATTTTTAGGTTAATGTATGATCAAAGTTATTTGTATGCAACCATTTACTCTTCCTTTATAACAGCACCACCGGCCAAGGTAGAGGGCTGCAAGTCCCTGCCTTTCATTCCCAGAAAGAAAGTGAAAAAAGGGAATGAGACATGCTGCATAGCCAGCAGAGCAGGAGAGGTGGAGAGCCCTCAGTGAGGCCTGGGGCAGCTGAGAGCCGGGGTGCCCAGAGGGGTGTCTGCAGCTGGGCAGGAGCAGGTGCTTTTACTTTTTACACAGGTAGACAGACTGCTACAGTTCTCTGATAAGGATAACCTAGGACACATATACCTGTAAGGGACAAACTGCAGCAGAATTTTACAAATGGGAAAAAAACCCTCAAACAAAAAAATCCCCCAAAACAAAAACCCAAATAAACTCAAAAAACTCCAAATCCCCCAAACGGCAGTGAAACATATTCCTGCAAGCCCAACTTTTTAATAGTCACTTGTACTGTCGTGCCATCTAGTGACCACACAAAATAGCACACTTAAAGCTTTCAAATAATGCTGATAGAGATCTTAGGCACAGGTAATATATTCTATTTATTTGCATAAAAATACACACATACATACATACGTGTATATATATATATATACACATATGGATATGTACATGCTCATTGCAGGCTACAAGTACTTTTAAGTATCACGTCTACTGTAGTGAAATGGATCTTCTTCAGCTTTGATAAAAAGACTTTTTAAGTACCTTATTATTGCAGTTGTTAGTAGTAATACTGTTATTACTTTAAGATTAACATTGGCCTTAGGTATGAGGCAGAACCACATTGTGCTGGACACTGTCCAAATATAGAACACATATTAGGAATATTCAAAGCAGTAATTGTCTAAAAGTGTTCTAATCCTTCCTTAATATAATTTCAATCAGGAATCATAACTGATTAGTGGCTAAAAGTATGGGCTGCCATCTGAATTAACTGTACCTTGGTGGGTGGGGGAAGACTTTTGCTTTCGTAATTAACAAATGTGAATGACAGAATTATCTCCTGCTGCCTAGAAAATCTCTGCTTGTCCCTCGTCATCTTACAGCTCGAACTTTTCTGTGAAAAGAGACCTCTCAGGTCTTCACCTACCCACCACTTCTCAGTAGTGATGTAAGAAGAGCACACCCAGTCAAGCTAAGGACTAACTTATCTACTCACAACTTTTAGTTGCCAGTGTCCTGTGCCTTGCCTTGCACACCCCATTTCTGCACGTGAGGATGTGTACCCTGCTTTCATGGAGCTGCAAGCACTATGGTATGGGAAAACCCAAGTTATGTTCCTCACTGAGGCAAGGAAAAAGACCCTGTTGCACAATCCCAGCAGGCTTTCCTCTTCTGTCTGTCATGTGGCTTTCATATCTCCCAGTTTTGGCCCTCTAAAAGTCAGGTGTCTTGTCTGGGCTAAAGATCACAACTTCCTCCATAATCAGAAGGAGACAGGGGAGCTCCCACAGGGCTATTGACTTGTCAGACTCCTGCTTTGGAGTGAGCTGCCCTGGGACAGTCTTATCATTCAGTCTCCACTGGCCATGCAGAGGGTCTGTAAGTCTTGGCAGGACTGAAACCTAATTTTAAGAGTGGAAATCAAAGGGAAAAAAAGGCAGTTTTAAGTTCTGGCATATCTGTGTTCTTTTGGACAACTGCATACAGAAAGGATGATTCAAATGGGCAATCTCTGGCAACTTTAACAGGATCCCATGGTGCTTGGCTTGATACGGACCTCAGCAACTGGCATTTCCAGTCTTTAAATGCTAGCTCCTCCTTTCAGTTCTCATCGAAATTTGCATATATCACATGCTCTGTTGGATTTTATCCAAAAGACACTAACCTGCACAGCCTGATCATTTAATGACCGATCCAGCTGAACAGTCAGAAATGCAGATGCAGTCAGTTCATCTTTTGTAGCATGGGCTCCTTGCCTGAGGAAGACAAGGAGAAAGACAATGGTTAAATTCAGCTTCAGAATAACCCAGAGCTTATGCTGTATGACAAACTCACAGTGAACAATCTTATATTTACACGTGTTCTACTCAAAAGGACATAAAGCCAATATAAAATAATATCCACACACTGCAGGTCTGTGCAAAGGCAACCAAACGTACCACGTATAGATGATCTGCCCTCTAGGGTAAGTGTAGAGGATAATGTAACAGTCACCCCCATAGAACTGTCCATATGTCTCAGGTCCCACAGGAACTCGGCCACTGCTTTCCACACGCCAGATCTGGGAAAACAGGGAAATCACTGGAGATTGCTGAACTTCATCCTGAGACTCTTCACAAAGCATTTTATTATCTTATCCCCTAAGTGTCCTTTCTGTTCCCAAGTGTTACTGAATAGAAACAGGGAGGCTTCTTCATGAAGTAGGTAGATACACCCTGTGCCCACTGAATGAATGAATGATAACCATCAGCAAGGGACTGCAGTATGCTTTTCTTTGTCTTGATGCTTCAGTGCCACGTAATGCTATGCTGAACTTTCTTGACATCTTAAGGTGACAATATGACATGGCACAACATTATGATCCATCATAAAGCTAACATATCATTTTGGAGAGGCACACTGCAGTCAGATAACACACTGTTAGGCATATTTCTTCCTATTTCATTCACTACAGCCCAATTCAGTCAACAATTGGCTGCTCAAGCCTATGGACCATCCCAAGCGTGAAGTCAGAAACTAGAAAATACCAATGAGACTGTAGGTATTCATGCCTTCTTTTTCTTCCAGAATCCCAACATGCAATTTGCATTCAACATTCCATGTTGATACAATGCCATGCCAGCCCTGTGCAGTCCAAAGATAGTCCTGAAGTGGGATATGGAAAGGTCTAGAAAGATTGTACAGTCATCTTTTCCTGTTCAAATCCAGGCTACCTGAGAGACACACTAGGGACAAAGAAGGTTCCTCTAGAAACCAGATTGGATACATACACAAAGACATGGAATGGATTTCAGACTCCAAGTGCAAGTCTTCCCATTCCATATTTCAAGCTGATATGAGCTTGAAGTTTCTTCTTTAGACTAAGGATCATATTTAAAGTACATATTTACACGGTATTGTGCAGAAGGGGGAGTATTTCTGCTGTTTGATTTCTCTTGATGACTGGTACATCTTTCATAAGCACCAAAAGAACACAACCCAGCATACAGCTGATATTCACCTTCTAAGTATCTTTTCTGATTCTAGAAATAACACTTCCACTATTGTGGCATTAATGTAAACAACAGTATAAAAAAACACAGAGTGGCAGCTTAGCCCATTACAAGTAGCAGAATATATCAGTTAGATAAGATACAATTTATTACAACACGAAAATTACCTCTACTTTCCCTGAACCATCATCTACCATGTTATGCTGGGCAGCCATTTGTGGAGACTCATGTAACTTGGTAGCATCAAATTCAATCTGCTCAATTTTAGCCACTCTCTCTGTGACATATACTTTGCCGAAGCCATCGCTTTGATCTTTATCCTTCCAGTCTTTGAAAAACTGTTTGAAAATTGGCGTTTCACCTCCTTCGGGAAGGACTTGAATCTGAAATGAAGGAAGACACATCAAACAGAAAGAAAACAAAACTGACACGGTTACTCAGAAATATTCTAGATTATATGTTAGTGAAATATTGCCCTTATGTTTTATAAGCCTTTAAAAATATTTTTTCTGCTGACTTAAAAACAATGTCTTTAACAGAACTCATGCTCTTCTGGTATCACCTCCATAAATAGATCACACCTGTGTGTTGGCAGGATAATTCATCTGCTGTACGAATTGTTCAGCATTCTTCATGGCAGCTTTTCTCTCTTGAGGGTTAGCATCTTTGCCTGATTAAAACAGAAGGATAACAATACATGAGAAAGGGCAATAAGCTCACAGAACCTTCAAAAACAAGAGGTCCTGGAGCCAGGTTCTCTTTGACATTGCTCTTCCCTCACACAAATGCTGGACATAGCATGAACAAGAAAATTCACATGAAGTTGAATGGCCAAAACAGTACTTCGGTAGCTTTGAAAACAGTTAATTCAAAGGAACAAAAAAAGAGAGAAAAAGGGGGAATGTTGTTTTGTTTAGTGTTTCTACAAAAATAAAAACCAGTTAATAAGTTAATAATACCTGCTTGACTCAAGGTATCCTGGGTCTTTTCTCTGACTCTTCCTTTGCTGGGCTGCAATATGGTCAATAAAGATGAACTGCCTCCACTTCTTCAGGCAGTGCAAAAGAGTAAAAGAAACTCCTGTTTTGTCTGGCTGGACTTTGCAATTCATCCATTTCCCTATCCACTGCTCCTTGTTCAGCCTTGCTCAGCGTTAGACATCTCTGGAGGTCTCCGTGGGACGACACTGTGTATTGGGTCTGTCCCAGCTGGCTGCTGTGACTACATTCCACAGACCTCTTAGTCTAAGCAGGTGCTCCGATAAGGTATTCTTGTACCCCATCTTGAATTAGACCATTGCCGAAGTAATTCACACTTCTCAGCTCAGTGGCCTAAAGATTGCCAGCAGAGATGATAACTGCAGTCTCCCGCACAAGGGTGAGACTCACAATCTAATGGGGGTTTTCCACACATTATTTTTACCAGCAGTAGCAAAGTGAAGATACACATAGGAGCACACAGGGCCACAAACAAAGAGCCTAAATTATATTTTATTCATTTTATGCCTGACCCTGTTGGCTTGGTTCTTCTAGGAGCTGTCATACAGAGTGACAATTGGGAATCAGGGGGTCAGATAGACCATAGGCCATCTGAGCACAATGTTCCCCTAATGTTTTCTTTTAAAGGATGTTTCCCTAACTGCAAATAAAGTTTTCAAGCAAAATGCTTACAGTGCTTCCTGGGCTGACTTGAGAGGCTTGACAAGTGCATAAAGTAATTATATGGTATTGCATCCAGTAAAACAAAACACAAATGCCACAAAATAATTAATAAGTTGCCTTGCAAAAAAAAAAAAAAAGAAAAAAGAAAAAAGAGATACTCGGCACTACGGCAGCACTACAATAATCCAGCTATAAGGTGTCAAGACCTCATTCCATAGTAGTAGTATTCTTCTCCAGGGAAACATTCAGACAAAGCAATTGCAGACTGATGATACCTCAGAGGAATATTTATGAGAAAAAAAGAGACATCAAAGTATTTGCAAGCTTTTGCTTTTAGTTTATGCCCTGGACACACACCTTTCAATTTCACACCTCTGTGGAGATATCTACCCAAATGGAATGTTCAGTGTCCAGATTTTGTCCCAGAAGATAGGGATTTGATGACAATATACAGAACTCATAGAATTATTTATGTTTGCTTTGTTCTTGCCACTTAGATAAGCATTTAATTGCCCAAGCTTACAGATACCTCAAAAATAGGATCCTTAGACAAGACTCAGTCTTGAGGCCCTTACAAGTGAGCAACCCTTGTCCACAGACCGTACCAGGGAAGAGCTGTGTGCAGGGCTCTGTGTCCAGCCAGTATTAAATTCTTGCTAGAGTCCCAAGGGTGTTGTGTCAACTCCTTAGGTATCTCTGCGTAGCTTCTGCATTTGCAAGACAAGTGGCCTCCTACCTTTCCACACAAAGATCTTCCTGGCAGCACCATTGTCCAAAATGAAGCACTCCTCAGACAAAAGCATAGCCATAGAGAAGGGGTTTTCCTCTGCTACCACGGACACCTTCATGGAACCACTTGCATCTGATACCTAAGAAAACAATAATTTCAAATTTAGATTAACTCTGGCTTTTATAGCCAAATTAATTTGTGCTCCTAAAAGTACTATAAAAATCAGTTGGCATTCCTATATAATTGGCTATATGAAATTTGTGTACTGCTGGAACATAAGTACATAATACTTGGCTAAGTATTATCATTTTTTGTTTCATTTCATTTTACATCCAATAGAGGGAGATGTAGTGTTAATTTTAGGAAGTTTGTTGGATGCTTGTCTCACAACTTCTTAAAATAAATCCCGTTTCTCTACCACTTCCAGTTCAACAGCTCAAAGTTAAAAATCTGTGTTTTCTTCAGTCCCCCCCACATGCTCGGCTGAACTGGTATGGTCCCTGCTGCCAAGCAACTCACACAAGCCAAAGGTACATGTACATACTGAACAACAGCATTTGAAACTATAATAAAATAGTCCTACACTGACTCTAACAGGTGAAATGCCTACATTTATAATCTACTGTTCTTTAATTGGAAACTCTAATGTAAGACCTGTTGCAGAATCTGCTTTGTCACCTCTACCACCACAAAGTTCAGGTAGACCTTCAAAACCTTTTAAAAATCACTCCTGTATAGCTGAAAAGACCAGTTAATACTAGTGAAAACAGATTATTACTATTGTAATTACTTTTCTAGCAGTCTTTATTTCCTTTCATAATTAAATGTTAATTTTAAATATACCATTATATCTTACATTTTTTTAATATATCTTACATTTTTATGGAAGCACAAGGAGGAAATTACCACTGCACACAACAAATAAAAATCAACTATTATACCTACTCTGAGGGCTCACCATAGACCTGTCTCCTGCCTTTGACACTCACTGTTATACTGCAATACATTTAAATCTAGCTAGCAGAGCTCTTTTAGCAGGACCTGTGTACTTAGACTAATTTATTAGATATCCACAGAAATTTCAGAGAGTTTTTAGGATTCAAAAATTCACTTTCTCTTCTCTAGTTAGGTTTTACTACAATGGTCTTGATCATCTATGTAGGCCTTCTTTTGTTTTCCATTTTTGTTCCCTTAAACCTCTGCTATGAAGAGAAATATGTGCCAGATTTTTGCCATGAAAGGAATAACTCATGTGAACTAAACACAACACATAGATAACTGTGACTAAAAATGGGCTTGTAACAATGATCACCTTGTACAGGCTTCTTGTAAACCCCAGATACACCTATGGGTAGTGGAAAAATCATGTAAGAGGCAGGGAGAGAGGTGGCTCTATCCTGTGGTCAGTGTGGTGCAGGAGTGACTCATCTGCTCTCACACTTCACTGCAGCTTCAAAGTCATTGCAGACAGCACCTAGAAGGTCACACACATGGGGATCCGGTAGCACTCCATGCTGTCAGAGTGCTGCCACTTGTTAGCCAAATCCTCCTTGGTAAGTGATGATGGGGAAAGGAATAAAGTTATAGATATATAAAATATAACGTAACTGTCTCTTAAACTCTGATAAGAATAACTAAGTCATATATGACAACTAAAACTCTCCCTGTTCGAATTAAGAAGACAGGATGATTTAAGAACAGTTAATTCTTCTTTGACCTGCACTGAGTAGTTCATAGGCCATGCCTGTTTCCTGAGTAAACAGAAATGTAATCCATTTTTTTCCCTCAAATTACCTGGACTATCTTGACTGACATCCTTTGAAAAACTTGTCCATTGGCTGCAAATAAACTAAAATAACAGCAGCTCTGCAAATGAAGCCAGAACTCCATATATGAGGAAGGAACGAATGAAAGCATGAGTACCTATTGAAAGTATCTAACTATAAGGAAATAAAGAAATAACTTACCATATATAGTTTAGCACTTCTCCTGTTTGTGATATCAGCCAGCTCATCATCATCATCACCACACTCAGGAAGCTCTGGCTTGCTCCCTAAAACCTGTATAAGAGAATAAAATTCATTGCAGAGAGAGAGTAGGTGCTGTAGCATAAATGCCTGAATATTAATGTCTTGTCACGGCAATTGAATAACTGGAATCAGCCTTATATATAATACAATCTAAAACCAAACTCATGGCTGACACAAACATATGGATAATTTTTAAAAACTGTGTCAGATCTCCAGCAACTTTATACCTACAGGTCTTTTCCACAGGTCAACTTGCTGGCTGTCTATGCTCTACAAAATACACTTAGAGAGGTGTATGTGATCCTATTCTATGTGTATGTTTACATGTCTGTCTTCCCTTTTTCTTCCCAGTAACTTCTAAACTGTTGTCAAGAACATCTTATAATTTCTGGAATGACATTACTCTAATGTTTAACAGTACTAAAATTAAAACTGACAGAGTGAAATATATTAGTTGACATTATAAAGTATTTCAATTAACAGTATAAAATATCAGATTATGAGTTCTAATAATCTTAAAAGTTACAGATTCTTAACCCCATTTTAAGGGGAAAAATTTAGCTAGGGTCTTGAAAATAATTTATGGTGTGAGAAAAACATTTTCTTGCTCTACCACTAGGATATCAATTTTAACACTGTGGTAGTTTTACATCATGGGCAATATTATAACAACTATCACTACAAGAAATGTACAGAGGTTCATCAAGAATATGTTAGGTCAGGTAGTCATTATTAAATCCCAATTACCCTTTCTTAACGATCTTTTCTTAAGGATTCATTTATGGCCAGATCCAAAGGTTACACACAGAATATTATGGATTTCTATGAAATTAAGTCCCAGAGTGAAGGTAGTAATTGATATGTCAGAGAGACTAAATATTAACATAAAGTACAAGGGCAGTGCCAGCCTTCCTATGAACTTGTGCATTATCTGTATAACACGCTGTGCATCTGTATAACATGAAGTCACATGCAAAAGCATTGTAAATATTTGATAATGGGGAAGCCCAACAAAGCATACAGCTGCAAAGAATTTGGAAAGAAAAACAATATAGAATAAATATTTAATAGATATCTGCCATCTGTGGAGTCTTTTGACCGGGTAAAGTCAATAAAATAGTAAAATAAAATAAAATGAAAATAGCCTTTTTAAGTGTGATTGTTGCAGTTTAAGCTAAAAAAATTTATCTGTGACCCACTTAAGACAAGAAAGCAACGCCCTAAATGTTTAAGATGTTATCCAAAGTTCTTCATTAGCTATCAGTCAGCATTTCCTGAATTTACACTACATGGCTGCACATTTACCACTGTGTGGGCCAAGGAGGGCTCCATGCCCACAGCAGAGTGCCACTGTGCTGGCAAATGGCTGAAACAGTGGGCATGTGTGGTTTACTGGCACCAGGTTTCTAAAACTGTTTCCCTTCCTACCTGTCTTTGTAATGCCAGGGTCACAAAATTCCCAAATAACAGGCATACGTCTTTACCTGAACAGATACTGAACAAGTTTGAGGGTTTTATAACGTTTGACTTTCAGTAACCAATAGGAGGGTAAAAGAGCCCTGTTAATAAAACTCTCAGAAGTTTGTAATCACTAGTTCTCTGCTTAATTAGGCATTTACAGGAAAAGGAAAAAAAACCCAAAAAACAACAAAACCCCCCAAATAAACAAACAAAACAAACAAAAAAATCCATAAAACCCCAAAAATTTTGATTCCTGACACAGTTAAAGTCAGTGTTTTCCCTTGCTGTGCATTCAGAATACCTGTGGCACCACAATTATTTTGCAGCATAGTTGTAAGTCATGCATGGTGGTATAAAATGCCTTTTTTGTTTTTTTTTTTTTTTTTAATACACACAAGTGTCATTCTGAATATTTTAAAACAAATAGTGCCTGTTGGTGTTTATGAAAGCATCTTGACAGAAACAGCCTTTCTATTCACAGCAAGGTCTAGGTGCTGCAGTCTGGCAGTAATTAAAGTAAGCAGCCCCTCTAATTTAAAAATTGGGCTTTAAATTTGGAGCCAGCACAGGTTAGATTGCTGGCCTGACCTGTTGCTGTCTTAAAACCAAATGCAGAAACATTTTTTCTGAACTAGATAGAGAATTATTGTCAGACTCCCAAAGCCTGGTATTAAGAAATCTCAGTTCATTGGTACTAACACAGGGAGAGGTGTCAGAACCCCCTTTGCACAGGTGTAGTTACAGGTATGAGATGATCTGCTCTGGAAAGGGTAGAGGCATTCTGGTTCCAGGGAAACCCATCCCCAGCTCATTAAACAGCAGCTTGCACAGCAGCTTCTCTGGCCAAAGAGAGCTTCTTGAACCCTGTGCTTCAGCACAGGCGAGCAGAAAATACAAACTACTAATTTTTGTCATTATTTTTCTCAGAGAAGCTTAAAAACAAATGGAGAAGGGCCTTGAGAGTGTTGCCTTCTCCTGCATTTTAAGTCACAGTTGCTTGTAGATCCTTCTACAAGCATTGTGGTGACCCTTGTTAAGAAGGACATGCTCTGCTTCTCTTCCCACCAGGTAAGAAAACCCAGGGCTTGTGAGGAGGGCTGTGCAGCCAACACAGCTGTCAGAAAATGCCTTGAGCTGAATCACTAGTGGCACAACCTGCACGTGTTGGTATCAAAACCAGAAGACGATGCCAGGTTAAATGACCTAAGGCCTGTGAAGGCACCAGTTGTGAGGACATGTAGCATATATATATATATATACACATATACATACACATACACACACACAATATATATATACATACATACTCAATATATGAAGTGGTATTGTATGAAATATATATAATCAGTACACAACCGTATTGCTAGAAACAATTTATGCAGTTTCCAACATGCATTTATTTCCAGTCTGTCTTACAGACTGGAGGATGAGACAGATCATGGAAGAAAAAGTCCCACTCCTAAATATGAAGCATGAAAAAATGCTGAAAAAATATTAAGTTGTTTTCCAAAGAAATGCCTTCCCAGTGAAGTTGTCTTTTCTCCTCCTAAGGCAGACTCCCATGCTATGGCTCCACACCTCTATGTCTACATGTTATGACAATTAATAGTTTTATCAACAAGATTACAACAGTATTTAAACAACAACTAAGTGCTGCGCTGGAATTGGGTTGTATGATTACATAAGCACATCCTGGCTGAGCTGCAGCTCTCAGGGGCACCTCCCTTTTTACAGATAATTCTCATGTGACAGATCAAAAAGAAAATAAATCACACCAGATGGGACTGCAGTCAAAGGCTCCCAAAGCTTTGCAGCAAGGTACCCCAATAAAATGATTTATACCAACAGATCATTTGAAGGACATTGGGTCTTCTGATACTTATCTACATACACTCCTGGTTTCACACAAATCCCGTGGTAGCTATATACACAGGACTTTGCTCATATCATCCTCTCTGTACAGCCAGGCTGCTCCTCTGGGTCTTGACACCATATGGCCCAGTGTACTGACAGCCCTAGGTTGGCTCTCCTGCGTGCTCCGAGGTGTGAGACCCTGACTTACAAACATGCCAAGAACTCAGAACCACAAATCCACCCTACACGCCTGGAAACAGCAATGGTCTCTTGGGTACGCAAGACAACATAGCCACCCTTTTCCCCAGATGTCCAACCATATTGGCAAACTTCAACTCTTACACCTCATAAATACAAAGGTGCACACACAGGTCTTGAAACCACTTTTTAAATCATCATCATTGTTACTATGTTTATCATATTCTCATTGTTCACTACTACAGTAACAATAATACAAAGAGTAATTAGGGGCCCTGAAAGCACATCCACGCCCCATCTTCTTCATTCTTTAGGCTTAGCATTGTTTTAGCAAAAGTATTCATTAACTCCATACCTTTAGATCTTGTCTGAAGGCGTACAACAGGAAGTCAGTTCTGTTATTAATCTTAACACTTTGGGGTTTTTAAGTTCTGTTAGACTTTTGTGTTGACACTCTTAGGTTAGTACATGAATACCATTATGCAAACCAACAGAGTATCTGTTCCTCTACAAATGCTCAAGTTCACTCTTGTGGTAAGTGCAACGTAGCTTATCCTGCCTGCAAAACCTGTTTCATATTTGCATGTGCACAAGCTCTTCTCTGTAAATATCTGCACCCCCTCAGAGAAGTGCAAAATACTGAGCCAATGCTTTTACTCGGAAGTGAAACTCCACTCTTAAAAAACAATAGAAGAAATCACGGACAAAAAGTTTTTAATCTAAAGGAATGTGACAAGGTAAATAATTTAAAATAAAGTCATTAGAAGAAATAAATCAATATTTTCTTCATAACTGGAGAAGCCAGCTCTGCATCACAAAAGAGTTGATATTGATTTAGTGGGAGCAAGAAGTTTAAGGATTTCAATAAGGCTGAAAATACACCTAGGAAAACAATATCTGAAGAACATGTCAAGTGAAGGTTAATTAAGAAAGAAAACCAGTTTTATACAGTTTAACCTGTGTACACTATCATTGTGTTTGATTTTCTTCTTCATATACACACTTTGGGTTAGGTTTCTGGGTCTGAAAGTGAACTGTTTGTTGTGGCTGTGATCCTGAATGTCAGATCTCAAAACCACTCAAACTCCTATCTTTACACGCTGAGAGCAATAGAAAGAAACCCAAGAAATTTGCATAGCTCAAAGCCATCTAAATGACCTGACAATTTAATGCTTTTGGAAAACAGTCAGGGTAGTAGCTCATAATTTCCTTTCTTGTATGCTTTGACATTAGCAAGTATGTCCTGCTCCACAACTTAAAGGTACACATGTAGGCTGTGACAGAGAATAAAGCCACTGTGCAGGACTACAGGTCTGAACAACAGACACAGTATGAACTCATTGGTAGATAAAGGCTTAGATTTTTATTAGCCTTCAAAGCAGAGAAGAATATTACAAGGAACATCTCTCTGAAATAAATACTCTCTCAAATATGTACTTGAGCAGCCAATAAAAGGAAGAAAATCCACCAGAGAGAGGAAGGGATGAACAGGATGCAGGCTAGTATCCACCTGGCTGACCCTGGGTACCAGCGCAGAGGATCATCAGGCAAAGCTGGCTTTAGGGCTTTGGTGCTAAAGTAACTGGCCATAGTTTAACTTCTAATTGTTTTGGGTTACTGGTTCCTCTGCCAGAGCACAACCACTGCTGAGCATATTCTGGGCCTGACAAAAATGACTTTTGACATTGGTCAGATCATGAATAACCAAATACACTTATTTTAACTGGTTATTGTAACCTGGAATGCTTCTCATCAATTTGAACAAACATTCACAGTCTTACAAAAAATTACACTCCCAACGGGAAAAACTTATCCTGTCACTGAACTGCTCACAGGGTTTCTGTCTGAAATTGCCTCTCACTAGCAATTCCAGCAACAACAGATCTCATCACATACTCACCTTGAGCAGATGACCTCCCACCCTCCTGAACACAGACTGAAAATAAGATGGAAACAGCCATAATGCACTGAGAAGTGGGCAAAAGGATTGTTTATGTTAACAAATAGTTCTGGCATGCTGTTAATTTCTGGGCATTGACCATGTAATTTATCAAAAGGACTTTCTGGCATTAAGGTCTAAATCTGATCTGTATGAATTCAGATTGCTATAAAACAGCAAAACAAATCAGCTGATTATGGCACTTTTGATGTATAAATTATGGCCTACATTTTTAGCCAGTTTCTGTTGTCTCAGGAATTTCAAATGCAAATTATAATTTTTTCAAAGCTCTATGCTTAACTGCCTAAAAATAGGGCATAAGGCTTTGGCAGCTTTTAATAAAATATTTGCAACTTTGCATATCTGTCTGGGATAACTTGAATATAAAGCCTTTACTCACATGATAACAATATTCTAACATTGTCTGTTCTGTGAAACTGGCCATGGATAACATGTCGACAAAAAGGTGTCTAGATCAGTCTCGAGAGTACAAATTTGATTTTTTTGATAGTTCGGCTCCGAGGTAAAACAGGCTGCTTTCTTTCCTGCTGGGATTGCACAGCTGGCAGTTATTTACTCTGAAACTGGGTGTGCATGAAATGAAGAAACCCCCAGCCCATATTATCTTCAAATATCTGGCTTCTAGGATGCCTCCAAGATGAACAGTGATTCTGTGCTTAAGAAACCAGGAGGGTAAATGGCAGATACTATGCAAATGCAGCAGTCTTTTTCTAACCATTACTGCTGCTGAAGGAACATGAGAGAATTGAGCTGCTCAGCACCTGCCTACCTGCCAATTAAAAATGAACTAATCAATCACATCCACATCTTTTTGCATTTATACTAATCCTTCCTACCTAAATTTTCAGTCTCACTCCTTTGTTAACATCATCCTCTGATACCAGAAGTAGTACTAATATGAGACTCAGATCCTGCAGAGACTTGCACAGGTACTTGAGACGCCCATTTTTTCTGCTTTATTGGAACATAAATTTAGGCACACATTGAAGCCTTTGCTGCTTTGCAGACCTCTGTTTTGAAGGCCTTGTGGATAAAATATCTTATGTGCTGCGTGACAGCGCATGCTTATGTGCTGGACAATAATGAAATAAATCAGTAACTAATGCCAACAGGGAGCCTCGGACATAAAGAATATTTATCTGATAAAATCCACAACACTCTCAGCTTTTCATTCCTTAAGTGCCTCCAGTTTTGCAGCTGGTCCCAAGGCTGTGGCAGGCTGGACCACACCACTATAGGAGTAAAAAGAGGAGTATGGCAAACAATCCATGAAACGTGAGCTGGAGGCAGCAGCCCACAATTGGCAGCCAGAGACCCTGCTAGAAAATCAGTGTTCCCAGGGGATGCAGAGCAGTTGGAAGAGCAGCAGGCAGCCGTGATACACAACAGCATCAGGGTGAGCAGAGGAGCTGCAGCAAGGCGCTTCAGTACTTAGTCCATGAGAGGGGAAGGTGGAAAAAGCTACTCAAGGCATTGGAATATTTTTGCAGTGCAACACTGACTGTATTCACCAGCTCAGCATTTCCAGTCCCATACAGCAAATAGACCAGGTATGCCAGGGGATCCACTCTGGTATGACACCAAACTATTCAGTCTAAGACAGAGCACAGATTGGACTCTAATGTTTAAGAAAGCAATTCAGAGAGTATTTTCACAGATTTTCTCTAATGGCTCCTGCTGATGTTTGAAATAAATGAACTATTTATTAGGTCAGAAAGAGAGAGAAAGAATGTTCCTTTCACCTGGTTGTCTAGGAGATATATCCTGCTTAGCTCTTTGAAAATAATTTCCTCCTGCTAGTTTAGGTGCCCTTCACTAACTGATCTATGTTTTTAAGTTCCTACATGTCCTGAAATTTTGTGTAAAGGAGCCAAAATGTTCAGCTATGATTTACAGTTCTTCAAAGTTAGAAGCTTCAGCACTCATTACTGCAGTATTTAAATCCATCTTAATTTGCCTACCTTTTATTTTTAAAGGTAAAGCCAGATAGTATCAAAGTCATAGGCAGTTGTGTCAACAGAAGACCTGGCCCTAACAACCTGCTCTGCAGTACCTGCATTAATTATATTTACAGATTCCTTCAGCATCACATGCTCAGTGGTGGTGAAAATACTGAATTGACCCCACAACACATGGGATGCTTTCTTCCATACAGCTGTACTTCACTCGTGTCCAAATGTGAGAGGACTTTTATTCCAGTTTTACATCGTTTGGACCGGGAACAGAAATCCGTGCACATGTGGAGTTCTTTTTAAAAAACTCAACAAAACAACCTACATAGTTTTCCCTCCCTGAGCACTTCCTGCACTACAGAACTTCCACTTAAGAAAGTTCAAAGGCAACCTTGCACACAGATGCCAGTTGCTCTGCAAGGGGCTGGGGGGAGACAGACCTGCAGAAAAAAAGGAAAAAAAAAAAAATCCCTTCAAGGCGCACTTCTGTTAGGGAGATGCAGGATTCCAGGAAGAGACTAACTCTGAGCTTTTTATACAGCAAAGAAAATCTACCCTTTCAGGTCTTCTCACTGTTGCGAGAAAGTACCTTGAAATAAGAGCTAACAACCCCACGTGGAGGTAAGTGCCAACATCTTTTGTCTTTGGCCTTCTCTTAATTAGGCTCATTTAATAACTGAAAATTATAGTACTTTTTCATCCATAGATTTCTTGATAGTATAGCCCAGAAAGGAAAAAAAGCCATTACAACCTCTATTCATATTCTAACATGTAATTAGAAGATTATAATTGACTTACGTGATAGGCCTGCAAGTGCTACAGCTGCTAAAGAAGGAAACATAATGAAGATGAGTGGTTTTCTCACTCACAAGAACACAAATGAGACACTCTTATAATTTGATCGCAAGCACTTCCAGAAAACCATTAGGATCTTAGAAATTCACTGGAATACCTAGTACAAAAGCAACTTTCCTAGCATAAGAAATTAGGTTTTCAACCATCTGCTAGTAGAGCTGTTCATAAAGAATTTAGCTCATGCCATGCAGTATGATATACCTGAACATTTTATTTTCTGAAATTAAATTTCTAATGCAGGCACTGAAATTCATATTTAGAAACTTAGTTAGAAGCCTGGTTTCCAAATGTGTTTGCCACCTGCAGCTCCTATTAGGTTCCCTGTCATTTAAGTACCTGGCTTCAGGCAACCAAGACTGAAAACTGCAGCTTGAAGAATATTATGGGTAACTCTCAACGTTTTGGAAGATTCCTCCTTACCAGCCTCTGCCATTCTCTGGCAAAACCCTACTTGATTTTCTATCTGGCTCTGGGAAAAACATTGGGCCAAATGCTCGATGGTGCAAAGCAGCTAAGCTGTACGGGGATCCAGGCCACGCATGTTATGTCTGAGTACGACTTGGGTAATTCAATCATGTAAATGTAAATTTGCATCAAGAAAAGGGACTATCCGTAATGAAGGTGATAGGCTCAGTCGCTGTAAAGAAAACAGGGTTCCTGGTTTTGACAGCTTGAAACCGGCACCTTGCAGGGCAAGGGGTTTGTACTTTGTATCCACATTCACATCATACAGTTTAATTAAAAGCAGGAATGTTTGGTAAACTGCCACTCCTCAGACTGAACAGGTGTTGCTATGAAAGGTGTACAGTCAGTGTAGGATTTTTTACCCCTCTAGGTTTATTCTCCTGGACTATTTTGAGTTGTATCCAACAAACTCTTACTGCTCAAAATGACAGGACCCAAATTCTTGCTGGCACCTGCATACATCCAAAATCACTCCAGTGAAGAAGAATATTCATCTTCCTGAGGGGTAAATTTGACCCAGAGTTTCAAAGCAGCCTGAGAAAGCTGTCTGTTCATTTGAGTAGCCAATGCAACTTCTAGTAGAAACTACAGCTAGTAGTTCTGCTATTTTCTGTGCATTAGCTTTCTTAGGTCTTTGCATTCTCATGAAAATGTAGTTGATTTCTCTCTGTGCCTGTGTTACCGAGTCTTTACACCGGGGTCTGGTACAACTTCCATTGTCCTCACTCCTCTCACAGTGCATTCATTTTCCTTTGTACATGACTGTTCAATACTGCCTCTACCCTGGGACTAAAATTCACTTCTAGTATTTATTTCACAAAATTCCCTGGAATCACGTCTATTTTTTTCCAGCTATCTCAATTTAGATAATAAAAGACATTGCCTTGGTTCACATATTTCCAAAGCCATAGATAGGACTTCATTACTTTTCATACTGGGCATTTTTTTGGTGGTGAACAGGTCAGGCTGGACCAGTTACATGCAATTCCTAGTTTATGAATACATAGCATTATAGTAAAACTGTGCACAAGCTACACGATTAAACAATTGTTTAATCCCTAACAAATGCCTGGAGTTTGTAGTCCACAAAAAGTTAGAATAGAATATTATTCTAAGAAGTTACCCCTCTTCCTCCTCTTGCACCACCCTCACTCCCACTGCTCCTCCACTCCTCTGTATACAAAACAAACCAACCTCCCCTAGCATGACTTGAGCTCATAATACAACCAAAAGCAAGGGAACAAGAAGAAATGCCAGTGTTGAGAGTAGCAAGAGCAGGTTTTGCTTTTGCAGAGTTGCGATGACAGATCCTGCTCTTGCTGGCTCTGGGAAAGGAGCAGGTACCAAACCGGTACCTTCACCAGTGGGGCACGTGCTGCTCTTCCAGCTTTATGTAATGATCCATGTGACAGGGCCAGAGACTGCAGAAACGTGCCCAGCTCCTTCAGAGCAACGTGTCCTTGCACTCTCACACCCACTCATGTCACGGCAAGCCTCACTTTTTCCCAGCTACCTCACTGTGCTCCATGCTGCCCTTGGAAATTATCTTCAGTGTGTAAAAAATAATTTTTAAGGGCTTGAATTTAATAAGAAAGGAAGGAGTGATCCTGCTTTTCTATCCATATGGGCAGACATCTATCCAATTAATTTAAGGATTACTGGAGCTTCGTGTTTTCAACATATTTGCATTATTTGGGTCTCTAGAGAAACAGCCTCTGTAACTTGAATTTGCAATGGAATCTCTTTATTGTCTGTACTCTTGGGATTTTATCCGCAGGGCTGAGTTAGCACTGCATAGTGCTGCCAATCCCTTTCCAGGTAGAAAGGTGTGACTGGCTGTAATATGATCACACCATTCACACATAGTATTTATTCACACCATAAGCAAAAACAATCGTCACTGAATGCAATGGCAGTCAGGAATTCTCGTGATTAAGCATTGCTGAGGGGCTTTAAAGAAAAAGCAGGAAGGAGAAAGGCTGCTTTATCAAAAAGGAGGAAGAGGTTCCCCCTGTTGCTCAATATTTACACTGGCTGAATCTTTACACAGGTGTTTTATGAGAGGTTTGGACCCACCTGTTGTAAGGGCGCTAGAATGCTCACAAAACCAAGCACACGACAGCTGCAAATGCTGAGTAAATAAAAGTGGTGGAGCTTTATGTTTAAAGGCAGAGGAGTGATTCCAAAGATACATACTAACATAATGATTCATTTTCTTGTGGTTTTGGACCTCAGCTGTCACATTTCTCAGGTTTCATTGTTTTCAATCATGAAAATCAAAAACCTTTACAAAACCACAACAAAAAGTCTCAGCAGTAAAATGCACAGCAATCATGTAGTACCAAGGGCTGCAGTTTTAAGGGAGTAACTCGTAGGGGAACAATAAAGCAGTTCTATGAATCAGACAGGCTCAAAGAAAAGAGAGCCATCGTGAAAAGTGTTAGCTGAACGACATGATTAAGTAGAAGAGGCAGACGCAAGCTCAACACTTAGTTTAGGTAAAACTCAGTCTATCCTACTTTTTCATTGTCTCTCATACCCTACAGCCTGACACAGATCCACAGCATCGTTGAAACGTATCACAGGGAGATGAGTCTATGTAGACAGAAAGTACTATCAACAGAAAAATGTTCTACAGTGTCTAATATTTCAAATTACATAAATATAGCAAAACAAGTACACTAAGACTTTCTCCTCCCCTCTACTTCATCTCTAGAGTTACAACACCAGATCAAGGGATTGGTACATTATGAATGGAGGATTGGATGCTTTGCATCTTTCCCATGGGTGACTCAGAACTGAATTTCTATGCTTCCTGCATTACTGAAAGCACCTTCAGCTTGCTGACTGACTAGAAAACTTCACAAATATAGTAATTTCTGATTCCTTGTTTCTCCAGTTTGCCACTACTCCACAATATTAAATAACGAGATTATGGGAAACTCTTTTTAAAATACAGCTTCTCCAGTTTTGTCCTCTCTTCAAACTTAGAGCAGAGATTCCAGCTAGAGTCAGAAAATTGCCTGTCCTGAGCACGGCTGCCTATTACTTTGGCTGCTCTCTCAGTCCTCAGTGATCTCTTGAGTATCCAAAAGCAGTGCTGTGAGATCTCTGCTTACCACTGCAAGCAGTCAGAAGGATGAGGATCAGTGTCAGCACAGTGGGCCCAAGGGGGCAGACAGGGTTAGCAACTGACACTAGAGGATTTTGGTCTTAGGTTATCTTTGAAAACATGCATTTAGTCTTCCTGCTCAAAAAGAAAAAAAAAGAAGTGTAGGTAGCTCTAAGCCTAATACGTTCACTCCACAGCTACCAAACTGAGTCAAGCATTGCTAAGACCTGTTTTTGGATTGGTCCCATGAAGGTAAAAAAATTCCTCTAACACAAATCAAACATTCAGGGCTAAGATTCAGCAGAATGGGAAACCATTCAGCTGTTTACACGTGAAAATCAGAGCAGAGTTTGCATCTGGTGAATTTTTTTATGTTCTGCTGAGACTGGTGACCAGTCACAGCAACAGCAGCAATTTGTCCAAGGTGGTCTGTTTATCTTTTAATTTTCCAGGGTAGCAATGCTATACAGCACTGCTGATTTAAACCTGCCTGTCAGTACCTCACCTAAAATGCAAACATGGAGGGGAAGCCAGATACATAAATATCTTTGATGTGCTTGCACAGAAAGCTTCCGCCTCGTCTTCACAGTCAGAGTTCTAGTGATCCCTGAAACATCTTATGAGAACTTCTGCGCACCCACGGCAGGCTGGAGCTTTCCAGACATGCTGTGTTTCCAGAGTGCAAGCACAGGATGGTCACTCTGTGTTCCCAAGTGGCCTGTGGTGGCAGACAAAAAAAGGGCTTGCTGCTGTCAGAACTGCTCACACACCCAGCTTCTCGTAATTCTCCTTTCCCAGGGTGAGAGAGCTGTATTTTGCTGGTCTGCAACAGCAATTCATCCAGTCCTACAGCAGCTCCAGACAGTTCTCTCCCATGGGCAAATTCAAGCAGTTCTTGCTAAAAATGGTACTTGGGAGTAGGTAACTGCCCTTGTCAGAGAAGTACACCTCACCCACAGCACCACAGCTCCCAGCAGGAAACTGGGCTGGCTGGGAAACTGCTCATCACAGCACTGCTGCCTCTGCTACTCCTATAGCAGGACAGAAGTACAGCAGGGTTAGTTCAGCCAGCCTGTGTCTGGCCTCTGTGGTGGGGTGTAGCCACTGAAGTCTTGCTTTTCTGGTTGGGAGGCACAACTCTGTGCTTTTGGAGCAGCAGTAAGATCACTATTGGCTCTTTCTGCTGGTACTCATGATGGGTATGTCAGCCCCTGCCTGAAGCTTCTACTGGCACTGCATGAGAAAGTTTGGCCACTGATATGGGCCACTTCCTAGCTCACAGGAAGGGGAATCATTCCTGACATTTGTCAGAGGAGATAATTTTAGGAAATCTCATTCTGATTTCAGTGGCATACTGGATGACAAAATGAGTATTTAAAGTATGTAATTCTTTTCCCTAGAAAATAAATCAACCTTTTCTAAGAAAGCTGGAGATGCCAAAAATCCACCCTTCCTGATGTGGAGGGAAGAAACAAACACAATGTTAGCTCAATAGCAGTTAGCCCAGGAGAGTGTAACAAGTTAAGAGACAATTTTGTGGGAGGAAGGAGAAATCCAAACAAAGAGCACCAGGAACTGGATACAATTTGAGCAGGAATAAGGATTAATAGGTTTTACATGTTTGTGAGGTTAACTACCCTCCTGACTTATTAGTAGCACATTTCAGAGCTTGGACTGGGATAGCCACAGCTGAGCTTCAGACCCTGTTATGGAAGCAGCACTTCCAAAGGCAAGGATAGCACGATGCAGGCTAGAAGATAAACCCTGACTGCAGACACACTCACTCAAACTAGGCCCATCACAGTGGTGCAAACAAAAGCAATGAATTTAATTGCATTGAACTACCCATTTTTGTTCCCTCTATATTCACAATCCGAAAGGAAAAGCAGAAACTTCTTCATCCACTGCTGTGCAAGTAAAGAAAAAATGTATTCCCCGATACAATGACAATGCACTACAGGATCAAAATGCAACCTTGGTGTTTTCCTGCTCTTAATCATGTGTCAAGGTCGCTATAAAACAAGAGTTGCACACAAATGGCAGTCTGGCAAAGAGAGGCAGGGGTGGGGGCAGCATATCCCTGCCCCTCAGGGCCTATGGAGGGGGACGGCAGGGAGGCAGCCTGCAGCTGGCCTGTGTTCTCGATGGGGTGGCATAGAAGTCCAACTTATCTGCATCTGCACCTTACCCAGATAAGAGGAGCAAAGGGAGCTGCTCTGATCAATGCTCCCAAGTCACACATGAGCTTATCAGAAGCTCAGTGCAGAGCCTCCAGTGGTAACCCCAGGATGGGCTTGGCAGTAGCAGCTGTGGCCAGGGGCAGGGTCCCAGTGCCACCCACCCAGCTGCAGCAGGATGCAACCCAATGCTGAGATTCAAAACAGGAGCAGGAGGTTGCTATCTAATTGTCAACCTGTGTTCTTTTCAAAAGAGTTATACGTGTAAAATACATGCCACATCAGAGCCAGTGGGACAAGTCTGTACAAGGAAGTAAAAAAACAGATAGAGGATTGTTTGGTTGGGTTTTTTGCCCCTTCAGAAATCTCCAGTACACTCCCCTACCTCTGAACATAGCCACATCTGTACTCACACGCACCGGAGAAAAGGTCCTTGCAAGCATATGGACAGTCCATCCAAAGGGGTCTCCACAGCCTGCATGGACACGGACTGCTGGCTCAGCACCTGTTTTTGCTGCTCAGGCAGTAACTAGTTACACCTCATATGACCACAGTGAATGTAAGCACCACAAAAAATAATTGCACACCGGCATGCACCATTAGCTTTACTTCCTGAACTTAATCTGGAGCACAAGACAATATCCTAGCTGTACATATTCCATTTTATTGAAGGACTGCTTTGAGACCCTGCTTCCCTCTTCCTTCTTTTTAAAGAACGAATGGAAAAAGCTTAATTTAGGACACAATGTCAAGTGACAATGCTTTTATTAGTATGCAGCCTGCAAAAACACATGAGTGTTTGTTAACTTCCCGAGATCTGAAAAATCCATAAATTGGGAGGTTTTTTTTCCCACTCTACTTTACTCAGCTCAGTTATGATATCTGAAATCTGGGGGTTTTAAGTAAATGGTTAAACTTTCTAAACATACGAGCAAAGGGCTCACTGATGTTACTAGAGGCTAGGTGCATACAATCTTGAAATAGGAGCAGAAGCATGCAAAGCAGTATGCTTGGCCCCCTGCATCACCATGTAGTTCGCTACAATTTTTTTACTTTCTACACACCGTAATTCTATGTCTTTCCTTGTTCAGTGCTGTCCCAGATGGAAGCTCATTCCTCACACAGAGCAGATAGTGTGCTTTGGGTATGAGCCATGCTGTTAATTCAGTCACTGTACAGCTAACTCAATAAAGCAAACATTTAGTTCTTGTAAAAGTATTCTCAGATGATTAATTATCTCAGACTCTAATGCCCAATTAACTTAACACGGCTTGGATAAGGAAGGAAGGAAGGAAAAGGTATAAACTGGCCTACTATGGCCTTTATCTGTATTCCTAGTGTCAGCCTAATCCAATTTAGCTCCTGAGGTGCAAAAACTTTTTATTCACAGCTATGTCATCAGCTGGTTTGCACATTACAATACCTTTATGAGCCGGGCTGGCTCACTCCCTTCTTCCACAGTAATTAATTTAGACCTTCCATTTCGCTCATTGTCCCGAATGCCAATAGCAACCTGAGTAGCCTTCAGCCGCTCGTATTTATTGCATGATGAGCCACACCACTGATAGATTTCCTGAAATAATGAAAAGATACACATGTTAGCAATAGGATTCAACATAGCAAAATTATGAAATTAATTTTATTAGTAATTATCCTACTGGATCTAAACCACCAGAACATCAGTGAATCTACATCTTTCAGAAATACTTTCTAGAAGTCAAGTAGATATTTGCAGTATCTGTGACACAGTCTCAAACTGCACCAGGAGAGATTTAGGTTGGATATTAAGAGAAATTTCTTCACAGAAGGGGTGAATAAACATTGGAATGGGCTGCCCAGGGAGGTGGTGCAGTCACACCCATGGAGGTGTTTAAGACTGGACATGGCACTCAGTGCTGTGGTCTGGTTGACAAGGGGCTGTTCAGTCAAAGGTTGGACTCAGTGACCTCAAAGGTCTTTTCCAACGTATTTCACTCTGTGATGCTGTAATATGCAAGATATTTACATAATATAATTTAGCTTCCACATACTAGGAGATCACTTGAGCTCAGAATAATCAGAGTTTTGGTTTGACTGAGTTTCATCCCAATTACAGATATAGCTTCAGCTAATTAAAGAACCAGAAAATCCTAAATTTGCTACTGCAAATTTTAGATATGTCAGCTCCTCTTCTATGGTACTTCAGCAGTGCTGGTACTCAGCTGTGTCAAGAAACAAATTTATTTCAAAATCTCAAGGAACATTCTGGTTGTATGTGTCACTCAAAAGTACAGTTAGATCTTTCAATCCAGTTTTTATTTGCTGACACTTTCCAGAATGCAGCACGTTCCCGAGGCACCTCTCAGGAAGGGAGCCACCAGAACCAGCCTAAGACAGGTCACCTGATTCAGCCACACAGACCAGGGACACGCATTGGCAGCTCCCATTATTCATCCAGAACTTGAAGCACTTCAGAATGAAGAATTTAGATTTCAGTCTTGATGAAAATTACTAACAAAAGGCAGAACATAAGCTGCAGGGATGCTAGAGGCTGGGCTGGAAGGAGCCAGTCCAAGGAAATTATTCATCTTGGCTGGTTGCTTCCCCCACCTTCTCCTGGTAGAAAGTAATTTGATTCTTCACATGATTCTATCAAATAGCTTAAATAGTACAGCAATAAAGGTATACAGTCATTTTCAACTTTGAAAAAGGTTGAACTGGTTTGTGTTCATCTGCAATGCAAATTTTAATCAGAGCCCTCACCGAATAAATTACTTGGGCTTAGTTTTATGTTGTATGTACAACTATATAAAACTTAGATTTGAGAGGAAAATCTATTTAAAAAAAAAAAATCAAAATCAAGCTATTTCTGCTGACCACTGTTGGTCTTTAACAGTACTTGGAATAGTGGTTTGGGACAAGTGAGGGATGAAGCACAGCTTCTCAGTCCTAGCAGATGCAAATTTTTAGAGGACAGCTAACATTGATGGCATCTGCATGCAAAACAGTGCTAGTAACTTCCAACAGTCGCTTTTCACCAGTCTGGACACAAAAAAACCTCACAGTGAGATCTCAGTGATCTCACTGTTCAAATCACTTCTCATAGCCCTTCAAAAGCATCTCTTCAAAGACAAAGTTTTAAGCTTCGTCAGGTTTACACCACAGATTCACTGAACTGTATTCCTTTCAACTTGCAGATGTCATGCAATGAAAGCTGCGAGGTTTTCAGCTTGCCTTTAACAACTTGACTGTAGGCTTAAGTAAAAAAAAAAATCCTTCTAAGTTCTGGTTTCATTACTGTCGGTTTACCAAGTATCCAGAATTTGGAGACATAGCTGGCATCAGGTCTCAACCTTATCTTAAATCTGACATTCTACATTTCCGTAGGAAAACAAAATGTCTGTTAATACTTAAGGAAATTATTTCCTAAAGAACTGAGTGTGTAGAAAGTAAAATGTTCCAATCTGAGCAGATTTTTTAATACATTTGTTATTGCCATGGACGGCTTCAGCAATTTTCTTCCAAATTCACGGAGACTTTCCACAACACAGACTCCTTAGTATCATTCTCATCTTGGCCTACATCCTACTAATTAAGCTTATTTGCAATTATGTGAGAAAACAGGAGTCATTAGAGATATTGGAGCAATAAACAGGAGTTGTTTCCCATATTCTGTAGAAGCAATAAGGAAGAGTAATAAGTCATATAATAAAGAACTAGGGGAAGAGGTAAGGCAACTGTTGCCTTATCTCAGTGTTGATGCAGCAATTGGTAGAGATTGCTCATTTAGAAAGGTTAAAAGTGCAGCTTCAGTTTTACCCATTGGCCTTCTCTTGGTTTTTGGTAACTGGTGATGGAACCTCAAACAAGTAGTTGCATGTACAAAATGAATATTTTTGCTGTACTGACCACAAAGGATATTGTGAGACTTAAATTACCACTGCAAATTACAAAGACCTTTACTTCTTGGACAATAAATTCACATTTTCTTTTCTTAGCATCTCCTAAAGGCCCCACTGCACCCAAGTAATTCCACAGTCACAGTTTATTTTCCCTGTCTGCCTTCTGTCAGCAAGTGACTAAACTGAGCTCTCCTACAGTCCACAGGCTCTAGGCTTCAAATGAGCCTGAGGAAGGAGAAGGACCTTTAAAAATCTACAGTAATGGATTTCAGATTTTTAAATTTGCAGGTTTCATTATTTTCCTTATGGAGCCCACGTTCCACATTTTCTTCTGCTGCATAAACCACCACTTGAATCAACAAGTAGTGTCTGAAAACAGTCTTGATCTGGAGATTCACAAGTTCCACCGTACATGGTTATTTAAAAAACACTGATTTTAAAAGCTAGAAAAATAAAAATCTGATTCTTTTTATCACTAGAGAATGAAGACACTATTAAAAGCCTGAAAGTTAAACTTCATGTGCTGCATAATCAAATAGAAGGAAGTGAGCAGCCACAGTCATGAAAGTGTCCCCAACT
The DNA here is from genome assembly GCA_013398115.1 of Falcunculus frontatus. Taxonomy (NCBI): domain Eukaryota; kingdom Metazoa; phylum Chordata; class Aves; order Passeriformes; genus Falcunculus; species Falcunculus frontatus. The sequence continues at coordinate 141,950 of VZRV01010115.1, forward strand.
ACATAATATTGTAATGTATTAGCTATGATCACTAACATATCTTAAGCATTCAGTGCTAGAAGGTTTCGGGAGCTTGGATTTAGTTAATTTTCTCTTCTGAACTAAAATAATCTCATTTTCAATGTATCTGATTTTGAGGCCTCATGGTAGAGAAGCTGAATATCTATCTACAAGGTTGCCTTCGTGATATAACTTATCCATTTCATCCTCTAGGTAGATTGGGTTTTTCAACAATTTAAAGCCAGAAAAAAAATTTTAGAAGTTAAAGCCACTTCTTGAGAAGGCTAATGTTTAGATCTGGATTTACCTGAAATACAGTCACTTAGTTATCTAACCATGTCCAACAAAACATTGAGCTTTTGGGTTGTGTTTTATTATTCATGAATTTATTTTTTAGTCATATAAAGTGCTCAGCTATGGGCAAAATATGATATTTAGCTTTAGCTCACTCACTACTTTCACAATTTCCTAGCTGTACTACACCTTCACTATTTTTAGATTTGTTTTGCTAACTTTATTTTGAATTGGCAGGTTGACAAAAAATGCTTCCATGAAAATGAAAACAGACTTTAAGTGATCACTCCCCTCAAAATAAAAGAGCTTCATTCATCAGTAATTCCTGTGCCAAGCCCAGTTTATTTTCAGAAGTTTGCACTAGTGGTATTTATTTTTTTAAATGTCTTAAACAGAATTCTGAGAGAGATGCCCTATATTAATGTCTGTTAAAATCAATATAATTATCAGATCATGGTGGGACAATTAACTGCTGAGGGCGAGAAAATGTTACAATGAATAATCCCAATGACCACCCTAGAGCTCCTGAGTGGGGTTGGGAAGGCAAGCTGGGTCTGTGCCATGCACACTGTGGTCAGGACGAGGTCTCCCCTCAACTGCATATTTTGGGGACACAGTTTGGTCTTTTAGCCATGGAGTGTCAGAATTCACTGCTCCTACTCCCAACAGCTTCTGGCCTGCAGAGTGACCTTGTGCAAGTCACATGAGACTTCTACAGCACATTAAAAATGACCCAACATTTAGCTTCTACACAGAAGTTGTGCATCAGGATGATTAAGCATGGCTCATGTGTAACCCTGAGCAAGAGCACCTTGGCACTTTTCCCTGTATGGAGGGGGACTGTGAAAGTACACCTCCTGCTTCCTGCTCCAGCCCCAAAAGGCACGCAGAGCAAAAGAAGGAAAAACAAACAAAAAAAAAATCACTTATTTCAGAAGTGACATAAAAAACCCAATTTTTTCCCTTCCAACACATAGCCACCTCTGTGTTCAACTGGCAGCCTCCTTAGTCTGGAGGCAAATGAAAATACACTCTCTTTTCTGGATCTTTTGTGGTCATTTCTGTGGATCTTAGCCAGGACAATGACAGCACAAGCCAAGAAGCTCAAATCCATGAAGAAGTTTCTCTCTAGTTAAACATGCCCTAAACATTCAAGTCTTTTAAACCTGTATGTCTGTTGAAATACCTACTAATTTCCAGGCCCCTACTGTAATTGCTGACTTGCATTCTCTTACGTGAAGAGATATTAAAAAGCTAAACAAATTAAATACGTTTCAAAACTCTAATTTGAAACAAGTTTATGGTGAAACTTCAATTGAGGTAGAAAATAACAGTGAAATGTTTAAATCTCATTAACTTTAAAATATTGAAATAAACTTTAAGCTCTCATTAAGGAAAGAATTTAAGCCAAGTATCACCAAGCTGGTATGCCTCTATTCTTTGTTTGGAGGCCCTGATACACCTTAAACCTACCCATCTTTGCCTAAATATACACCAGAACACACTCTCAGAATGTAATTGCACCTCAATTAAAAAAAAAAAAAGACCATTCTTAGCTGAGAGACAGCTAAAATCTACAGTGTGGACCTTCTCATGTTCTTGTGATACAACTTATGCTGACTCAATGTCTGTCAGTCAGGACACTGACTTTTGCTCCTCTAAACCACAACATTTGGTGCAGCAGAGGTACAGCTCTAATGCAGAGGGACTCAACACAAGAAAACTCTTCAGCTAAAGCTGCTCATTCCTGTGAAACATCATAATACATTCTCTTTACCCCAACAACTCAGACTGAAGGGCTGAAAGCAAGGAATGAACATTTGTAAAGCTGTAATTGCCTTAACTCCTCTCTTCCCTTTGGCTTAGCTGCTGCTGCTCAGAAGAGTATCAGAGCCCAGGCAAATAACCACATCACAGAAGGCCACTGCAGTGGTTTCACAGCAGGTAGAAGAAAGGCTGATGAGGCTTGTAAGGAAAGGCGGGTCAGGAGGAGAACAGCTGTGATGTAGGGGTCCCCAAAGGAGCCAGCATTCCTAGTACTCACCTCCTGAGGGAAGTAGAAAATAAAGCCCAACAATGCTAGAGGCAGATGGAACATACATGAATATTGGCAAAGCTTTATACACATCTTATCATGCTACTATCAAAATAATTGGCAGGCACTCAGCTGAGACTCTTCATGGTCATTCATGAACAGCTGCTCTGATAAGGCACGAGTTCCTTCTAGCTGAAACTCTACTTTGTTAAAAGTCTTGTCCTGTAATTAAACTTAATAGGTTTAAAGGAGAAATGACAATACAAAATAGAAATAAACTTGGAAGAAATGTTCATATATGAACTGCAAACAACAGAAATACTTCTAATGCCTTTCATTCTAAGTATTTGTAAAACAATGGCATATTACATTGGTATTTGTATTTCAAACACCAAGGTTTTGGAAATGAAACAGGGAGCCCTAAAGCAAGAGTGTGGAGCTTTTTTTTTATGGTTTTCCTTTTTAAGTACAGAAAAATGCTAAATCAAGGAAACAAAAGTCCATATGGTGGGGAAAATAACTGAACTGAACAAAAGTAACTGGAATGCAGCATTTTTTGTCAGTTCGTTGACATCCAGGGTTTTTTTAGGAACTAACACTATGTATTAAGAAGAATGTCTGGATTCAACCAGATTAATATAGACTTCTGAAGGCATTTTTCTCCTTAAATTATTCAAATTTTTTCCTTTCTTGACTGTTGAATTCTTGATACAGGCAGGGAAAAAAACCCTCTCATTTCACATATCCATCAAATCTACCTTTCACATTTGTTAAAACTGTAATACAGTGAGCCATTGAAAGTTGTGGAGTTTTGATAATCCAAAACAAACTCCAAATTCATTCAGCCAGAACACCTCTGAGGCCACCATGAACCTGGCCCTAGTAAAATTACAATAGTGTCTTTGTAACCAGTCTTTGGAGTCTCCCACTTGACTCAAATGGAACAAATTTTCAGAGTAAAAATAAGTCAGATATAGCACAGTCATGCACTCAGCACATTCATTTTTCCTCTCCCACCTGTTTTGCTAGTATGCACTAGGAATAGCTCTTGCTATACCACAGTAGATTAGGGGGCCAATACCAGGATGATCTTAATTCTAAACAACAGCAGCTCAAGCAGCAAAACATCTGGATTTCCTACAACATCAGGTAGTAAACTAACTTGACTGAATCCTTGTGGATACGTGTATGTCCAGTCCACCTGAAGCTTAAATGATGATCCCTGGTTCAGCTATTCTTCTAGGTACAAGCTGGGGTGAGGGGAAACTTTCCAGTCCATAGAGTATGAAGAAAAAATCCACACTCTGAATGCTTTAACTGAACTTGGGGGAAAAAGGACTTAATTTTATTTTTTCCTCCATCTGATGACTTTGAGACCATAGAAACTTCCAGAAGGCAGCCACTTACACTGCTGGAGTAACTGGTTCACAGAATTACAGAAAAATTAAGATGCTTGCTTACCAAGATACACATTGTATAGACAGAATAACATTTTAATGATGTTAATAAGTCTATAAAGTTAATAAAGAACCAAAGCACTCTAGTTCTTCAAGCTCAGCTACTCCTTTGGCAGCTCCCTGCTGCAGCATGAGCAATAGTTTAACTCTCAGCTGGGGGAAACTGGAGAAGAGGTTAGTTGTAGGAGAAACATGTGCATGGAAAAACAACATGAGTCAGTTGTTAGAGCCAGGGAAAGCAACTAGAAACACACAGTGATAAAATGCAAGAATCTGCTATTCCAGCCCTATTTATACATTAACAGTGACTTTATTAAAGCAATTAATATGCTTGTTGTGAACTGCTTTATCCAATGGAAGAGAAACAAAGCCAGCTAAAAGAGAGAGTGAGGAAAGAAGATTAGAGAAGCCACCAAGACAACTGTGCTTAAGGTTGCAATGTGATGCTGAATCATACCCCATGGTCATAATCATAAAGCAAGTATCTATTCTCTTGCTCTTTAAACTGTAAAGTTACTTTTCTTCTTGTAAACATAATTTAATCTATACCAAGTTAACAGTTGTTATGAAAAGCAGCTGTCATAAAAAGCCAACCTTCTTGCCTGATATATTTCTTCTAGTGTCTTTGTTGCAAGGCAGCAATTTTTCTTCTTCTGACACACTTATTATGCCAGGTGTTCTAGTAGGAACATACTGACAGGCACATGATAACAACTCTGGTCAGTCTCATACTTCTGAGTTCTAACTTCATAATTTTCATTTGGATTCATGAGGCCCTTGAGAACTACATACATTGATTGCTAGATAGCACAAGTTGTTTCTAAGAACATTGCAGGCTCTTAAATCTCAAACCAGCAACCTCTTGGCTGTTTATAAATCAGTTTATAAGCACCACTATAGGAATAGGAAGAAGGGAAAACTGAGTACAGTTTACCTTCAATTTTCATTTAGCTTGAGCTATAGTTATCACTTCACCCCTCTGCACTCTTCCTTTGGGAGAAGGGTAATGTTCCGCTGCAGGACTTTTATTGTACTGACAGAACTTTCCAGCTGCAGTCAGACCCAAGCTCAAACCTCAGTGGTAGGTATCACACATCACCCTTCACCCCCTTATTTTAACAATGGTCTCTTAATTTCTTCAAGGTAGCTGAGCAGTGCACATCCCTCTGCCTGCCCTCTGCAGTCACACAGCTCACGGCACTGCTGCTGTCTCTCTCCCATCAAGAGATTTATCACACAGAGACAGTCAAGTCTTATATTTCACAAAGCTCTATCCAAACACATGCACAGAGGATATTTTTGCTGGTCACTAAGGATACAACTTCAGGCAGCCTTCATACAGCAGGGCTTCCCAAAATGAGTTGGGAAGCTTTCGATAAAGCAGCTCCTCAATTCATGTTGCTTTATTTCATTGTTACTCCCATTACTTCTGCTGCATGTTTTGGTAACTACGCAAATTATTAACACATCTCAACATTCCAATTTTATAAATCACCAGTATACATCAATATATGCAGGGTTGATTTCACAATACTGACAAGTTTCCTCCCCACTTAAAACCAAGAAAATTGACAAAAGATAAGGAAGGCTTTAGCATATCTTATCAGAAATAAACACATACAAGTATATTTACATATGCATCTAGATAAATACTAAAATAGCCTGGAAAATTGTACGTACATTATTCATTAAATGGCACAGTGATTCATCTTTTTCCTTGTCTTTTGTGATCATTTTCCATGCCCTCTCCTGCTCCTTGCTGTTTTGAGAATTGTCTTGGTGATGAAGGAAGAAAAAGGATTGTGTCTAAGGGGAAGTGGCTGGAGGATGGGGTGAAACAGAGAACTGTATCTGGAGGTAAAGTGGAGCACAGAGCAAGGCAAGGCAGTTTGAGGCCACCAAGAACTGTCAAACCCATCCTGGTGCCTCTCAGGTGGGATACCAGCAATAGCTCAGGACAGGATTGGAAGGGTCTTGAGGAGAAGCCATATGAGGAGAGGCTGAGGTCACTTGGTCTGTTCAGCCTGGAGGAGACTGAGGGGAGACCTCACTGCAGTTACAATCTCCTCATGAGGGGGAAAAGGAGGAGCAAACACTGATTGATTCTCTCTGGTGCCCAGTGACAGAACCCATGGGAGTGGCCTGAAGTTGTATCAGGGCAGTTTAGGTTGGATATTAGAAAAAGGTTCTTCATCCAGATGGTGGTTGGGGACTGGAATTGGGCTCCTCAGAGAAGTGGTCACAGCACCAAGCCTGACAGTTCAAGAGGAATTTGGACAATGCTCTCAGGCACATGGTGTGATTCTTGGGGCTGTCCTGCGTAGGGCTGAGTTTGACTTTATGATCCTTGTGGGTCCCTTCCAACTTAGCATATTCTGTGATTGTGTGGCAGAAGATAACAGCTCCTGGGAGGCCTTGAGCAGAGCTGTGCCAGGACAAGGTGCACTGAGAGCAGCATCTGACAAAGCAAGGTGTGCTCTACTCCAGGCCTTCTCAGCCACTGCCCTGCACTTGTCTTGCCTGCCCCAAAGGCTCCCTTACAGAGAGAATCCCAGGTTCATCAAAGAGGTGTCATGGAAATCCCACATAGAAAAAGAAACCCAACTTAAATCGGGGTCTGGCATCCCAGCACTCTCCTGGATCACTCACTGTACAGGAGGAACATCGGTAGTCGCAGCTCTCAGTTCATGGTATTACAGAAGACTGCTTGACTAAAAGGTCTTCACACATTACCCACAGATAATAACTCCCCTCATATCACAGACACTGCTTTCTCTGCCTTCTGCAGCTATTTACTCTTCCAGCCAAGAGAGTTCAAAGGAGGCAAGATGAGGCCTGGGCATGGTATTTGAAGTGCTGTAAATGTGGTTTAGTAACAAATCAGCCAAGGTGCTGTGTGGGTTGTGCACACAGGACATGGCCCCATGGGATCCTGACTCCTTTTAAGAGAGGAGTCAGGAGGCAGGTAGTTACAACACTACTTTTTAATCTTATTTTCAGCCAAGGTTTGAGTCCAGTAACTTAGAAGACTGGATCAAGACAGAATAACCTTCATTCAAGGTCAGGTTGAACAGGGCTCAGAGCAACCTGAGCTTGTTGAAGATGCCCCCGCTCATTGCAGGGGGAATTGATATAGACGACCTTTAAACCAAAACTATTCTATGATCTAGGTATGACATAAACATCAGAATTTGAACTGTAAATATGTGAACCTAACTGGAAATGCACACACATACCTTTTGCTTAAAGCATTATCCCTATAAAGGAAACCCTAGTGATTAGTAATGATTTTATTCCTAATCATTATTACCTTTCATAATTTTCCCTTATCTGTTCAAACCATGAGTTTAAAATACTGCAGTAATTGAGCTCAACGGGAAAACTGAAACAATTTTTTATTATATTAGATAAGTGACTAGATAAAATATATAACAGGAAATGAACAGCACAAGCAATTTTTCAGTGCCATGGAGACCATCCTTCTAGTTAGCTAAGAGATTGGGGAAAGTAAATCTTGGAAATTCATCTTATTCGACACACTATAGTAATTTGATACTAAAAGCACTGACCATAAGGTCATTATTTTATGCAATTACTGCCCATTATTCTCAGACAATGAGTCTGTAGTGCTCTGCAATAAATCCCAAGACTCAAAAGCAATCCTATTTAAGATTAATTTTATTTCAATTGTTAAGTAATGGAATCTACTTTAGCCAAAACACTTCTCTTTCTTCAAAGGAACTTTAAATTCAATTAAGAGCTCCTGTAAAGACTCATAAAGCCTTGCCCATTTACAGTGGACCTTTAATCATGGAAAATTTCAATCTGAAGTACAGTTATTTCAGCTTGAAATATAGCTCTTAGAAAACTTGAGCAAGATTTCTCCTGTGACAGTGTATTTTCTATCAGGCCTATTTTTTTTAGAGGTACTTCACTAGACTTGTATATCTTCATCTTGGATTATGTCACACATTGCCTTTTCATCTCCCAAAAGCGTGGTCTGGTTAATTTTATAATAACCTACAACTATGAATATCTAGATGCTAAAACAATTTTTTCCTTGTCAGTACATGCAAGAAAACCCATCTCTATTACACAACTGACATGACAAAACCAAAAACTGTTTTAGTCATGTGATCTGACTGAAATTTCCCATTGAATGGCAAAAAAAACCCCACCAAACCAAAAAGAAAAAGGGATCTAGATATTGTTCACATCTAATCTTCCTTCCTACAAAGGCACAGCATTGCATTGCTGCTTGACCTCTGTCTTGTCAAACAGCGACTCAAAAACCAGTGACATTACACTAAAAAAAGTAAAAGGCTCCCAATGTACATTCAATATCAGGTAAAGACTCTAAAGCTATATTACATTTAGATTGCTTAGTGACAGCACTCTCCTCTCACCAGAAGGAATGGGCCCCAAGCTATACAGGTAACACTGCAATACACCATAGTGCCTTTCATCGGTGTCATTACCATGCCTGCAGTGTGGCCTGAGTAATTACTCAAGGTCATCTGGGTAACTGCAGCACAGTAAGAGTCAGGACGAGTGGAATTCATGGTGTACACCCAGTTCCACAGCATGTCCATGGGAGGTTAACTCCAGAAAACTCAAGCCCGATTACAGCCTTACTGCAAAAGCAGCATTTTCTAGCAACGTTTAGTTCCACACCTTCTATCTCCCATGGGTTAACTCCGAAAGGTTATAGTTGATTTGGGTCTTCTATGAAAAGTGACATTGAGAGATTACTTTGGATATTGATCGCCAGGCTGCTCCAGATGAGTAAACCACACTGACATAAGAGGAATAGGATAATATTCAAAAAACACTACTCAGTGTTCCATCAGAAGGCAGTGAAGCATAATAAAAATCAAAGACATATTGGTATCAAGTAGCGATGTTGATAATCTTCAACTATCACACTAGGGGATGCTTTTCAGAGGAAAAAGCCAAATGCACACTGTAAATTCAGATGAGCCATTTTTCAATAGGTCATGAGAACTCAGTTAAAATCAGCTGCAGATAAACTATTTCCTTTCACATGCTTTCCATTTTATACATGTGAGCATATCAGGCATGGGAGTAATTTCAAATCGGTAACTAGCATCTAATTAGTGTGGACTACATCCCAGCTGCTACTCTTAGTATCAGAAAGTCTTAGGATGTACTCTGAGTACACTTTAAGTCATTTGAAGCAAGCAGAATTATCTTCTCTTATCTGTCAATATTCTTCTGTGCTGTCTCTACTTGTTTTCAGCAGAAAGCCTTGAAGCATGGCATTGCTTCTCAAGTGATCTCTTGAAATAGTCAAGGAATTTTATAACCCCTTTTGCAGCTATTTCTTTAGGGTCAATTGTCACAATCAAAGTTTGATGACTATGAAGAAATGCTCTTAAGAGAATGGTTGAATCTGTGTTCTGCTCTGAACGCTGGCACTGATCCCATTCATTTGGCAGAGAGTGCCAAAGTCAGACTGGATTTACAGTGAAGTGTTTAAGCTGTTCAAACACCAGTAGTGAAAAATCCCAATGCCTTGAATGAGAAAGAGAACTGTTTCTTGATAGATAATCTGTGCTTCAGAAAACACTTCAGGAAACTTTTAGGTCAGTTTGAAACCTTTCAAGTGGTGTGACACTAATTTTCTAAAGCAGATTCTTTCTGCTAGTTCACATGAGTGACAAAAATCAGTTTTGCGTTTTAGGGGATGACTCAAACCTTGGAAGGGATGCAGCTCTTACTTGTCAGTGTTTTGCTCTAGAAAATACTCACATTTCCGAGGTCAATAATGAAACAATCTCCTTTGTTGAAGCTAGTCCAAGCCAGGGGAACTTCTGTGGCTCTTACAACTCTCCGGCCCTTGATATGCAGCAGCCTCTGGGCACTCAGATCATTAGTAATGACATGATTAAATCCAGAGGCAACACCACCTGCCTGAATAGAACAAAACAAAGCAGCCAGCTTTATTTCAGCTTGACTTCTGCAAAGTTACTTTTTTTTTTTTTGCTACAGATGAGGAGCTAGCAGTGGAACAAATGGTTTATGCAGTGAGAAGCAGGCCAAAGTAATGTACTGTTTAAGAGTGCTGACCACAGACCAGACAGACATCACTGCTGCTGAACTCTCAGGTGTGAACCTTTAGCCAAGGGAGCCAATGTCACCTTCCTTTAAAGGCTTTTCAGATAAACAAAGAAAGTGAAAGCACAGAATTTACAGCACTTTCCAGCCTCCTTCAGAGGATGAGGTAAGACTGAACCCCACTGTCAGGACAAAAGTCAAGGTCTGAGGAGAAGCAGAGAAATATGCAGCTCTCTTTGAAATTTTCCAAACTTGAATCTCAGAGGTCTGGGTGGTTTTAGTCCCTGGTTACATACAGATGGATGGACAATTCTACAGCAGCTCTGTAATTGTATGAAAGGAATATTTGCAATTTTGGTGTCAACCTGGCAAGGAGTACCAAACCAGGGGAAGTGAGAGCAAACTGTTGATTTGTTGATCTGTGAGTGTAAATATAAGCATAATCCTGTAAACTGGCTTGGATGCCTGCCTCTGTAAGGCAGCATTCTCCACTCCTGTGGGAGGCTCCGACCTTGGGTTGGAACAGAAACTGGCTCTTGAAATGACAAAGGAAAAAATTAAAATGTAGAAGTTTGGGCATGTCACTGCCAAGCTCACTTATGCTGAGTTAAAAGCTTAAAATTGGTTCTGTAGACAGTGAGAAGTTACAAATCTTCATAAATGGAAAAAAAAAGGCTGACTGAGCCATGGCTCCCAGAGCTTCTATTATGGAGATATTCTCAGGAGATCTATTACTTTAAAGAAACCCCACAGATGTTTAAAAAAAAAGTTACCTTTCCGTTACTCAGCTTTTGGAAGTGACACAATGACACTGACATAACACCTTTCCAAAAGATAAAATTTTTCAAAAAAGTGTTTGGGAGATTGTTTTATCTACTTCAGAAAAAAATTGCAGTAGGACAGCAAAAACATGATTTTTAGATTCAAGTGAGGTTCTGGTCTTTTCCACTCTATGCATGTTTCTAACCACTCGAGCACACTGGGTTCTGCATTTGAACAAAATTATTTGGTCTACAAGACAGAAATCATTTCTGTGAGATTTAACACCTCCCAGACACAGAGAGTCCCTACTGTGAGCTCCCTTAGACACACAAGTATGAAATTTCAGGACGGCTTTATTTTGGGGGAAAAGAAATTGGGAAAGGGAATTCAGATTCCCAAAAAAATTGGGAATTCAGATATCTGAAAAAGCACTGACAAACAAGCTACTGCTTTCTGCACAAACACTGGGACTCCTACAGTTTAAGATGGGTAGTTCAGACCTAAACCCACAAAGCATAAAGAAACTACTTTAAAAATCTCCATTTCAAAAGAAAAACATTTGATTTTTTATGTGGGGAAAAATGTTACATACGATTTCAGAATGTATTTTGACAGACTCTTTACCTTGTATTTAATTCCTCCTTTGAAGTAACCCACAAACTCAGTGGACTCATATCCTTGAATTTCTCTACTCTGCACAGGCTTTCCTCCTAAATAGTCATCCATTTGAACAGCAAAGATAGCTGCAGCTGTGCTTTCATCCTGGGTGCATTCTTTCCCTGAAATAAGAGGAAATATGTCAATAAAGCATAGATATAATTTTGAATTCCGTTGGAGAAATTATTTCTGCAGCAATTAGGCACTGCATTCAGCAGGTTGTATAACCCATGTTTATGTGGCAACAAAGCACTGAATCATAACCTCGTTCACCACCAAATAACATGATCTTCCAGGCCATTTCTTAACTACTTGTAGAACTGCGTTCATAAGGAAAAAAGAGTGAAAAACAGTGAAGTTCATCTTCTTTTAGAATCTTCAAACAAAATAATAATTTAATTGAGTTTAGCATGGCAAGTGTCAGCCATAATGATTTTGGGACTTTGAGCTGAAGTTTAAAGAAAGAAAGGTCATGTGAAAGGACTGTCTGGATGGTAAACCATATATTTATGCTAAGAACAACTCACCAAGCCATAAAGCCGAAATAATTCAAAAACAGTCCTCTTGACACTATAATGCAAGCAAGATATTTTGCCTGGTACAGCTGGGAGAAAGAAAAGCAGCTTTGGGGTTCAGATATCTGCTTCATGAGGTCACACACTTTGTTTTGTACCTTATAGAGATTAGCCTCTTCCCAGGACTGTGGCAAAATAGCCTCTTGACCTAGTGTGCTGATGCCTGTACATGCTGAAAACAGGCTGTATATTAAACCAAAGCTTTTAACGTGTGCCCATACATTTTTGATGAACATTTTCAGCAGTTTTAATTGTTTCAAGAAAAGCACAAACAGGATCAAGTCTAAAAAAACAGGCTTCTCAGTAACTGTGGAAGAATAAGGAAAGGTGAGGTCTTCCATTTAGCTCTCAATCACTTCACGACACAAGAACTTGCTATGTTCCAATAGGCTGTCTCAGACCTGGGTACCACCTTAAAGTTGGTGGTAAAGATTTGGAGGTTTTAGGGGTGTTTTGTTTCTTTTCCTAAATAGGGGTATTCATATCCATTAATGCTAGATCCTTCTAAATTATTACTTGCAATTGTATAACAGGGTTCAGGGTTAAAGAAAAATGGTTTTTGAACAGAGTCAGAGATAAGAGCTACTATCAGACTTGGTCTCATAGGTGTAATGCAATAAAATGCTCAGTAAAACTCCATTAAAAAAAAAAAATCAAGTGAGCATCGGTCCAAGTACAAGTTATTCAAGCTTGTATGAAAATCAGATTTACCTTACAGTCTAAGGCACAAACAGCTATAAATCAGCCAGAGCATAAAGGAAAAATAACAAGTTTTTACCAGACTAGATCCTGGTTCACATGGACAGATCTTATGACTTCATCTCTGGGGACAAGGGTTAAAAAGTAATTTAAAAACACCATGCGTGATTTTATTAAAGATACTTGGCTTGGGTATAGCCAATCTCACTCCCACAAGTAATCTCATACTGGCACAGTGCATGCTGTTTCCACTAGTGATAGTTTCAAGTCCAGACAGCTCCCTTAAGATTAGCAGTTCAGCTGCTAAGGCATCCCTCCAGTGCCAATAGAGACAACTGAGCCAGGATGTCTGAGCGACGTTCAAAATAGATACAGCTGCAGTGACACAGATCCGCACTGATTGCTTGCCCGTGCCAACAGTGTTGATACACCCAGGTTATCTTGCTCAGAAATGTATCTAACCTCAACAGCCCGTCAGTATATGTGAGACACTTGGTAAAACAGTGGCTTTCCCATAGGAAGCTTCAGCATGGCAGAACAACTGTGGGGTCACTTTACCCACAGCTCAAGACTGCCAGCACATCAAGGTCACAGACCATCCTCCTGTGGTCTAGACCTTCTTTTAATCCCTTGGGTGTGCCTAAGCAAGGAATGAGGAGGACCTTTGTTACTATGTAATAGGAAAATTTGATGCTGGGGGTCTTTTTTGCACATTAGAATCCATTCACACTCACAGCCATTGTATTTGGCTGCCACAATAATGTACCGCATGTGACAAGCAGGAGTGGGACTGTGTCACCAAATGGCAAGGCCCTTGTAAGCACCCAAGACCAAAGCCTGCAGGGTTTCACCCTGTCACAAGAATTCTTTCTTTACATCCCAAAGTCTGAGTGATAGTGACTGCTGCAGCTGTCCAAAGACACTTGTGGGAAGTCTTCAGAAAGACCCTGTTGTGAACTTCCTGGCCCACAGGTTATACAGTCTTTGCTTACGAGGGAGAAGTCTGGTGTACATAACAGCAGTGTGAATCAGTTAAAAATACCAAAATGATTCTACGGTTCTTGCACTGGCTGTGACTGGCCCTCCCAATACATCTTGTTTGAAGTCCTGGTCTCCTGTTGCTATCAAGTGTGCAGCAGTGTTTGAGATTTTTCCACCCCACTGCTGAAGTATCTTGCAAGCAGGAAGGGTTTTGCCAGCAGTGCGCCTCCCTGCTGTCACCTTGCCAGCTGCACAACAACAGTGGGTGCCCAGATCACCCGAAGCCATTTAGAGTATCTGGATAACACCACATCAGCACAAAATGTGCATCAATGTGTACAACTAAAGCTCTTCAGCCACTAGCAATGAGGTTTTAATTGCTGCAAATGTCAGTCACTGTTCTACCTTCCCTTCCCAAGAGCTGCAGACAGTCCTTACATCATTCCCTGTGATGTGTCTGCTAGACTTTCACTAAGACATGAGTAGTTCCATCTTCATTAACAAAGGTCTACACAGCCAAACCCTGCTACTAATTAGCAGCACTACTCACAGAAAAGCCTCTGCCAGAAATTCATTTACACTGCCATCTCTGATTATACTCTTACCAGAGACAGACACTATCCTGCTTGCCAGCTGGGAAACTCCTAACACATGCAAAACTCAACGCTCAAACATTTATGCAGAAACAATCCCAGCTTTATCTGCAATTATTTTTCAATGCATGCAAAAGTACGAGAACTACAGCAACTCATGCACATTAATGTAACACGTAACACCTATCGTTACGTGCATTCATTGAGATGATTGCCTACAAACGCAAACTTGCTGGCAAAACAAGGAAAAAGTAATGTTTCAGGCAGCTAAACAGCAACCACTGTGGCAGGATGACTCTGTGGCCGGATAGGGAAGTCACACAAAACCTCCAGGAGATGAGGAAGGCACGTAAAACACATCCTTATGTCAGACTTCAATTTTCATGTAAAGTGCGCTAGTCAAGGTGGAAGGCAAAAGACATCAGCTTGGTTCCGATCCCAGTAGGCTGTCAGACTGATATTAAAGAAGTTTTAAAGAAAACCTGGTGTCTTTTCACATAATCTCTGTATCATCAAAAAGAAAAAATTAATCTAGCTGAAAAAGGCAACACCAAGATGCTAATCGGGGGAACAACACCACAGGGAGATGCCCAAGAGGAAATCTGCGTCCAGATGGAAACAAAGGCAAGAAAACTCTTCATGTGAGTGAAGGCAAGATTTCACCCCAGAATCTCTGTCGAGTGCAGCCAAGATCTGACTTTGACACTTCAGCACTTTTCCAAACTAACACCACAAAGTGAGCAAGCTTTCTGCCATACCCCACTGTCCCACCACGGTCCCTCAGCATCGGAATGGATGACGCTTGGCATCACCTCGATCCTTGGCGGCAGCCCTACTTCTGCCTCCACCTCGAGTACCTCCGCTTGGAAGCCTCGTACCCGCAGCCCTACTGAGAAGGGCGGGGAAGCTCGCCCCGATGCCCTGGAGCCCGGCAAGCCCTTCAGCGGCAGGGTGGGCACTGCGGGCTGTCCCCCGGCCCGCCCTCGGCTCCCCGCGCTCCTACCGAGCCAGTAGTGCAGGCGGTAGGCGACGCCGGCCCCGCGGCGCTCCGTGTGCAGCACCAGGTACGCGTCCCCCACGAAGAAGTCGCCGTGGCGGCTCGGGGGCACCGGCACCAGCTCCAGCCGCTCGATGCGCCACACCTGCAGCCCACTCTGCTGCCCGGCCTCGGCGAACGCCGGCGGGGGCCGCTCGGGAGCCATGGCTGGAAGCGGAGACTCCGCGGAGCTCCCGCACCGCCTGTTTATAGTGGGCGCGGGGCGGGCGCGGCGGAGCGGGGCCGGCCCTGGGCGGGTGTGGAGCGGCTGAGGAGGGATGAATGAGCCTGTCCCACCCCTTCCAGCGGCTGAGCTGTCGGTTCGGTGTTCGTTTTTAACACGCCTGTAAAACAAATTCACCCGGAATCCCTTTTGCTTCTGTGTCCAGCGCCGTAGCACGGGTGTCATAAAAAACTCAGCCACTCTCACTGCAAACAGAGAACGTTTCTCTACTCTAAAATAGTAGGAGAAAACCTCATAAAAGACAAGAAAGAAAAGTACAAGTGGGCTAATCCGGTGTCTGCGGATGTTGCAGCACTGTGCGGTTTGATTCTATAATTATCACATCTGCCTTGTTTGTGTGAAGTGCTCATACCTGAATACAAAGAGTTTCTATAGCTTGCACTTGCGGTGGAGCGTTTTTTCATCCCCGGCTGGAATGGCAGAGCACAGCTCTCATTCAGCCAGTAATCTCATTTCTTTTGTCCAATATTGATAGGAATCTTTCTAGGGGAGGGAAAATATTTTTGAAGATTCCAGATTAAGCCCAGAATTTATATAAATTTCCCCTTCTCAGAAAACTTAAAGAGCTCTGCTGATGTTTTTTTTTTCAAAACAGTGCAGCAGCCCAGAAGGTTTAAACCCACATCCTACTTGTCTGTCTCCTTTATAAATGTTTGGTACATCAACACGGCAATTGCAGTTTTCATTGCAATTTGAAAATTATAGCAAATCACTGTTTTCCATCTGATATTGATAGGCAGTAGATCAGTCAGGGTACAATACAGGTAGACGCAATGCAAGCTGTCAGTATATCAAAAGGTACATTTCAGAAAGGGTTTTGTTTAGCTTCATCATCTTATCCACCTGGATGAGTTTTGAAGTTCATAATTTCCCCACTGGGTTGCTTTATCAAGTTAATGCAAGAAGAGTGCAAGTATCCACCCACAGGTAGATCAGGGCTCCCTCAGCAAGTGGGAGAGGCACTGCTAAATGCAACAAAGCAGCTGGAGAGCATCTTTGCTGGCAAAAAAAAAAAAAAAAAAAAAAAAAGAAAAAAAAGCACACCACAACTAAACAATTTGTGTAACTATATTCCCATCTTTTCTTTATACCTTCTTGAGGAAAAAGATGACCTTACAGTGTGCGTACCCACTATCATCTCCCATTTTGGTGGGCACGCTATCATCAGTTTGCCAGACAGAGGTGCACAGGCACCCTCTGCTTTATCCTCACTGTTTAAAAAAGCCAACTGCATGTGCTCTGTTTTGTCTAAGGTCCAGCTGAACATGGTGCAGCTCAGTTTCACAAGTTCAGGGCCAAGCATTTTATCCCTCATTCTGCCAGGACTGCAGTAAGCCTGCTTGATAAACAATGTAATTCCCAAATAAAATACCTTTCTCAACATGTTCATCATGTGAAGAAGAAAAAAAAAAAAAAGGAAGAATAGCCAAAAAATTCCATCAGTTCCAGTTTCAATATGGCATCAGAAATATTTTGAAATATTCAAAAGTGATTTCTCAAATTTGCCCTCCCATTTACGCCAATTGTTCGTTCTTCTGTTCACTTTTACTCACTTAATTACACTAAGCAGTTTTTCTAATTGCATGTCTTTCTGCATTGTTGTGCATTAGTGTGCTTCAGTCAGCGAGGGTAGAAATTACCACACACTCTATAATTGTGGGGGTTTACTATTTCTTCTGAAGCTGTCCAGGTGAACTCGCTTTACAGTTGTGCTGCTTTGCCCATACAGGAGCTCAAATCAGCCCAGTTATGCAGCCTCATGTCTCCTACATGTTCTACTTGTCTTGCCTAGATAAAATTTTTCATGCAGAGATTGCACAGGATAGGTTTGTTGCATTTAGATCTCCTTATTGCAGCTTTAAATTTTAAATCTACAGACTAAATATGGCTCTAAGCAGAATCCCTCTTGCTGGCATGGGATGCATGCTAATGCTGTTTGTTTAGCATTGACCATTCGCAGTATCACACACCAATGGAAAAAGTTAAAGACACAAGAAAAGTCTAATTGTTTTGTTTCAGTGTCTGTGGCACTACTCAGACACAAAGGACATTAGTACTGACAGCAGAGTTTTCTCACGCCTGAGTTTGTCTTACTAGGATTATGTAATCACTTACTGGCTGCTGGCAAAGAAAACCTTGGATTGAAGTTTGTGTCCTAAGTGCCAGAATACTTGTTTGTACTCTTCAATGTAAATTTTTGACTGTTTGCAAATCTTGCTTTTGCAATCTCGCTTCTAATGAAAGTTGTACTCTCTTCTGTCTTGATTCATCCATTTTTTTTGCAGCCAAAGTAAGAACTAATATTGTTAACGTGACAGATTTTCATAAATTTTTAAATAATCAAAAGCTTTCTAACATGGTTAATCAAAAGTGAAATTTTGGAGAAAAAAAATATGAGAAGTATCTTAGAAGTTGCACATTCAGAAATAATATTTATAATTACTTTTTATGTGCTTTTGCATGTCCTTTGACATAGTAATTGAAGTGGAGAGGACTAAAAATAACATTATTTTTGTGACTCAGAAGTCCTTGGTCAAATAGTAATTACTACACTCATTAGAAATTGCACTGTAATGGAATTTTAGACTACTTTAAGCTTTCAAAGAATTTTTTTCTAATTTACCAAGGATTATATCTTGCTGGTAAACTATGGCTTTCTCAGAAGGATGGCAAAGGCCTAGCACTGTTTTAGCTTTGTAGTAGCAAGCAGAAATAATTTTGCTTCACACCCTTTCCTTGAGGGGAAGGGCGGATATAGCAGTTGGCTGCTGTCACAGCCCAGGAACACAGTTATGGGGTAAAGATGCAACTTTCTGCCTGCTCAACTGTACTGTTTGAGGCATGGCCATCTTTAAATGCCTGTCTTTTTCCCAAGTCCTGATAGATCACACAGGACTGTTAGAAGATGTCTGTGCTTCTCATCTAGTCCTTGAAAAAGCAGATTCAACTGGTTTGAATTTAAAGTTTCGGCATGACTCAGAGAATTCAAGGATTTATGAAAAACTTTGCCATTTAATTTTGCTCACTTATTTCCTAAGTATTTCATTGTATTGGATAAGGGATCCTTTTCCCTCAAATTACTGCTGTCATACACTGCATATATGCAGGGCATGTGTGTATACACCAGAATGCCAGAATGCAATGTCCTGAGTTCTGATTTTTGTCCCAGTCAGGGGAAAGGTTCACAAAAAACCAAGGTGGTGTTTCCAGGTGACATACACGAGGAACCCAAAAGGGCTCCCAGAAGTTAAGCCCCAGCATCTTTCCCAACAGGAATAACTTTCAGTTTATACAAAGTCTAAGGTGTAAGTCCTTCTACAAAACCTGAATTACAGTTCTGGGAGCTAACAATGGAAGGAATGAAAAGGAATGTGGGGAGAGAATATTTTCAAATGTCACATGTTTCCTTCTACAAAGCTTATTTCTTCTTCATCACAATTGGCTAATGCCCTCCTGACCTCTATAACCCTACCTAAATGAGGGGATTACAGATGTTTAGTTTTGCCTCTTGTTTCACATGACAAAGTTTGCTGTATGCAGAGTATGTGTGTCAAAAGCACACTCTGGTCCAAACAGTCACAGAAGTCAAACTCTGTTCTCATCTGTTCTGTTGCTGAATTACATATCAATAGTTATTTCAGATTTATCCTAAATACAGTAAGTCAGTTCAAAGATCTGAGCTAAATTCTTATTCCAATATTAATCTAAAAAACAATGATTACTGATAATGTAAGAGCTGAAGGAGAATTTGACCATACACCTTTAAAAGCCAAGTTATCAAAACCAGCTGTAGAATTATGTTACCACTTGCTAATTCTTGCCATTCTCTCATCATCCTTCCATCCTGCACGGTAACTCAGCTTCAGCTGGAGAGAACATGCTGAAGAAAGACTGACACCTCGCTTTCCTCCTTATTGGCAAGGTTTGAGTTATGAGGCTGCCAGATGAGAGGTATGAAAAACCTGGCATAAAAGTATGAAGTCCTCCTTTACCTTCAAGACAGGAATCTGGTTATAATCATTCAAGTCTAGAGCAAATAAAGGGCCTGAGTGGGCAGCTTTGAGGCAGGTGTCAAGCATAGAGAGGGTAGGATCCCAGCTACACCATGTGCACCATTTGGCAGCTGGGCTGGCTCCCACCTGCATCCTGCTCTGCTCACCTGGGTGCTCCCACTCTCTGTGGCAGTCCCTGTGCTGCCTGGACAGGCCACGAGGGATTCTTCAGTGGCACCCACCACGCCCATCTGTGCAGGCAAGGACACCGCGTGCCCAGCAGCTGAGAAGCTCTGCCTCTCCAAACTCATTCTTCAGCAATGGGACTCAGTAGGGCATGTAGAGAAAGTGATCTGAATGTTGGCTTCTGTCAGAGAGTCTAGGCAAACATTTTTGACACTGGGGTAGTGAGAAGTGAAGTGTTAATTATTAAGTATGTTACAGCTCCCTGAATTTCTCTTATGTTCTTCCCTTGAAATATTCAATGAGCAGCATAAATTTTTAATCAAGAAATTCTGATTTTATCTTCATCTCAAGCCACAGTGTTATAGTATTATATATTATATTTCAAGGAGTCAGAGAGAGGGAATTGAAGCACTCCTTCAAAAAACACCTGTCTTCCAAAAGACAGAAGGTCTCCTTTATGTTCCCATGACATGACATTTCATGTGATGATCATGGGAGTAGATAAAATTTAGAAAAATGTATTCTCAGGCTCATAATTTCACCCACCTTGGCTATCTAGATAGAGAAGTGTTGCCATGATTCCCATCAGTGATTAATCATCCTGTCCACATTATGTGCTCATCGGGTCTACCAAAGGAATAAATCATGCTGTTCTCTATGTGGCCCAGTAAGTTTCACCAAGACCATCTCACTGATCCTTAAGTTTGCTTTCTTATATTTAGATATAGTGGTCTCAAGTTCCATGGGGAAAATATCCAGCCCTTTTCAAAAAGTTCAAATTTTAATGAATCAATGTATGTTTATTGAAACTAGAAAAATGGAAAGGCCATTCTTTATTATGAAATATTCAGAAGTACTGACCAGAAGGTATTACTCAGAAAATTTAATTAAAACAAGACTATTTTACATCAGGTGATACCTTTGCTTATTGCTACAAAACCTCTTTCACAGGCTTTTATCAATTTCCACAGTATTGCTGGGACTCAGGTACACACTGGTTTGTGAAACAAACATTACAAAGGATGGATGGGAATTAAACCCTGATTTCTGTATTTATGTATTTAATTATTTAGAAAAGTTCAAATATATAGCCTAAAGAGCACTACTGTAAGGTAGTTACAGCATTTGTTTGCACAGACTGATACTCTGTAAGTGTCAAAGAGTATGAATAACCATTTTGAATTTGAAAATACTGTGAATTTGGTCTGCTTATAATTTCCTAATGATATTTTGTGTGCTAAGAAGTGATAATTGAAGTTTCTTATTTCTGTATTGCAGCTACAGATTTTGATGATGGTCTAAGTTATTTTTGAATACTTGGAAAAGAGGGACAAGGAGATAGCCACACTTCCATTTACCATCAGTGCAGTAATTAAACTTAAAAGCATCTAAGTAAAACTGAGGAAGAGAGAACAGGAAGAGAGTTTTACTTAGAAACAAGAATTCAAGAACAATTTGAAGAAAGCACAGTCATCTTCTGAACCCATTTATGAAATATGCAACATCCATTAAGCTCAAACTCTCCAACAAGAGGTCCTTAAATCTGTTGAAGGAGTGCCTGAAATATTGGATATGGCAATATGGAGAGTACAGGGAAGCCAGGGAAAACAATCTTCTCCATCTATATACACCAGTGACTCTTCTAGACATCTACTCACAAAGAGGGAAGGGGTAACAATCAAATCTAGAAAAGTGGTAGTAAGCAAAACTGCTGGTAGTTATCTAAACTGAGGGAAGATTTCAGTTTAATTTATTTCATTGCATTCTTAGATAGCAGATGTTTCCCTCATTATTTCCTTGATACTAACTCATCTGAAAAGGTTACTGAAATTGATATAGAAAGGAACAATCTTTGTGCAATGTTAAACCAAGATCCTCAGGAAAGGATATTTTTTGTAAGATTCTGATTGCAGGTATGTTTTGAAATAAAGTTATTCTGAGATAGCTTTTTCTCTTGCATGAAGACAGTATGTCAATGCCTTTATGCATTTAAAGGTGCTGTGTGTGAAAAGCAGAGTACTCAAAGCATGTGAATCTTTAGCAAGTAGTGCCTCTAAATTCTCACAGAAGGAATAAGCTCATTCATTGTAGCTGACTTCAGCAGTAGATATCCGTGGAATAGGCCAGATTCTCTATTTCAGGCAAAACAGTTGTAAGATTAATTTAACCTTGAATAAAAATAGGATAAAAAATAGAATTTTTTTTTAATTAAAATTAAAATTTTAATTTAAAAATTTTAAAATAAATTCAAAATTAAAAAAGCTTCTTTAATCTTTTTTAAAGTTTCAGAATAACACTGAAGTGTTACGGCCTGAAGTCGTAGGGCTGTTTTTTAAATACAGAGTAGCTCCTCATTTTCATCAAATCTCACACATAAACTTATTTTGGATTTAGAAACCGTGTACTGAAGCTAATTTTTTTAAAAAAAACATTCATTGACATTCACATAAAATTTGAAACAACTTCTAAAAGTCCGCATCGGTTTTTAATTCGCTGACCATGAACACTTACCTAAGTCACTCAAATATCTGAAACAGAAAAGAAGGAGAGGAAGAGAAGAGGAAGACTTTCTCTTTTCTGACTTTGTGAAAAAAGTCTCCTTGAAGGTTTCTTGAATTTGGTACACCAGCTTGAGAAAATAAACATTTTCTGGACTGTTCAAAATATCCAGTTCTTACCAAGCTCATATAGGAAAGTGTTTATGCCTCACATTTGTTTCCTTAAAGCACAAGTGTATTGTTATACTTTCATTAATGAAAATGGTTTTAAAGTCTCCAAGAACAACACCTTTGAGAATTATGAACTTTGTTACTGTGTGTCAGCATTTATGTATTAGCCAAGTTGCCAATACACTAAGATCACTAACGAAAGTCCTGTCACAGCATTTTAAAGTTAATAGTCTCAGCACTGCTTCAGTTTCAACAGGGCAGCAAAGCTTCCTTGATCAGCCCTCCCCAGTTAAACAAGAAGTTTCTAAGATCACTGACATTTATTGGGGATCAGCCCATTGAATTTAACAGATCTGAAAGCAAAGTTCTCTGAAGAACGAAGGTATCCATACCTCTGTTTCAACATCAGGGGCACCAGATGTGTAAAATTAACTTCTTCCTTTTCTTTGAGGTGTTGAAAGTATACTAATTTGCTAAAAAGCTGCTGACGTTTGCAATCCTGCTGGAGGCAGCTTTAAAAAAAATTATCTCTTGGTAACCCATGTTCAAGATGGGATGTTGATATTGCTCAAGAGGTCTACAGAGAGATCTATTTTAAATCAAAGCTTGGGACTGATTCCTGTTTCAAGAGTCTGAGACAGACTTACTGGAAAAGGACCCAACCTCTTTTTTTCTGATTATCACTATACCAAGAAAACATGGAGGTGCCTTGATCTGCCAACACAACATTTATTTTGAAGTTGATTTCATAAGTCTAAGTGACAAGGAAAGGCATGGGGGAATATATTGTTAGGCTTTTTTGCCACTCATCAGGAACAAGAGAGAAAGTCTGAAGAACACACATTTCCTTGTCGACTGAAGTCTGATTAGTAAATCATACACCTCTCTCAGTCCTAGATGCCAATGCAAAAGTTAATCTTATAGGAATCAATACACTTTCCTAGTGCCTTGTTTTAAGGAGCCTGTTATCCTAGAGAAGGCATGTCCTCAGGGACACAGTGCATTATCTTTGCAGACCCTGTTCTCCTGATTCCGGTTCCTATGTGATTGTTCATTGATAAAGGGCAGATACCAAATAAAATAAACCATAGGGCAAAATACATAACTGATTTGAAACAGTGGATGTGCAGTTTACTTACACACTCTCAATCCTAGCTAGCATTAGGCATAGTTCCCAGAATAAATGAATTTTCTCACTAAAAAAAGACTTAAAATCTGATGTCTCTGATATTTGTCATCCCCTTATTTCCTTCATGTCAATAATATGTAAGATATTGCAATGTTAATGGTAATGACTCAAAACAATTGGCCATTTGCAAAAGCAGCAGAGTGCTCTGCTGACCTTGGGCAATGTAACCATCCACATGCAGAGGGGGTGCACATCCACCATGGAAGCTGCAAGATGGGGTTTGAGCCAGTTAAAGGAAGAGGCCAATAGCAAGCAGATCTTGCAAGGTGAGATAGTGCTTTTTATCATGTCAGTGTTCTCTCTTACGTAACTGGCTCAGATGTGAAAACTCCCCTCTGGGGAAATACTGGCACATTCACACAGAGGCCCTAATTCACTCAACTACACTGATGAGAGGCAGCTGTAATGTCTTAGAAGGGGTCATAAACCATCAAAGACCCCCAAAGTGCCCCATCATCCAGTGCTACATCTTACAGTGCAAAACTCCTTGCCCCAAGAGGAGGTACCTGGGCATTCCCACCAAACACAAGAGTATGTTAACCCATCAAACTTTGTGTTTTGTGGGCTTCCTGCATCCCCAGTGGATCAGGACTGCCACTATCACTCATCAAAACTGCAACCAAGTCTTGTTGCTGGACCTACAGGTGGTAACTATATACCTTTCTACTCTTATCCTTTCTTTCTTTTCCCTTATACATTTTCTTAAGTGTTATTTTTATGCTTTTATACTATAGATAATAACCAAAGTGGCTACATAGTGCTTTCCATTGCAACCAAATTGTTCTAAAATAAACCCCACATATATATGTGTTTATAAACATGGGTCATTCAGTATCATTTCACTCTAATACACCCCAAGAGATCTATTATCAAGTACCTGGCGTACCCTCCCCTTCTGGGGCAGGTTGTAACAAAGACTGTATATACTTGTGCTCCCAAACAGAACTACAGAATTCACTACTTCCACAATAAAACTGGATACCAAGCAGCCTTTAGCTTTTCTTCCAGATCAGTACTTTAAGTCTTTTCCCTGGGTTATTCTGCTAACTTAAGTCCCATCCCACCATCTCTGTGCAGTGCTCCGAGGTCTCTGGCATTTTTGTGTCCCATGTTTCTAAGCCTTCTTGACTAGATCTGCTAGAAGCCAAACATAAATATTATCTCTACCCCAACCATTCCCCCTTCCTATATGACTTCTGGGAGTACATTTCTCAAATTCCTATTTCTAAAAATAAAATCCTGAACAGTACCACAAAAGAATGGGCGATGCCCAGGCTTACGAGACCTACAATGCTGTGAAACTGTGATATCCTGTGTGATGCTAGGAAAAAAAGAAACCAAAACAAACAAAATGAACAAACAAAAGAAACAAACAAAACCCCCCCAAACCCCATCACAATAAAGTCAATAAATAAATTTATAAATTTTGTGCTCTTTTTTTTCAATGACACAGCAACAGAAAACTATGTGCATGGACAGTATGCTTGAAATTGCAGATACGGAAGGCACTCAAGGCTTTGTCCTTCCTGGATTCTAGAGAAGTATTTTCCTTGCTCAATCCAAGGTAGCCAACATGACGCACTTACACAGCACCTGCATGGTAGGGTTTGTGTATCACACAGGCCATGCCAGCCAGATTTAAAGACATAATCAGAGGGAAGGGTGCATACTGTAACATTTGTTCCAGTACAGGCCATTATATCCCCTTTCCTTCCTTGCCTTTTTGACAAGGTCAGAAAATTTCCTCTGTTGGAAACAGAAAAATCCCTTTGCTATCCTTTGACTTTCTCTTTTTTTAGTTATTTTCACTAGTAACATTTTGTTATTTACTTTCAGGAGTACATAACCATCAACAAGAACAATTATCCTCACAGGAAAAACACACAGGAACACAGCTTTTTATGGCTCTGTGTTTTGACATTCCACTGGCTGTCAGGCAATTGCTGTTTTCCTATCCATCTCTTGAGATGAACATTCAAGAAATGCCATCACTACTTGGCTACCATTTTCTTCAAATAAGCAAGTAAGAAGCAACTGAAAATAAACTGTTTCTCTTTACAAAGTAAAAAATGATAGGCAAAGAGTCAGTTGAGGAACACGTTATTACAGATAAGTTTATTTTCCAAAGCATAATTTTAGTACAACGTGCATGACAGACACTTCCTTGATTTACTTTTTCCAGCTAAGAAAAGGCCTCTGTGGGTAAAAGTAGCACTCCAATGTTATAAAACTTGATGTTTTAAACAGTTATAGAATAGAGTTTCTGTGTTTCACACACTTTCTGTTGGTTTGTGATTTGAGGAAATCCCAGGATATTAAAACGAAATGGGCTCTTTATGAAAAGAACCATGTACAGGCAGCCTGCAGCCACAGCTGCCTTTCCAGCTGTGCACATCCCACTGCCTCTTCCAAAGCCCTCTCCTCATTACTCCATAGCTCCCCCCTCTCCCCAGTCTCACCCCTGCTTGTTGTCCTTCACCATGGTGTGCACAAAATTCAGCCGGAAGAGTCCCAACACTTCTTGGGTTGTTATAGTGGTTGGTGTCAAAGGCAAAGAGGATATTAGTCTTATCTAAGTGAAAAGAGGCATCCCGCAACATTTTTTATTTGGCTTCACTCCTTTATTTAGCATTTCACAGGTCTCTATGTGTCTTTTGGGATGCAGTTAGTGCCTTTTTAAAGACAGTCCCTTATTTAAAACAAATTAATATTTTCTTCCTTATATTAACTAAATAGTGCAGTGTTAGCTAACTGCAGTTGTGTTATTAAGGTAATAAAATTACCCCAGTGCTATCAGCACAATATAATAAGGTATAATGCAATGATCAAAGCAATATTCAATGGAGCAGAGAAGTATCTAGCAGAAAATTATTCTTTCCATTTTTTCCAGTATATTAATTTTAATTGTGGTCAACACAATATTCTTTTTTTTTATTGCAAACCAACCTGCTGCCTTTACCATCTTTTGTAAACCAGGTCTCAGAAAGATTTTAATAAATAAATCTTTAAATGTTAGATTTTTAATATATTGTTGATTATTTAGTGTCTTTTTATGATTTTCTTTCACAGGAAAGGCATAAAACTTGGTATTTCAAAGGCTTAGTGTGACAAGGATATTAACACTTTCAACATGACCAATATAATCCTAGAACCATTTAAAGTACTTAAACTTTGATGACCATGTGAATACTCTGCATGTGTGTGCTAAAGTTTTCAAATGTATGGGTTTGTGATGGAGGAAGGATATAGAAAACTGTCTTTTAGTTGAACTTGGGCATAAATTCATGGCAAAGAATGCAATCAAAGTTATAGAAGTATTGCCAGATCTTAGATTAGAATTAAGAGCCACAGAATCACAGAATCATCTAGGCTGGAAAAGAACTTTGAAACCATCAAGTCCAACCTATGACCTAACACCACCTTGTCAACTAGACCATGGCCCTAAGTGCCACATCCAGTCTTTTCTTAAAGTTCTGTGTGTAAATCGAACACTGATTTTAATCTGCATGGTAATCATTAATGAGTTCCAGAAATCACAGAAGACACGGCTAAATCTAACCCAAAGTACAACAGTTTTAGAGATAATATTGAATTTGAAGTATGTGGGGGATAGCAGAGGATGTCCTCAGAAGAGACCTTGAAGTCTGTTTTGTTATAAAGTTTGTTTTATAATAAAGATATATAGTGTAAGTTCTACACATATGCAAAATATTAGTATTAATAACTTACAGAATCTACTCATTTGTCTTTATAGAGTCAGTATGTGTGGGTGACAGATCTGAACATACTTTTGTGTAACACTTGCTCCTTCTGGTCATTTATGAAATCACAGTATTTACAGTTAGCCTGTAAACTTGCTTCTTCCTTTTAGTATTTCAGAAAGTATCCACATTCTCTTTGCATCTACATAAGCTGTAGAGGTTTTCATAAAGCAATTTATAAAGGAACAAGCTCATAGTGCTGCCTAAAACAAAAGAATTCACCTCCATTAAGCCTGTTTCAAAGTACACTGAGGTTAATGGAAAAATACCGACTGACTGGAGCAGATTTTAGATCAGTGACATTTTTGGTACTGGCTACTGTGCATTTCTCATACACTGGGCTAAGAGGTGTTCACACTGAAGTTGACTGTGTGCCCAAAGGCTGACATAGCTGTCAGCAGGATTTACAGTGCATTTTCATCCCCACAATGAGCACGCAAAAGTAAAAAGGATGAAAAGATTTTGCCTGTATCTCTAACTGCTGAGGCATGAGAACACCACTTTGGCCAGCCCTTGATACAAAAACCACACTCTGCTTCCTCTGAAGTTTAAGAGCATTGCAAAGTGTGTCAGAGGAGATGGAGATAAGCCTGAATAGCAAACATGTCTTCAGGGCAGTCTTGGGCCCCTTTGGGCTCTGAAAGGATTTAAGTGTGTGACGGGGACAAGTTGATGCTGATCTGGGGCAAATATGAAGAGTTGTCACAGAACTCTGCTTGAGTGTCGCACTTTTTCCATGTGTACCTATAAACCAGTGCAATGGCAATGGTGCAGAGACACAGCAGAATGTCAGTGACACTGCACTCCTGCTGGGCTCTGCTGCATGCTGCCATGCACCAAGCCAACACTGCAGTGCAAGCAGAACTGCTCTCTGGAGAGCCTCTCAATCTCTGTGTTGTAAAGCAGCATCACCAGCATCTTCAGATCAAGCCACTGCACTGTACTGGTAAGGCTGGGAGGGTAATGGGGCCTTCTGCCTGCACAGCTGGATAACAGCACTATAGCTGCCTTTCACAACAGCTGCAGCTGAGTGTCACACCCCTGTAGGAATTTGGAAGCAAGGTATCTGTCCTGTCAGTAGCAGTAATGCTCTTAAACCTGCTTTCTTTCAAGGATGTGCTGTTGGAAGAAAAGAAAACTTTATACTTCGTCACAGTGTTCTTAACAGGAATAGTTGGGTTTTTCTTACTTATGTATGTCGCACATGGTAAAGGTATTTAGCATAAGCACAGTAGGCAAACAAAACAAGCCAGAATTTTCAAGAAATTCTCAGTTTATATTCTTAGGATATTTCTTATTGTATATTTGGGAGTAAAGAGGATTATCCATGCATAGGTTTACTGTAGGTACCCTTTGTTTCCTTAATAACCTTTGTACCCCAGGGTCTCCAGCAAGTTGCACTCTCCTCACTGCAGAGCAGCCCTGTGGTTTTTTCCTGACTCATCTGAGTGAAAGAATAAAGTTGCCTAAGCCAGGAAATGAGTGCCTGTAACATGTCCAAGTGTCTCACTCTCCACGGCAGACTGACACAAGGGTCTACCTCCATCTTGTGGGTCATAATGAAGACACCCACATTTTTACAGACACCCACAATTGAAAGATGTGGTGTCATGCACAGAGGTTAAAGACACCTTCATTCCTCTTCCTCAGGAGCACTAGAAATGCCTTCACATGTCTTACAGGAGACCAAATATACTTGCAAGTGTTTGTCTGAAATTGACTCTTCCCTCATGCTTTTGGGGTAACTAATTTAGCTGCTCTGTGCCTCCTTTTCCCCATCTGTAAAAAGACCAAGTCAATAGCACTCCTTTGAAGGACTTCCATGTGTGTCACTTGATTATACTGTCACTCCTATTACTATGGGGAGGCCCAGCTAAAACTTTATCATTATCCATGTTTAGTATAGTGCTAAGGCTATTATCTTATGATTATGTACCAACAAGAGCTCCAGATCCTAACAAGCTCTGAATTTTAATTTGTCCCAAGCCTTTCATTTGCCATGCACAGAGAAAGCACCTTTCACTGGGCTGGGTTTGCCTGACATTCAGGAAATGAGTAATTTACAGACAGACTGGGGACTTTATCATTTCCAAACTGAAATTTGGGGAACAGCAAATTTCAAACAATGTCTGGAGACTCAGTGCAATTGACAGGAAAATCTCTTGAACAAAAAATACACACATTTTTATTGTCAATATCTTACACAATTTTTATTTTCAAGTGCTACATCTGGGAAATGCTGGAGAAATGCCAGCCTCCACAACAGAGCACACAGAGCCAGAAGATCCTTACATAAGGGATTCTTACTAGTGTCCCTAGCTTTCCACAGTGGTGTATAGGTTACTGCCTTTGGAAAAGGCAAAATGATCCAATATGCAATTTTCTATGCTAAATCACTTCCTGGGGCACATTTACTACGCAGCTTACACACAGTTTAAGTCTAGAGATTTTTGTCCAAATACAGCTCGGGATACACCTCCAAAGCCCTCCGCAATGCAGACTGTGACTAAAAAGTGCTTCCTCCTGTTGCACTCAACACCCACACACTGCTCAGAAAAGGAATTGAAACTACCTGACTGCGTGGAGCTTTCAGCAGTCCATTCCTGGTAATCAGAATCAAGAGCAAAGCAGATGGGTCTATTGAAGGAAGAGGGAATGTCTGAGGGTTTATTTTGTCACAGTCTGCTGATCACCAGCTCCTGAGTGCAGAGGACAGGCAGTTTCCAAAGTAAGCTCATGATGGCACTCATCTGTAGTTAAGAGAGGCTTCATGGGCTGTGCCATTTCTTTTATCTTCAGATAATTGAGGGGCTGGTTAAAGAAAAGAACTAGTGAATTGGAAGTGTTGGTAAGTAATTTTTAGGAATAGAGAGGGGAAATAGAGGGAAATTTGTTAAGTAGAAAGAAATAATAATATTGATTTCCATGCTATTTCAGGAATTGGGACCCAAGGGAAAGAAGTCAAATACTCACTAATATACCAAACAAAGTGCATTTAGTGTGTTTTTGCTCCATGCTGGTATTTACAGTTATATATAAGTTATTTTCCCCTCAATGCTCTATTTGTCAATTTTCAGTAATGTAAATGGAAGCTATTATATAAGCAGAGGCATTCTGGTTTGGAGATCTCTACATTTAAGAGTTTGGTGTATATATATAAACCATAAAAGCATCCATCCAGCATCTGCATATTCTGTAATAGTCTATGTCTTTGAACAGTCTAATATGGACATCCTGATTCCTAAAAATGAATTACCACATGCAAGGCTGTGTAATTTTCTGCTAAAGGCTGAAATAAGAGAATATTCTACAACAGACTATCCTTCCAACTCCACTGAAGCTCTCAACAAGAGCTGGAGGAAGAATTACACCCTTGAAAAGTTAAAGGAAATTAATGGTCCATGTCCCTAGATCTCCAGTACAGTGACATTTCACTTAGGATATGCCAGCTGTCCTCTCAAGACTCAGTGATTCGAAATATTCTGAAATAAACATAATTATTAATATATTTGTTGTTATTTGTTATTTGTTATTGTTGTTATTTCAAAATATTTTGATGCAGAGAAAAGCAAGAAGTTGTCTTTTAATTTGACTAACCGTAATTGAAGCAAATTTAGGTGGCCGGGACTCTGGCAGTAGCAGCTGTGGATCCCACTTGCTTTCATGAGGCTTGTATGTAAGAAATCTGCTATCAGAGTCCTTTTGCTTTCCTTTCAGTGGTTCAAGCCCAGGATCTGAAAATATTAAGCAAACGGTATTTATAAGCTATAGGAAAAACTGTCTGGATTCTAGGATTTGAAAACCTATGCTTATTGTTAATCAGCTAGGATCCAGAAAAAGGAGCACTCAGACATATATAGTAAACATTATAAGAAAAAATATTCTGTCCACGGCCTTGCTGTAAACAAAGCCTTGCCTTTGCCTTTGTCTCCAAAGAAAGTAGTGGTTTATGCTGCGTGGTATGTATGAGTGTGTACTTTAACTTATGTGTAGTTAATTATTTTCAAACGAGCTGTCCTTATAAAAGGTGAAGCTATAGAAACACTAGAGGGCAGGCATCCCATGATGGACCATCCACCACAGCAGGAATGCAGATACGGACTATGGCATCTACTATGAGTACAGCAGACTTTGGACTTGAATCAGCTGCCTGGGAGTAACCCCCATATTACAAGGCTGAAATTGCAATCTTATCAGAAAAATCAACATTTTCAAGAAGCGTTCAACTAGTAATTCTGCTTGTAGCAGGTGTCCTTGAATCTAAGTGTCTTTGCATGAGTGAACTAGTGTATTTTCTGTGATCTGTTATTTAGAGCTTCGAAGCGCACTTTCTCTGATATTGAAACTCAGGGGAAAAACTACTGTTTGGTCTTTAAGTTTCACCTAAGGCCAATTAAGACAGGTTTGAGGGTTCTGCACTGTTATTTCTGCTCCCTACTGTTGAGGTAATGTTCCTAAATTCTCTAACACAATAAATGTGCATGTTGTGAAGGACTCACCTATGTTTAAAAGCTGTGGTTTTAACTTCAGATTGAAAGGATCTCTGGGGTAACTTGTCACAAAATTTGGTAAATTAGTTTCGTACTGCATTTGGAAAGGAAAATATATTTTAACATCAGAAAAGGCACCATGCTAGAACCAAGATCATTGAAGTTAACTGTACAGTAAACTTTACATGCTGCTTTTAGGTAAGGTAAAAACACACCTGGAAAATTTCTGTTCAAAAAAATGCAAGATTTAGGAGGTTTAATTAATTGTTAATTAATGGCTGTTGGGCTGACAAGAGTCACAGTTTTTCATTACCCTAAGGTTCTTTATTTACACCAGAATTCTGATCTCAAATGAGTGCAGTGGTCTCCTGTTACAATACAGGTGAGCAATAAGAACAGAAGCAGAACATCCTTCTAGATGAAGGAGCCGTGATACTAAAATCACACGGATGCAGTTTCTTGGAATATGTATTGTAGAATCATAGAATCTGCTGAGATGGCTATTTGTGTTATTTTTCAAGTCTTTCCAGTGAATTTAATTAATCATTAACATACCTTGCAGTCATCTGCTTTACAATGATCCTAAGATCTCTTTGTTGCTGGAGAACTCATGAGAGGGCTAACAGGAAGGCTGAAAGAAGACGATAATTTAACATCAATGACATACCATTTTTTCGATATATGTTCTCCTTGTTTGGAAGCAAAAGTGATTTTGAATTCAAAGTGGATAGGATTTTAAATAGCTGGTAACGTTTTCTACAAGTTGCAAAAGGAAATCGTCAGTTTGGCTGTGGGTAGTGCTGTTCTTCAGCAAACCACACTTTGCAGAGTCAGGTAAATGTAGGATAATACGACACACGCACATTGGTCTTAAAATCTTTCTGAGACAAGGCCAAGTCTTAAAAGGCTGACTACATTGCTAGTTATGCAGATTTGACTGACAATATCCCCTGATCTTTACAGGTTGAAATGGATACCCTAAACCGGATGGTTTCTTGTGAGATACAAGATGGAAAATCCATAACGGTCATGTTCTGGAGGTATCAGTATCATCTGCATGAGTAGGAAGATTTGTTTATTTGATTAATTGAACAAGATAAAATAAAAATGTGGGCTTTAGGCAACATGATGAATGCCCTGTGAAATCAGAGAGGGAACAGAAATGGTATCTGAAGACACAGGTTGAAAACTTGATTGTAATGAATATTTACCTGTGAATTAATGGGTATGATGCACATCAGAACTGCACAGGAAAGAATGACATGAGGAGGAGTAAACACTGTACACTGGTAATTTACATACTTTATTTGTTGCCTTTCTCTTGCCTTTCCAATTCCTTTCTGACTGAGTTCTGGTTTCCATTTAATGAAGCATTTCCCGTTGGCCTGAATGGTGAGAAAGTCTAAGTGAACATAGAAATTGCCCTTTTTTGTGTGTTTAGGATCAAGTCTATACTGAAGAATTTTGGACCAGTGCTGCAAGTCCTTAGGTATATTTTTGATGTAGAGATCTTCCACTGAGATTGATCATTCCTTTTTACACTCCAGACAATACGTCATTAAGGATTCCCCCCGCGGGAACACTTTAGTGGAGGGTAAAACAAGTGTAAAATTCCTTGTAGAGGCAGTCCTTAGTTCTTCTGAATTTGGATCATTGTTCAGTCTACAGCCTGCTAGAGTTAAGTAGCCTGAAGTTTCAGTGAGCTGAAAAGTTAATGGTATGTCAAAGCAATTAGACGATATGTGCTGTTTTCCTCCAGTCCTCCTAGTGGAGTTCACCACTATTTCTGGAGTCCCAAAAAGAACCTCAAATGTTTTACTGTTATCAGGGGCTTATATTGGAAACTTTTGGTTGCAACTTGCTCTTTTTTGCTTTTTCCTTGTTTCTTTCCAGAAATGCTGACTTACAAATACTTGTTTCATTCAGGTAGAGTTTCACCAAACAAAACCATTAGTCCTGAGATTAGAGCACTGACTGGTGACGTTAAAATACCCCAAATCCCCTGATTTGTAACAAAACCCTGAAACCTGATTTCACACTCACAGCTAAATAACTTGGTCATGTAGTTATCAGACTTTCTGGAATTAGCTTCTGGATCCAGTCAAATTATTAAAGCATTCCCAATATGGAACCTGGAGAAAGTTCTGAAACCTTGAGAACATCTCCTAAGGTATGGATGCTATAAATTATCCTGTTATAGTGAGGCCATCTGAAGTGGTGATGTTAGAAAGCATAACACAGGAGTTGAGGGACAAACACGAATTATTTTTTCCCTTCCACTGGTTTTGCAAATTTACATTACTGGTCAAGTGTCGGTGATTGAAACATGGACGCAGACCAACAGGGAATCTGAATCATTTATTCAAACAAACAAGCTGGTTCTATACACTTTTCCAAGGCACAGTATTTCCTTACATGGTAATTCTCACTACCTGACCTATCCCAAGTTGCCACATCAGCAGCATGCTTTCTGAATGTCCTTCTATGGGGTGATCATGCGCTGTTCACCCATCTGTCAGCTTCCGGCAGGCTCCTCTCCATAGGGCTCTGCCGCGTGACACCTCCTCCCCACAGGGTCCAGCGGAGACAAGCCTCTCTGTGCCACCATGTGCTCCTTTGTGCTGCCATGTGCCCCTTTGTGCTGCCATGTGCCCCTTTGTGCTGCCATGTGCTCCTCTGTGCTGCCATGTGCTCCTCTGTGCTGCCATGTGCTCCTTTGTGCTGCCATGTGCTCCTTTGTGCCTCCATGTGCTCTTCTGTGCTGCCATGTGCTCCTTGGTGCTGCCATGGTGTTCTGCAGGCGCATCCCACAGCCTGTAACCCAATTACATCTTATCTCTCCCCACAGTCAAGACTTGGATTGGGGGGGGAGGGGAAGACATGTTTACTCAAGAAGAAAGGTTTTGTTGGGTTTTCAGAGAAATTAGCATTTATTTATTTTCTGAAATCTTAATAATCTTTTTTTTTTCAATTGCATTTGATTTTTCAATGAGTATCAATTCAACAAGGTTTGGTCCATTTCCTAGCACTTCATGTCATCCCATTCCATTTCATTGTTTTCACTTAGTTTCAATTTTTTTTTAATGGCATTTAATGTCTTCAATTTCTTCTCTTATCTCATTGCTTCACTCAGTTTCCTGATTTTGAGATTTCAATGAGTATAATTGAGTATAACAGAAAAAAAAGAATAAAATTTGTAAAAGGAGTGAATACAAGGAAATGGCATGGGATGAAATGAGGCGCAGTGAAAAGCACCAAAACTTGCCAAAATTACACTCACTGAAATCTTGAAATCACAAAATGAAGTGAAGGGACAGAAGAAGAAATTGACGGAATGAAATGCCGTGAAAAAAAAGAGAATTTCGAATCGAAGTGAAAACAATAAAGTGGAATGGGAGGACACGAGATGGAATGAAGTTTATTGATAATGAAAGATAGTTGTTCCTACTGAAGGGGTATAGAATAGGGCACAGAGAACGAAAATGAGAGACAGAGAAGTAGAAGACAAGGACAACATTGCTGCTGCACCTTGGGGTGCCCCATAGGTGTCTATTTGGCAGAGGGACCATGCATTCTGTGAGCAGCTGTGAGCCTGCATGGCTCTTATGACCAGCTGAGCGCTATTTCCAAGCAGCAGGGCCAGCACCCTGTCTCCAGCATTGGCCAAGACAGGCTGGCTGCTGAGGGCAACTCTGGAAACGCAGTGGCGGGCTGGGTGCAGGTGCTGTCTTGCCCCATCAGGGAAATAGCGGAGCACTGGGCTGTCTGCAACCAGCTGCCTCGGGGAAGCTGCGAAGCAGGGCAGGACAGGTGCGGACAGGACAGACAGACAGGGAAGAAGCAGCACCGCAGGGAGAAAAAGGTGAGGAGGAGGCAGAGCTGACCCTCCAGGTGAGCCCCCACTTCTTCCAGGAAAATAGAAGATGACAGCCCCAGGGGTGTGGCACAGGTAACTGTTTTTATGTGCTAAGGCTCCTCCCAAAGCAGAATTTACCTGGCAGTTCTTCTGGGGAAACAGGTGATCTACCCCACCTGCAAGGGGGAATCACTTAAAGCCCATTCATGGAAGCCTTTTCTCCCCTTTGGCTGGCAAAGTCTCTCCAGGACTGGGCTCCCTTCCGTCTGGAGTACAACGCCTGAAGTAAGTTTTCACCTCATATATAACATATGTTGAGGCATGAATAAAAATCAGATCAGTCCCTCCATGCATGGGTGGTGCCAAGGAGCAAGATGTGCAGGGAGAAAGGTTGAGCCAGTGCCATGCTCCCTTTGGCATGCCTTTTGTAGTTGCAGTGTCCCTGGAGCTCTGGGCTTTGTGGTTCCATATTGAGGCAAGTCCCTTTTCTTTTCCAGAAGAGGAGAGAGCAGCCTGGACTTAAGCTTGGAAAGCTCTTGCATGTCTGTGGCCTCAGAGGTCCTTTTTGGCTTTAGTTCCTCTATTCCCTTTCCTTGTGGCTTCTGAGGAAGGTTGGATGACTTACAGAGCCGGTAGCTAAAATCAGGAAGTTGCTTCGGCCATAAATCTGTATTGGCTTTGGATTGCTGCGCTGCAGTTTCTTGCTGTGAGAAAGGCCAGTCAAGGCTTGCAGAAAATTTTCTCTGAGTTTCAAATAAAAATTTTCTCTCTTCTTGGTGGAGGATGAACATAATGGCCTGATGATTAATTTTTTCTTCTCAAATATTGCAATCCCTGGCAAAAAGAAAAAGAAAAACCCAACACACACACACATATACAACAGAACATTTATTACTGATTGCTGCTTTCAGTCTGGCTATACCTGTCTGCACAACCCAGCACATTCACTGAAGATAAATGTGTGGTTGTACTTTATTTTGTACCTGTGCTTAGATGAAGAAGTACTGCTTCTTGGTTCTGTCTTTCACTTCTGCAAAGTAACCTGACGAAGCAAACTCCTGACCCTAGAGAAAGCCCATCTGAAGCCAAAAGCATGGATGTTAGGAATTTACACGTTCATACCAGTCTGTAGGAACAGGAGCTGTGAATTTTATTTTGCTTGAAATACTCATCACTGTATAACAACACAAATGCACCCTTCTTTCACTTTTTAATTCTTGTCTCTTTAAGCAATACATCCCTGACAGGAGACTAAAATGTTGAAGCTCTGCTCTCCATTCTTCCTGATGCATTTTCATCTTTCTCTGCATTCCTGGGCATACCTGGGACACAACATTAGAGCTACCTCATTGCTATTCCAATACATGCCCAGGTGTTATGTCCTGCCGTGGGCTATCTCATCAGCCAGTGTCACAAGCTTCATTTTTTTTCCCAGAGGTAGAGGCAGGCCCTTTCCTACACCCATGGATGCCTCTGGGCAGGATGGAAGACCACTGGAGCATCATTAACACCCTAAGTAGGCTGATGCCATGATGTTTTTTGCTTTTTATATATATCCCCTCTATATACTCTTTTGTATAACTTTTATGTATTCTTAAGGGCCTTTTAGCCCACATACTTCTAATTCTTCAGGTTTGTTAACCAGCATAGGCCCAGTATTCCGTTAAGCCAGGAGACCGAACATCTTAGAAGGCTCAGACACCAAGGCCTTCTCTGGAACACATTTTGTAAACTAAGATAGGCCTGTCCAGAGGGGGAAAGTTCCTCAGAGAGGGGGGTTCACTCAGCCTCCCATTGGGGAATCTTTGATAGATATGCTAATTGGTAAAGCCTATAATTTTATACCCAAACTATTGTGGGTGTGCATTTTGGGGGTACCCACGGGGGAGCATTTTGGTGTGCATTTGGATGTGCATTCCAGCATGCTCCACCTGGACGGAGTGCACCAAGGATCCTTAAAATAAATACCAAGGTAAAATCCCTTTTTCCCTTCTAACCGTGTTTGGCTCTTGATTTTAAGACAAAGAAAAGGCATCAAGGCAATAAAGTATTTAGCTCTGTGCACGAACTGGACACAGATCCATGCTTTCTGTTTTATCTCGGTGATCTAAAAGGCACTCCCAGACTGTTACATTTCTTACACAAGAGCTCCTTTTATGCACTGAAAGTCTGCAAGAAAGACATGGATGGGAAGGGTATTGCAGCAGGCCCAAACACAATACAAACCATGTTTTCCTACTCTAATACTCAAGGCTCAGGAAACCTGAAGAAAAGCTCTAACATGACAACTTTCTCTTCTTTGTACTTATTCATTCTGAGAACAGAATGGGTTTTTTTCTAAGAGAAGGTCATGGTCCACTGAAGGTTAAGGACACATGGAAATACGTCCTTACCAACAAAGTTGTGTTTCTGAACAAGGATTTGAGTGGGCAGCTTACTGGAAATAAGTCAAGTACCCACAAATTACTTCTGGAAGGTCACATTTCCGTGCTCTTTCTTTCAAGTGATTTTGGTTCCCAGGCCATGCTCAGCTGTGCTGTGCTGTGCTGCACTGCCGAGACAGGTTCCTTCCAGCCCAGGACTGCACGGCTGGAACACTTCCAGCTGCAGCAGATCCCTGCTGCAGTACAGCCTTTGGGAAGGGGCCAAAACTCAGTCTCTACTTCACAGATTATACTCAGGCTATCCAAACACTGAAGCATAACCTGGCTCCCCTCCTGCTTAGGAGGAGGTGAGTAGGCTTGAGTGGCCACTTTGCTTCTGTGTTCTAAGGTGGCCCAGGCTTCCCATCGAGTGTGTATGTGAGCAGTCTAGAGGCAAAACAGGTGTCCCACCACAGCCAGCTGCTCTGTTTACCTCATGATTTAATAAATTGTAGAGAAAAATTGACAGTTGATAATTTATACATGTAAAGAAGCCTTTTCTTGTTTTGTAACTAAACTGAGATACTGGCAGACTGACCAGGCCAGCTTTAAGTCCAGGTAAAACAGGTACATGCCAAGGTCAGCAGCATGAATAGCACAAATGCTTCTGTTCTTCTACTCTGTGCCAAAGCTGTAGTATCTGAGACTTTGCATTGCTGCTGTTGCCATCATGAAAAGATGATGTGTGCACCTGCCCCTCCACAGGCGTCAGCAGCAGAAATGTTCAGCTCTGCAGAGCTGTGTGTCCTTCTCTGGCCCCTTTCCTCCCCCTTGTACTCCTCCCTCTCCATGGCAATGTTAGTACCACAGTCCAGAGGCAGCAAAATTCAGAATTTGCCTATGTTGCCAAAAAGACTTAAAACTGCCTAACACTTTGCAGAGATTGTGTTAAAAGGATAATTTTTCTCCATTTCGTACACAAGGTAACCCACCACTAACTTGTTAGCTGCATGAATACCCATTTCCTCCTTACCTCTCAATCCTCTACCTATTTTCTCCAGCCCTAGTTTCCTTCCTAAAATCAAGGTTTTGCACCCAGAGTTTCTAAAGCTATGCAATTCTATGATTCTCCGTTAATTTCACCAGAGCAAAAAGTCTGTATACTTTCACACATCCCACCTCTGCCAGCTTTGTTACCATTTATTTTGATGCCTATATTTGTATCTTAGAAACTAAAACTCACTGATCCAAAGTACCTACAGATCCATATGCACAGTGGTGAATACAGACCCCGGAGAGATGCAGAGGACGGAAAAGGTAGAGATACGACTCACCACTCTGCAAAGACAGGGTCTTCCAGACAAACTTCATCTGCTGTACCACAGAAGGCTTCCCTTTCCTCTCTTCTAGGGGAAGATAAGTGAAGCAATGAGCTTGCAGCACACCCTTACTCAGGGAATTGTTTATTCTTCCATTGTACAAAGGAGCTGGAATATACAGTCTACCCATCTGTGTTGCTAAGAAACAGGGCACTGTTGCCTTGGGACTTGATTCAGAATTCAAAAACGAGAAGAATGTCTCAGTAGACTGCATAAATGCAGCTTGAAACCTAGCAACAAGGCCACAAGTTCAATATGCTTCTCTTATATGCTAGAAAACAAGGATATTAGAAGGAAGATATTTTTCCTCGTGACTGAGGATAAGAAAACAGTAATTTGAAAACAAAACAGTGGTGTTGCATCACCAATTATCCTAAGGGATGGAACTATGTTTTACTAAACATACTTTTATGACCTGTAAGATCTGATGCTGCCCTGTGCTTTGAACAGATTTATATTTACTAAAACGACTGAATACAAAGCAGCATCAGTATTTACTCCAGTATTTCCTAAAGATTCATCTTGTTCAGTATAAGTCACAACACACGAGTCAGGATAGCAGAATTGATTTCCATTTGTATTTCAGTTTTCAAGCATTCTGCCAACAGAACAGTTTAATAGTTGCTATACATGCCTTGAAATGGTCACTTGAAATGGCCTGGATTGTATAATCGGGTGTGATTGCTTAGCCACATACACACAGACTCTTTCCTCTATTTGCTTATGTGCAAGTGAAGTGTAAATTATAAATCAAAAATACATTATAAACCCTTTCACCTTAACAAAGGGTCATTATGTGCTGTTGGAAATTGCATTGGTTCAACCAGCTATTTCATTGTAGAACCTGTTCTCTCTGGTTGCAGAATGTCACTACACCACTGAAACTTTGGCCAGCACTCCAGCAGGGAAGGTCAAGTTTGAACTGGGTTACGGTTCTCAGCTGATTAAACAGAGCTCACTTGGGTTTTTTTCCTTTTTGATGTTCCATCATGAAATTATAAAGAGATATTCTTCAGATGATATGACCCTGTACATAATGGATTTAACTGGAGATGAAGAAGGAAGCAAAATTCAGCAGTACAAATCACCTAGAGCCACCTAACAGTTATCACATTTGTTCCCTTGTTTTTCTTCTTAAAAAAATATACTGCTTCAAAACCAAAAAAGAGAACAAAAGCTTTCATCCTTAAATGTTTCTAAGTTTACAGCACTTCCATGCAGGTCCTTCAGCATGTATATTTTTACAAATTTTCATAGTCAGGACCAAAAGACTATATGAGAAAATAGATTTTTGTTTGGTTGGTTTTGAAGAACATTCAAAATCCTTTGACAGCGTGCATCTTTTTCTGTGTCTTTAAGGAAATTTACATTTTTTCAGGCTTTTATGTGAAAAGGAATTTGGAGGTCGTAGTTGAGCTTTGTGATAGGACTTTGTATCAGTTCAAGTAAGAAGGATTTCACAGGGATCCTGAAGTAAATTATAAGATAAAATTGAACGGTCCTTTGCAAGTTTATGCTGCTACAGTTTTACTGAAGTGAAAATAACATCAAACAAAATTCCTTAAGAATTTAAAGATTTGTATTCCTTAAATCACTTGAAGAAATAAAATAATTTCTCATTGCCAACAGATGGCAGCATGCTACTTACTTTGCAAAATAAAGGCGTTTTAAAACCCGGGAAAGCCAAAGAGTAAACCTTTTTGCTCTACCATAGAATAGCAAGAGGGCTTGACATTTTCCTACACAAAACCACCTCATCTTTTCAGCTAAATATAAGCTGTTTGTAGACTTAAATAAGATTAAGGAGACCTTAAGAGTTCAAGCTGGAAAAAGCAGTAAAGCTAGTCAGGATCCTAGTCTGAACTGCAAAATCATCTTAGGGACAAGCAAGCACAGATGGAATATCATACCCAGATTTAGCCTTGAAAACTGGACCTGTAGCCAACACTATCTATATTTTTTACCTTGAGAGAAGGTATTTCAGGGGTGAGAAAAAGAGATAAAAAGTCCAGAAAGAAAGAGAAAAAAAGAAAGTAAGTAATCTTCCCATTCATTATTTCTAAATGGCGAAAGAAAAAGGGATGAAATGTATTTTGTTCAATCACATTATCAGTCAAACTAAGACTATAAGAAAAACATATCCCTTGACAGGACCATTAGCATGACCTTTGGAGCATGTTGTGTTCTTTGATTTTTTAGGGTTTTTTAAACTTTAATTGTTCTGTGCTATATTGTTTCCAAAGAATCAACAACAACAACAAAGAGAGAAAAAAGTAAAGAAAAAAGGAAGTTTTCTTTTGATTCTGAAAACAAATAATTCTTATCGCCACTTTCTTAGCCCACTTTCTAGCCTGTGTAAGAAATAGAATCTTTCCTCAGGCTCTCAGCTTTTTTGGGGTAGTGACCTACTTTTTTCCTGTATTTCTGTGTCAGCTAAGACAAAAAATTTCAGGGCCCTTGTTTGGGATATATCCTATCAATGCTCAAAAAAATCCGAAAGAAGACACTAGCTGTTTGTTGTTCTGATTAAGTCCTTGCACTCATGCAGAATCTGAGTATGTCCACTGAAGTCATTGTAAAGGCAATGTGAATCAGAATTAATTATTGGAAACCACTGCTGGAGCAACATGAAGAAAGATTACATTACAGCAGTTTGCATTCTGTGTAAAATGCTGATCAGTATGTGATAACAGGGTAATATTTCATTGTTCCTTAACTAGGATATGCAGTGGTATTTGAGGGTAAACGGGGGCTTAGTGTTCCCTTGCTAGAACTCATTTAATAAGGAACAAGCCTACAGATTTCATAAATCCACTTCTTACTTCTCAAATCTTATTAGAGACTGAGTAGAATAAATCCTGGTTTACACTAAAATAACTGTTTCATTTCCCTCACTGTGAGTAGTTGTTCATCAAACCAGGGAATGCAACTCTGAAATATCCCAGCTAACTCCAGGATCAATGTCTACAGGTCCAGGCCAAGGTGACACATCCATTGTCCCTAATTAGTCTTCACATTCAGTGTCATGCAAACACAGCTCTTTTGCATTTCAGTGATGGAATTGAGAAATGCAAGCCAGCTCAGAGCTTTTAGGCTCTTCTGTCCTAAATACAAATGAAAATAATTTTCTGCAGGATGTTTTTACTAGTGGAAAACTCATTTCTTAAAGAGCAGACAAAATTTTCTTTTACTAGAATTCAATAATTTCTTAATAAAGATAATTCTTTAATTATATAAGTCCTTTCCTCTTACAAATTAATTTTCCACTAATCCCCATATTTCTCTAACAGATGAAAATAATTATATTGGCTCTGCTGAATAACTTTAAGTAATTAAAGTCCTTTAGCTAAGAGTAGTTTTATGAAACAGCCAAATGAACACTGTCTTTGTAATGAAGATCTGCAATCCTGAATGCTTTATAGTATAA
Source organism: Falcunculus frontatus (assembly GCA_013398115.1). Taxonomy (NCBI): domain Eukaryota; kingdom Metazoa; phylum Chordata; class Aves; order Passeriformes; genus Falcunculus; species Falcunculus frontatus. The sequence goes on from VZRV01010115.1 coordinate 184,673, forward strand.
ACACAAAATTCTACCATTAGAGATTACATATTATTTAAATCAGCCAGGACTCTTTCAGGTAAATTGACTTATCATTTTCCAACACGCTAAATTGTAAACTGCACAATGAGGAGTTAAGAGTTCTGAATTCATAAGAGTCTTTGTTCAGTGTTTCAGAAGCCAAATCAAGTATAATTTGCATTACTACAAAGGTGTTAATATACACTGCTTCCAAAGGCTGAATATAAATAGACTGTGTATATGCACAGCTCTAAATCAGATTCAATTATAAATGGAAATCATCAATTCAACCACTATATTACGATGATATGTCACATTGTAGGACCTGCTATATATTCACATCTAGGTGGATGGAGTTTGTTTTCATTATTCAATATGCTTAGCCTCCAAAAATAAATGGAAAAGAATAATGAGTCAGACTGGTGTGATCAGATCAGTGCATAAAAAAGCCAAGCTTTTATTTACTTAGCAATAAAATAAATGTCAAAAGAAAATACTCGTCTAACAACACCCAGATATCTCTCCACCAAGTTTTTAAAATATCTCTCCACCAAGTTTTTCTTGTTGTGAAAAGAGTGTTGGTGAAAGCACCCTCTCACTTAGGAACTAAACCTTTGCATTAGAGTTCCCTTGTGACAGAACCATGAAAACACAGTCTTTACCACCCTTTGCTGGAATGCTGACTTTAACATGTTCCTCTATCAATTCTTTACAGTTTTATTTCTCCTTCTGTCTCTGTTTTAATCCCTTGCTTTTTGTCTCCTTTCACTTTATTCTCTCCCACCACCTATCATCCCAGGGGTGGTAGGATGGTATAGCATCTGCTGGTGGCTCTGCAGAGGTTGGACACCTTTTCTCTTGACTAAGCTGAATGTTGAGATATTAGATGTACAGCATTTTTTAGTGAACTGCTCCAGAATTCATGTCTTTATGGCCCATTATACAGGGACTGTTGCAGATGCAGAAAAGGAAAGCAAGAAGCTGTTCTTATAACACTTTTGTACTTTGTCCTATCAAATGCAGATTTTTTTCAGGGAAAATGCCAGATTCTATGAATCTTCCAAGGGAACATTTTCTTTGTCTGAAACTGTTCAATTTCAATATTTCCTTGTATCATTTCAAAGATGTTGATGTCACGTGGAACTGGTACACACTTCTTTGTACACAAAACTGCATCTACTGCAGCTTCACCTTGTATCCTCCTGACTTTCCTCTATCAAATGTCTCACATTACCTGCATGGTTCTCACTGAAAGGAGGTACCACTTGTCAGAGTGATCTGCAATTTGGTTATAACAGCAACACACTCAAAAAAAATTTGTTATTATCTACTGGTTTATTTTACAGCTTGTTCAGCAATTAGCCACTAATTTGAATATGTCGACCCCATTGCTTGGTGAAATGCAACCATGTACTTAAGAGATTCTCGGAATATAAATTTAATTACACAGATAAGGGCCTTACTGAATTGAGGTGCTTGTCCTAAACCATGAACCTGCGTGACATGGGATTAAAACCTGCCTGTGCCCAGTACTTGCTGTGCCAAATCTGATAACAGCATTCTGTGCCTGGTATCTGTGTATGTGCTCTGGTTCCAAATGCAACTCCTGTAATGCAAGTGCAACAATATATACAAGAGTTTGACTCTCAGTTGTCTTGGCAAAAAGGTAGTGAAAAATTCGGAAGGAAGAGCTATCCACTGAGCATTTTTATTTCTATGACTTTATGAATGCTATCTATATAAAAATAAAACAGGACAGCATCTTTGGCACTCACAATACTGCATATTTATAGTCAAAAAAGTGAAGTCAAAATTTTCCACTTCAAACGAAATGATGATACATTCTCATGCTAATAGAGATCAAATAAAAATCAAGTTTATATTGTAACAAGGAGCTTTAGATCTTGTATGGTTGGCTGACAAACTCCCTTTAGTAAGGACTGATGCAGAGGGTTAGACAGTAAAAGCCAGGGCAGTGAAGCAAAGTTCAGTGGAAGCTTACAAGTGAAACCACGAGAGAGTAACCCCTAAATCCAGATTGGGATGTGTTATCTGGCAGGCAAGGCTTATCTGGGTGTGTGTCCCTCACTAGACACAATTTGAGCTGCTGTTCTTTAAGCAAGGGACCAGATCCAAAATCTCTCTCTTTAAAAGACGAGCAATTCATGTTCTGGGAGCTTCAAACGTCCCCCAGTTAGAGATGTTCTGGAATATTTCCCCAGTGCTACATCTTGAAAAAATAGGTGGTACTGATGAATGCTATGAATGTTAGCAGTGAATGAAATTACTGGCAATGAGTGAAGTTACTACGTATCAATAATCATCTGGAAATTCATAATAGGCTTTATGCAGAGCTTCTGTAACAGTGATTGGTATGGCAGAAAACAAAAAGCCTCTCTGAGATCAAATTGCTTTGAATCAGGACAGTTGAATGTACAGATGAATATGCTATTAACAGAGCTTTGAAGAAAAACAGCTAGACACTTCTATCTTGAAATGGAGTGGTAACAAAATCGTTGTCATAATGTAAAAGAGAAAATGGAAGTTAGCAAAGGTGGAAGTGCTCTTTTATATGCTTCTGTGCTGAAGTCTCTTTACCTGGATGAACTACTCTTCATCTGCACATGTGTGCCTGCAGAGAGACCTGGCTAAAAAGAGCTGTGAGTATAGCCATGTAGATAAATGTTGTCATTGGAATGAATATTAATACCTGAAAACCTCATTTTTGTTGTTAGTTCACTTTCCCAAGAATAATGGTGTTTAGTTTCTGGGAGGAAGAATGAATTGCATAATCGAGGGGAATTGACACAGAAGTAGAGACACCAGAGAGTTAGAAATTACCAGTATTTCTGGAAGACAATATGTGAGTAGGTTTTTTATCACAGGTCTGATGGATGCAGAAAGGTCCAGATTTCTTTTGGATTATAAATTTGGAAGGCATAGATATAATATAAACATTCATAAGAAATATTCTGCCTAAATTGTCTGCCATGATGTGGTCATGGTGGAAAAATTCCAATACCTCCGAAAAGCCAGGATAAAGTTACAGGAGAATCTTTTTTGTCTCCTAATCCTACTCATAATGACAATCATAACTCATAATGATAATAAATTAATTTGCTGACATGACTGATATTGACTTAATTTAAGGATGTTGAGATAGATAGATTGTATTTCCACCTCAGAAAATCCCTTTTATTGTTTGGTCAGTGCAGTATTCCTGAGAATTTACTTCAGACTGTCTGACAGAGACTTTGATCTGAATGGTATCACTCTGCCTCCAGCTGCCACAGAGGGTTACTGCTGGCCTTACAGGGATCAACAGAGATGTTTTTCTGATCTGTAAATATTGAAAAAAAAACTAGAGATGGACTGAGTTTCTAAATCAGCTGTTACCATTACAAAAGAGACACAAGAAAAGCCTTGTAGTGACTTGTCATTTCAGTCTGTTTGTTGATAGTAAAATACCTGCTTTCTGCCCAATTTCCAGCTTTGGTGTCTAGCTCTCAGAACATAATTCTGACCTCTAACAAAACTGAAAAAAGTCAACAGATTCAAACAAGTTATACTTCCCTTTGGGGTAGGGGTGTTCTCTCACTTCCCCACCCCATGTTTGTTGCAGGATGCCCGGGGCTGGCGACATATTTTATTGCTATGATGAGACACGTGAAGAGGATTGTAACACTATGGTTAAGCCTCTGGAAAGGTCAGAACCTTTAGCTTGCTTAATTCATCTCATTCACACCTGCCTCTGTGCCAGGTTCAGCTCAAGACACTAGTGCAGTTGCAGATGTGGTGCTGACTTACACGTACAGAGCAAAGGTAGCACCCACCGAAGAACTTGTTGTGCATCCTCACCATGTGGAAGGGAGGAAAGAAGGGCAGAGATGAAGCCATAGTTCCTAATTTTTAAAGAAGTGCTGCAAAGGAAGGCATCAGAAGAGCTCTTTATTACTTTTCCTAGTGAAGCTCAACCACCAAGAAATCATCCTTCCTGGAAGAACCTGGAATAAGAGAATGAAAAAGTAATGAGCTGACTCCATCACTCAGCAGAGGTCATTGTCCTGGAAGATGGAATTGTGGGTCCTCTTACGGAGGCCTTGTCTCCACATGAGTCACTGTTGTAATCTGTTTCCTGTGCCCATTACTCAGCCTCACTAGAGGCACAACTTCCCTTGTGCTCTTCCTGTTGTGTCTGCCCCAACCAAGCATGCAACTGCAGCAGAAAGAATATGGCTTAGGTCTGAAGACTGAAAGGTCTTTATAGATTTGTGCTCAAGCAAAATCAGTTTATTTCCAGTCCAAGGCTTCAGAATTTGTGTTACATCTAAGTCAAATATGCTTCCCATGTGGTTACTCAGTGACAGACAGGAATCAAACAGGAGAGTCTTCCAGATCCCACAAACAGCTGTCTTGACACAACTGAATAGACAAGAGTTTCTTAAGCCAATGTATCATGAAATTGTGGTTTACCATGTCAGGAATTAACAGGCTTACTCAAAAAAAAGAGTACAACTTGTTTCCTCTCACACAGGTCTTGCAGCTTCCTTTCTATTGACTAATAAATCCAGAATTTCACACAATGTATTTCAGTTAAATACTCTTAAGGACAAGTTAAATTCATGGAGCTGGTAGGATTATGTTTTTCAGTTCTGTGGCAAAACACAAGTCCTGAAAGATATATCTGGAAATAACGATACAATCTTTATGTTCCTTTAAAATGCACTACAGGCTTTACATTATGTATGTTGTGTAATTTCGAAATAGATCAACTATCCATTCCTTTCCAAGTTAGAAAGCTTTCTTGTATCAAAATCATTGGAATAGTCAAACCTTCCCTATGTCAAAGACCTTAAAATCAATTAATTTTGTTAAAAGATTTATGACAGGTCACTGGTTCATGACTGAATTCAGTTCACAGCTGAATAATTCCTGTTCTTGCCTATCTGTGTATACAGCTGAAATCCACGTGAGTAAGCCTTGTGAACATCAGAAAAAGCTTTTTACTGCTCCATGGCAAAGGGCACTACAAAAATTACTCCTCAGTAATCAACAGCAATGCCTTGTCTGACGTTAAACACCTGTTAAAACTGAACTTAATTTGTGACAAGAATGATGTGTCTGAGATTTCTTTTTCAATTTCCTGAGGCCACTTTTTGACTTGTTAGCAAAGTTACAGACATGTAGTATGCCAAGAAATATGCTGTTTAGTACATAAACTAGCAATATTAATTTTGTATAAAAGAATTTGTGATTTACTGATAGTCTTTGAAATATTCCTGATTCTAGTCTAATTATGTAGTGTAACAATATAATTTTCTTTTTCTAGTGCCTGTTTTTCCAACTTTGTTTACAAAATTTAGCCATGCATGTATTTTAATGCAAGGAAAATCCATTCTAATTTAACCCCTTACATAAATAGGTCTTAAGATCCTTCTTTTTTCTTGCTACCTATTCAAGCTAAGGGTTAATAAAATTATTTTATACTGCTTGTAATTTTCTGTTAGAGAAGTTTTGGGTTTGCTATATGGTGGGCTGTCTTAAGAAAAAGAAGTATCCTCCTTTACAAATGGAGTAAATAAAATAAATAAAATACAAATCAGATTAAAACAATATCATATTGCAAGTCTGAGACAAAAATGGGAAAGTTAAATTTTGCTTCCAAATTGAAAGCAGATGTTTGCTTTTATGAGGAAACATTGTAGGGGAAGCACAGGTTGACTTATAGCTTATATAATTTAGATTGAGCAGAACATCACGTTAATGCCACTACAGGGTTTCCAGAACTAGACTCACTGATTTTGAGTTGTCTCTAATATTTCAACACATGGACATTTCTAATGTCTCAGTAAAACATCTACTATCAAATGTCATCGAGATTGAAATCTGCACTTTTCCACCAAAGCTCCTCTCAAGCAAAGTCTAGATCCCTGTTAGCATAAAACTGTAACAGCAGCCTTGTGGGATTTCTCATTCACTTTGGTGTTTCCACCTGTAGTGTCTGACTGTCTTACATCTTATTGTAACAGGCACCCCAAAGTCAGGGTGTAGCTGCCTACATTTTATTTAAAGGCATTTGAGACATAGAATGTCTTGGTCAGGTAATGTAAAAGGAAGCGTACATTTAGGTGAGGTCTAAAGCTTCCAGGAAAATTAGGGATATATGCAAAAAAGTCTTGTTTCTAGCAGGAGTAATATGTTGCATTAGGAAAAAATGGGATAAGTTTAAACTGACACTTTCCTTGGTATATCCTCCTAGTCTTGTCAGTCTTAACATTGGGTGCAGCAGATGTCTTTCAAATCTCTCTTTCTAATGGTGCTTAGATGGCTTTATTTGACGAACGTCTAGAATCCATTTTTTGAACTGTCTAAAAACCTGGTAGGCCAAATATTAGTTTTAATTATGCAGCTTGGAAAAAAGACTTTTTTTCTTTTTTTAAAAACTGGAAACTTGATTATTTGACCAAAGGCTCTCTAGCCCTTGTTTTCTGAGAATTTTTTTCCTATTTGTTTTCTTCACCTCACTCAAGTTTGATAAATCCCTACCATGTTCCTCACCCAAGTCACTTTGTGTCCAAGCAGTAGAGTCCCAGCTTCACAGGGGCTGTTCCCTGATCTGGAAGCCACTCCTTACCATGAGTGTCTTCATCACCCTTCACTGTGTATGAATGCACACAGACTCTGAAACATGTGGGCACCCATGGGCTCGTGCAGACTCATAGCAATGTCTTCTCCTTTCCCAGTAAAAGCTAACTATTCCGTTTGCTGCTTTCTGGCTGCAAGAGAGCTTTAAAACTATGTTTTCAGAGAAACATCTACAATAACATGTTCAGTTTTTTGAGTGGCGATGACTAAGAAGAACCTTTTGGGTACAGTTAGGATTGTTGCCTTGTCCCATGTTCATTTCTTGCATGTATCAAAGCAAAATTTCATCTGCCGGTTTACCACCCAGACATTCCCTATATTTCCTGATGGTCCATTTCATTTTGACTACCCTGATTTGCCTGGATCGTCAGCAAATTTTCATCTTCCTATTCACTTTTTTCCCCTTGCTCATGCTTATATTGAAAGCTGTGCGGATTTCTGTGTTTCTTACTGATAACCCCCATCTCTTAAAACTGCTAATTCCTGTCCAGTGTTTTTTCAACCATTTAAAACAATTTGTATCACACAGAAACTCAGTTCCTTCAGGAACATCTGGAGATAGGACCAGAACATCCATCACAAGAACCCTGTGCTCAGCTTCCATTGCCACATGCTCCTAGGTGCTCAGGCATCTCCAAACAGCAATGACACTACAAATTTATGTCAGCATTTTTGCAGCCCTTTTGGAAATGATGAGTTGGAGATTCGAATCAGAGTCCACAACACAGAACCAATATGCCTAGGATATTTGTAGGCTTTAGCTGCCAGATGCTCTGGCATGTGTCTAATAATCTTCTACGACATGGTTCCCTTTGAAATTCAGTAGCACCTTTCACTTTCTTTAGCGTGGGGCCAAAGGAAGAGACAAAGGTATTCTTGTACTTTTTATTTGATGAATATGTGAATTATATGTATGCCATGGGACAAAAAGTAGTGCAAGGCCCAGGGCAAGGGCCAGGTGCTTTCAAGTGAGTGCTCCCGTAAGTATCAGCTGTAAACCCAGGCTTGCACCTAATCCCTAGAATCATAAGGTTTTTCAGGCAAAGTCTTGTTTTCAGTGTTTCTCAGTGTCTCTAAGCTCAATGCATGTCTCCTATGCAGAAGACTCTACGTGTGTTTTCTGCTATTAGACACGTTAGGCACAGTGCCACAGCCAGCACTGTAACAGCATTCAGCAGCACTCCAGGGTTACTCTGTTGACTTCCAGCAGTTTAGCCTATACCTTCTACCTGTATTCCATTAGGAAAGGGATATGGTTTTGATGGAAGCAGAGACATTTCTGCTCTCCCACTGGTATCACACTAAATGAAACATGAAACCAATACTGAAGTGATGAGGAATAGAGATTGTCAGAGTTTCAAGGGGCTGTTTTTTATTAAATGTTACCAAAACAAATTTTAAAAATCTAATTTCCATTTCAGATGTTTACATTTTGCATTGGATGAGCCTGATTCAGTGGAACAAACACTGTTTGTCTAACAGGATGTAGAGTCTTGCAAAGTGTTCCGGTAAAACAAACCCATTATCTGATCCATGGGGTCCATCTACTTTGCTAATCCCTCATTCTTTCATCTTCAACCAAAGACAATGGTTCTGTCCCAGCAAACACTACTCATTCAATGAGTCTTTTCTTTCAGAAAGAGGTTATACAAAAGGAAAAAAACACCTTAATCCAAACCAAACATTCTTACTCTATCAAGTTCCTTCCTGCCATGGGTGTCAATGTCTGCTTTCACTAAATAAAGATTAGATATTACTTATACAGGGTAAATGCAGAACTGCAGAAACATTTTCAATAAAGCCAGTGTATTTGGCATCTCAGGAACGAAACTTATTCTGCATCCTATTTCAGTACAACTCTTCCAACTAAATTGGTGGAGTTGGGGAGCCAATATGTGCTATATACCTGAGGCACCATCAAAACTTTTCAGCTTGTAGACTATATACACAATTTATGGAGCAGCTTTTCTTACATATGAGAAAAATGACAAATATGGCAGAAGCTCTACAGAATTTAGTGGTCAGTGCCAAAACAACAAACATTTAAAGATTAGGTGCTGTGAGTCCAGGAGGAAACCAGTATATCTCTTTTACCTTCTGTCTTGGTTTCGGGACACCTACCAAGACTTTGGGTTCCAGTGAGAGGAAATGAGCTCCACAAGGTAGCTCACTGTTTGTAAGATGGTGCATAAATGCCATTATAGCTTCTCTGTGATTACAGCTTGTGATGTCATGGGATTATGATGTATTTCAGAAACTGCATATTAGCATATATCAGGTAAATATATTGCATATTAATTAAATATAGGAAAATACTTTCTGTTGGAAAAGAAAGGTGGACAATTACAGTTACAGAAATCCAACCATAAAGGAAATTATTCTAGCTTAAAGTGTTCCTGACTCAGACATATAATTATTGTGTAACAGGCCAGAATCAGCTGCTATTCTGGAGTCAGAAAGTTGCACTGTTCATCACTGCTCTGATGCACTACTTTGCTGGGGTTTCTTTGCCATGTCTCTAGCCACCATCCTTACTGCACTATGCGCTTGTCCCTTGTGCCCTTGGGCCTTGCACATTTTAGCAGACTACAGCGGCCCCTCTCTTCCCTGCAGCAGCAATCTGGCTGCCCATTCCCTCTTCATCTACAGAGGTCACTCGGCTCTGAAGCCTGCCTGTCATGCAGCATGCAGGGACAGAGCTGTGGCTGCCTCTCAGCTGGTCTGTCATCAGCTGTGCATTCCCTTGCCAGCCATTCCTGCCTATGATATATGCTGAGAGTGGTAAGGGAGAGAAAACGCTCAGCAGCACATGTGAGGCCCATCTGCTGTGTACCCTATAGATATATTCTAAAGGAATGTGTAAAAACTGCAAACTGGGTTTACACTTCCTCCTAGGCAGTTCTCCATAGTTCCACAATCCCTGTGATTTTTGGGCTTTATTTGCTTTTTTTTTTCCTGTCTCTTTGCAAGACAAAACCCGTAAAAGTATAAGGACTTCAGAAATAGACTAAAGTGCCCAGAAAACTTTGAAAGCAATTTCTCAGTGATAGCTGCAAAGTTGAAGAGTCTTCTTCATAATAATTCTTGTTGGTACAGTATATGAAATACGATATCTTAGGTTTTATTTTCCATATCCGAACAGAAGTGTTACCATAGTCTGAACACTAGAATAGGACATTAGAATTAACAGCTACTTGGAAAAATTGAAAGCTTATCAATAAGTTTCTGTTTATAAGTAGTGCCAATATAATGTTAATATGTATTTCTTCATTATCACATACCCTCCCATACCTGTTTTGAATTAATCTCATATTTTCTGATTCTCTGTAAAGTGGAAGAAAATGTGGAAGGCCTTGCACATATGCAGCAATACAGAGCAATACTCCAACACTTTTACTTAGATTTATTATTTTGGAAGAATGTACATTAAAAATTAGTAGAAATTGGTTCTTCATGTCTGATCAATCACACACAAGCATCATCTACAATTACAGCTATAAAAGAGTATGTGCAAAAACGTGAAAGAAAATGGACAATAAAAAAATACCCCGGGAAAAATTATAAAGTACGTTCTCGAGCATCTCCAAAAATAAAATTTCTCTGTTTATTAAAGGATGATGACATGACACATAGGCCTTTCACAACATCACTGTCCTTAAGAATGACAGAATTATAGAATCATAGAATGGTTTGGGTTGGAAGGGATCTTGAAGATTCTAACCTCCTGCCATGGGCATGGGCACCTTCCATTAATGCAGATTGCTCAGGGTTTGCAGTCCCTGTGAGCTATAATCCAAAAGGGTTGCATGCTCCATATACATGACAAATACCCCATCCCCACCAGCTACATACTGTGCACACCTCCCACATAACCAACAAAAGACACAACAACCTCCAAGTTCACCCGGCGGGCACCAACCTCTCTTATGACACAGAGCCATTCTTCATTCCCAACCCAAATGACATTTTACTGTTTTTCAATCTTTCACAGTCACATCTTGCATAATCCAATGCACCCCACTACCTGTAAGTCTGCCAATGCCAGACCTACCATTCATCCAGAACTTTTCTGGTTTTTTGCCTCTGAAATATTCACCTCAGCTAATTAAGGAATTCATCTGTCCTTTTTTAGGGATCTATGAAGAAAATTTTGCAGAAGACAAAAAAACCTAGGAATTTTTAAAAGCAATCAGTCCTGGCACTCACTCTCGTCCTTACTGCAGTCTGTGGTAAAACTTACTTGAACGTTAATGTGCCCAAATTTCTTTTTTCACAATTTGAGAGACATAAAAGAAAATAGCAGGAGGGTCTGAAGTGATCCAGTGTTTCAGAAAACTGAAAAGTCATACAGAGTGGCAGAGATAAGGGGTACTGGAACTGATGTTCTCCCTAAATATGAGCCTGTCGCTGCATGCAACTGAGAATAACTACAAATTGCAACTTCTCCCATTAATTTTAGAAAAGCCTGGCACTGTTTTTACTTCTGCAAGAAACTGCCTAGTCAACAAAAGAGATTGTGACAGAAATCTCACGCTTAAAGAGATAATAGATGAGGTATTTAACATGCATGGCACTTGGGGTCCAGTTAAATGAGGAGTGTAGGCTGCAAATGCTCAAGGGAATCTATTAGCAACAATGTCCTGCAGTGAGAGAACCCAGCAAGATAACAAAATATTTTGTAATAAGGGTATTCCTCAGAAAAAATAAATCATTAATGTGTTCCTGCTGTGCTAGGAGTATTCATGACTTATGGAGAGACAGCAGTGGTAACTGGGCTGGAGGAGTAAAACAAGGCGTCCTTTTTAGGAGATTGATGATGTTATTTTATACTAACCAAGTATAGAGGGGAGTAAAACCAATATGTCTAATGACAGCTCACTGGAGAGGTTATTTATGCTGTGCCAAAAGATTTCAGATGCTGAATTTAAACAGCCACCCACCAAGGAAGCGTGGAGAAAGAGCAATAAGACTTGAGACTTAGTTCAGTTTCCAGGCTAAAAAGTTGTTTATTGATTTTATATAAACACTGAAATTTGATGGGTGTTTGATCTTTGAGTTTCTCTTAACCAATGTCTGATCCTACTGTAAGGATTAGAGTTCATCAGAGGTTTGGTATGTGACCCAGAAATCTCAAAATTTTAGAAGGCTTCTACCTCAGTCACTACTCCACTGAACATGACCAAGGGTAAGAATTCAGCTCTAGATTCAAAAAACCACCACTATTTCAGATGTTTTTTCAAAATTTTCATAATTTTCAGAAATCTTTCTGGATATGGGAGTAAAGTCCCTTGAAAATGAATGAGAGAATTCTTATCAACACTAATGGGCATTAAATCAGAACCTAGAAGGAAAGAAACTAACTGCATATATCAGCTCTTTCTCAAGTTATACTCTTTTGACTGCTAAGAGTCTGTGTAATCTGTGACTGACTTTCTTCTAACATACACAATTTTTCATAGGCTTACTGTGGGATGATGCCCTTTGATAACACAGAGTTAATGGATTTCCTGGCACTTACAGACTTTTGAAAATCCTGACTATGTCCTTTGCAGAGAATTACTTAAACTTGTTAATGTTTACTGAATGTTTTTGAATCCTCTGAAGGTAAGTTTTAGATTAGGCATTGTTGTTTTTTGTCTCTGATATCTTAACTTGGGATTTGCCTTGATACTGAACAGAGTATTCAGGGGAAAGACAGAAATCTTCTGGACTTTGGAAGATTCAATCTCACTTCATAAGCAAGAGAAGAAAAACAAACCTTGGTAGTCATTATTTTTACTTCCCCAATGATATATGCAGTTATAACGAGTTTCATTTTTAAATTCTGGGAAAACAAACAAAAATTTGACAGCATCTCTCACTAGTATCCTTTGAAAATGGCCCTGGAAGGTAAAAAACCCCTATTTTTGATTTATTCCAGAAGCTCAGAATTTACATGAACAGGAAGTATATCCCATGATGGTCTGTTATAAGTAGCTACCAAAAGCCGGGAAATTGAATGTATTACTTTATGCTTTTCAACATGGGCTTTAGGAATTTAGAAAGAGTGACTCTCTTTATGGAAAAACATGAAAATTCCTCTTTTCCAGTTCCTCATGAGATTTGGGTTTCCTTTTTGCCAATGCAATAGTGTTGTGTTTTTCCTATACCATTCATTCATTCATTCATTCTGTCATTCTGTCATTCTGTCGTATCAAACTAAATTAACATATTTTTGAAAAATTATAAACAGAATGAAAAGACAGACATTTTCAGCATACTCATTAACTAGTTCAGTAACTAGTTAACTCATTAACTAGTCCATTTTATTCCCCTCTCAGGTTTTGCTTCCTGGAGTACAGTAGGTTACCTATTGTCTTTACCCCTCAACCACTGAATATGGAAAAGAGAAAATACTGAGTAAAAAGATTGATTAAAATATTGTTTTTTGCAGCACCACAACAGTATATTATTTCTAAACCTTTCTGTTGCAAAGATGATCCAAAATATCCACTGTAGAATTCTGGTCTGCATTGATTTCTCCTAAAAACACCTCCATCTATTTCACATTTTCTAAGAGTTACTTGTGTGTAAGTTTTTCAGCCCTTGAAACCACAGCTCTGGTATATCGATTTTGGTGATCATGTGATCATTTTGAAAAGTTGATTTGGAGCTTCTGTTCTATTTTCCTTCATATCTACCTTCTAATTATTAATGGTATAACAACCCAGTGTCCACTTATGAGCTCCTCCATACAGGAGAGACATGGACACACTGGAGCAAGTCCAGTGAAGGGCCATGGAGGCGATTGAGGGGCTGGAGCATCAGTGAGGAGAGGCTGAGAGCTGGGACTGTTTAGCCTGGAGAAGGAGCTCAGGCAGATCTTACCGTGTAGAAGATAGATTTGTTCTCCACGCAGCTTCAGTGTTTCTTGCATCAGGGCTCCAGGGCCACCTGTGGCAGTTAAAAAGTTTAATGCAGTTCTGAAGTTTCTAAAACAGTATCCCATCAACACTTCTATTTTTTGACTGCTCTGTTTAGTCACTCTTCCAATCTGAAAAGTCCAAGACTCTGAGTCAGGATAGTCACATTGAAAAATTTAATGTACTCATTTAGTCATAAACAAAGCAAACTCTCTCTCCATGAGATAATGTGCTAAGGAATGTCTGTGAGCTGTGCCTGTAAAGCAATGTTCTGCAAATCCCACACTAAGAGTGGAGATAAATGTAATTGGAGCTTATAGACTGGGAGGAAAAAAAAAGCAAGCAAGCAAGTAAGCTAGTAAACTACATGATTCTTATTGTATTACAGGAACCTGTGATCAGATGAAAAGCTGTAGGCTAAGTGCCTTCTTTTGTATGACTCTTGTAGCAAACCGTTGTTTATGGGCTTATGGGTTATTTGTAATACATTTCAACAGACTTTTTCTGTAATATAGAATCCATGTTCAGGGACTTAAATGGGAATTCTGTTCAGAAGCAATTGCACAACTAAGTCCTTAATGACAAAGTTGGAACACAGCTATCAAAAATAATTACAATTATGTACAGAGATTAGACTGAATCCTGCACTGCCTTGTACTGTGCAAGGCATAAACCAGACAGCAAAATAATTGATATTTCAGAACCTATCCAAGTTATCTGCTATTCATTTTTCATCTGCTTTTGGTTTTTTTTAATTTCTTAATACTTCTGATAGGAAAGCTCTCTGATAATATGCTGAAGAAGTAACTAATGATCTATACTGGAACAGTTATAAATGAAATCACAGCTCTACATGAAAGATTCTGCAACAAACATTGTTTATGAAACTTTTAAAATGGCACCACAGGTACTCCTGGAGAAACACGAAGAAAAGTGCAGAATGCTATGAACAAGAAAAGAGGACTGAAAACATCTGTGGAAACAAGTACCATCTCTACAAATAATATTTTTAATGTCATTTTCCAATTCTTTTATGTACAGCACTATCTCCTTGAGGCAGTGCAGAAGGGTAAGAATGAATATATCCTCAGCATGCCAGCTGTTGTTCTGCAGATAGAGAGGCTATTTCATGTCAGGCTATTTCCATTTAGTTGTATAAGAAACCTCCGCACATGATTTTGGAATAGGTGCCTCAATGGGATTCCATTGCCAGGAGCAGCTAGATCAAATGTTCTATCTCAGATTACAATTACCAACTCATTGCACAAGCAGGAATTAAATTTACAGTCAAGAACACCAGGATGCAGAGGCAATAATCCCACTCCATGAAGCCACCCTGCTGGTTTTTCTTAAGCAAACATAAATGGGTAGATATTCATTAAACTGTTTGGAAAGTGGTAACCTGCCAGCTCCACTGACCATACTTGATTTGGGTGGGTGGGCATCTCGGTGAGAAATCTGATTAGTAGGAGATAGCGCAAAAGCCTCAGTGAAATGTTTTGTGAAAAGAGACAGCCCTGCTGTGCAATATTGTTATATCTCAGCCAGGCCCTGCTGGGATAACAGATAAAGCAGAAGTAGTTATAGCTATAAAAATTTACCATATGACTGCAATACAGCAAAAGGATTAAATTTCTTTTAGTGACAGCACTCAACTTTAATTGTATCAACATCACCAGAAGGGGAAATTCTGCTGAACAGAGAAAAGAGCCATAGTTTTCACAGTTTTCAGTGCTGCTACCAAATATACAGCCCAACTCTGGCATAACCAAGTTCTTGGCCATTTTCACTTTGTATGTCTGAGAAAATATTTGTTGCACATCCAAATGGTTATCTGATTGGTGTAAGTATGACAAAATTCAGACTGTGAAAGAGTATAAACTTTTAAATACACACACTAGCATGCTGATGTAAAACTATGTCTTGTGTGCTTTCATCTGCATTGTGCTTTTTCCTGAGATAGGGTATGTTATGGTGCAAATGAACAATTTTAACTCATTTTGTCAAATACTTTGGCTCAATCTCTTTGAACAAAATCACTTGTTCTCCTGTATTGTCAAACCTTTGGGCTTTTGAGAGTAATTTAAAAATTTTTTTGAAGGAAACAATACAGAAACGCTTTCAGGAAAAGCTATTTTAAAAGCTCTGAGTGTCCCTTCTGCTATTGCTCGTATGTCATTAACAAAGACAAAGGAATAACCAAGAAAGACAGTGCCTTAAGCTTCTATGACAAAGTTTACCTCTTGAAATTCAGCATCTGGGAATATGAGTAACTCAGTGGGCTCTGCCTGAGTTTCCTTTCTCCTTTAATTGACAGTGTAGTCTGGCATTTACTCTCAAATTAGATCCAGACTAGACAGGGGCAATTTTATAGTCATTTCTTTGTTAGATTCACTCTGAGTGAACCTAAGCTTGAGTGAACGCTATTATTGAAATCCAAATTGCCGCATCAAGGCCAAAACTACTGCAGCCAGAAAATACTGTTAGAAGTGTCCATACTTCAGTAGAGACAAAAGGAATTTTGTCATTCTTTGGGGTGCTGGGACTTTAGTTGCCTCTGGTTGCTTGAGAAAAACTGCTGAGAAAATCCTTGCTGCCTATGTTCATCCACCTTCTTATTCTTACTGGTTTTGGGAATGGTTACCAGGATGGTTGGCTTCACCACCTTCCCAAGGTTCAAGATGAGGCTGATCAGCCTGCAGTTTCCGGATGTTCCTTTCTGTACTTCTTGGAGACAGAGGAGACATTTGATTTCTTCCCAACCTCAGGAACCTCCCCTGAGGGCCATGACATTTCAAAGATATTTGAGACATTCGCCAGCTCCCTCAGCACATCTGGCTGCTCTCCACACAGTCCCAAAAATTTAGGTCCAGTTTGTTTAGATGTTCCCTAACCTGATCTTCCTTTTACCAAAGAGAGTTCATTTCAAATGATTCAACTGGCTTTATTTGTTAGATTTTGAACATTCAACACCTTCAGTACTTTCTTCATTTACTTCTGGACCTTACAGGAGCTTGAGTAAAGCATTAGCAGGTGTTGCAAAGCAATATTACTAATGTTCTACAAAAATCTTCAGGTTTCTACAAAAATATTCAAAATTTCAAACACTGCAGTTGCAATTGCTACTGGAACAAAAGCATTGAACCTGTTGATCCAGAGTCCTTTTCTTTCACCTCTGATTTCACATCAGATGTATTCTCTGTACAGTAAATATTAAGACTACTTTTCCAGTCTGCGGAAATTTATCTAAATAAAAATAAAATGTATTTAACAAGATATTGCCAGCCTAACAGGGCATAATAGTGACTTAAAATTGTGAAAAACATTGCTACATGAAAATGCAATAATCAAGCTTCATGTATGAGACCTTGTGTCTCGTTCCATGGAAAAATCCACCTCTTTCAATGAACACAAGGAATTGCTTATGGTTTACTGTGAGCTTAATGTAAAAGTGTAAGTTCATTTTAGTTTTAACAAGATGTATAAATTTGATTTTTCCTAAATCTTGAAGAACAGCTAGAACTGTATAGGCAAATCTTCATGAAAGAAAGTGAGGTACTAGAATATACCTGCAAAGTGTTTGTATTTAAATAAGCTGATAAATCTGTAGGCAAGTTTCACTGGTTTTCACTAATATATGTGCATAGAATATTTTGTTTTACCTTCTCATGAAGTTTTTGGAACTGTAGTCCATGGCCTCTATAGGGGTCAAGGGATTAATAGATATCATCAAAACTATGTAGAAAAACTTTTCTCAGCTGCATGGGAGCGGCACGTTCTGTCAGCAGTTCAGCACGAAGACGTGCTTTCTGGCCTTGGCTGTGTGTCCACCTTGCACTCTGCAGCACAACCTTTTGGCACTGTGGCTGTGGTTGGAGATGTCCCACACTGTCACTCTGCAGGACTGGGAGAGCTGCACGCCTGTGTGCGTGCTTGTTATTTCGGTGTTAGCTGAAGGCAGTTTTCAGTAAAAAGAGTGCCATAAAAGCTTACCAAATAAACATTCAAGAAATCTTAGATTAAATCTTAGCTGTAAGCCCCTGAGACTCATTTGTACTAGAAAACAAAAATATCTGTTTATTTCTTTAGAAGGTCTGCTATCACAGGTTTCTCAAGCATACACTCCAGAAAAACATAACAAAACAATAGAAACCAAAAAACGTGGATATCTGCCATTTCTCACAGCAATACATTAATGAAATAAAACCTACATTTTTATTATTGGTAAGATAGCATTTTCCTCCTTTAAAAGTGTTTTTCTGTTGTGTATATTTTTCTGTTAAAAATGTAGGCGATAAGAAAACCTTTCAGTCAGAAAGGTTAGTTGTCTCTAGAGGTATTTGCAAACAAAATATCATGAGGACAATTGTGTCATGTTTTCTCAAGTACATAGTGTGCTTTAGGCCAGAATTCTACAAGAATGTAAGAAAAACCATTTTGATTACAAACATTCCAATTCATGTAAATCATGTGTACAGAGCTGCAGCAGCATCCTGCCATGAAATATTTCTTTCTCCCTTCTATACACTATCTTCTGGAGAATCCCCAGGCTCCTTAAGAGCTACCACAAACCTGGAAGAGTATCAACACATTTCACACACAACCCCCCTCAGTATTTAGATTATTGCCCTGTAAACAATTATGGAGTAAAATATTACCATCATGTAAAAAATAGGATATTTTAAAGAATCTTGCAGACTAAAAATCACATTAAATAAAAATCTTGCATGAAATATGTGAGACGATTTTTTTAAATCTTGTGACTCAGCTTAAAGACAAGTTTTTCAGACAAGACTTCTTTTATTGTATGTTTAGGAATCACTAATTTTGCGTGACTTTCTAAACTAGATCTGAGTGACAGCAATGACTGAACATGGAGGTTACCCCATACAGTGATTTCCTTCTCCTAGAAAGCAAAACCATAATTACTCTAATTGGAAGTGACTTTCATAAAATTCGCAATACTTGGTAGATCTGAAAACCATTCCTTAGATATTATAGTATATTTTACTTAGATGTCAGTATTTAACTAGTTGAGAACCTTATTCTTAAAAAAATAAAATCACATTCTCTGACAACTTTTCACATATTTCAAAAGTTCCTTCTAAATAGGACTAAGTAGAAATGCAGGAAGCATGAAGAATGCTGTGAAGATTTGGAGCACAAGTAGCTTTTTGTGAAGGATGCAATTTAAAAAACAACTTTAATGATGGTCTTTAGACAGTAATGATGGCTTTGAAACTGGCTTGTTTTCTTAACCAATTCAAATGCAGAATGTTGCTCCAGGGTACCTGTTTTCCCTACCATCTCTTTTTTTTGGCCATGAGAGTCCAAACAGTCTAAAGGGCAGTTTACTTCCAGGACTGATGAAAAGCAGTGTGCTGATGGAGGATTGTAACACAGGGCTCAAAAAATGGGCAAACCTGCTTATTGAATGAAGCAACGTGTTACTTCACAGCTTATCTTGCCATTCAGCCCTTATTACTCAAAAGGAAGTACATCTTCTAGTCACTGCTTGTCGTTATGACAATGCCAGCAGCAACTGAATTTGCTGGGGAGAAAATTTTGTTCAGTCTCTTGTGCCCTTGTAAACAGATTCTATATATTGTAGTGATCTTTACTGCTTCATTTTATGGGGTCCTGTAAAAAGAAAAGTGTTCTTCTGTTGTGCCATTCAAGGACATGATAGGCTTAATTTGAATTTTGCAGCAAATATAACCTTAGAAATATCAATGGGCAAATCAAGTGCTTTATCTGAGTCTAAGAATATCTTTTACCTGTATATATATATATATATATATAAAAGGCAAAAGCACACAAATACATAGATGTAAGAAAAGGCAAAGTTGTACAAAATACATCTTCACCTATCTTATGTATGCAAAAAAAATAAACTGGCTTAGGAGTGAAACTGGAAATAGCTGAAGGGCTAGTAACAACTATAAAGTTTTCTGTAGTCTCTACTCAGCCAAACTTCTCTGGTTTTGAATTCTGTGGTAAAATAAAATATCTTGATGGAAACCTGATTTGTACCTTTGTTTGCAGATAGCTGTATACTTCTCTGTCTGTGAAATATTTTGGTTTTATTCCTGACCTCAGCTTTGGAGACACATATTTCAATTCCACTTGGTCATCTTAAACGTGCATCTGTTGTCATATTCATTAGTAATGAATGCATACGCTCATGTACATTTCTGCTTGAAAATGAGCTCCATTAATTGTTGCTGCATGTGATTCATCAGGAGAGGCATAAAATGCAGTACCTCCTTTGTTAGAACTGTTATTATCTTTCATATCCAGAAATGTGTGGAAGGGAAAAAGTCAGACCACAGGATATCACTGCATGCTCCTTCTTATCTGGCATGGGTGGGATGGCAGTAGGCTCAGGATTTTATTGGCCAAAAAGCTAGACTAAATATTCTGAGGGAATGACATAAGAGTCCAGTGACATAAAATTCCAGTGAGGTAGAGATAACTATGCTGTATTCATTCCGAGGCTTCCCAAAATACCAACATGGACAGGTCTGTAATTATGCTGTAATTAGGTCCCCAACTGTGCCTGTTTTCAACTCTTTCCATTTCCTACCAGGAGGTCTGTGAATGCATGGAAAAAGAAAAATTTAGTCCAAATTAGAGCAGGTTGGCAAAACTTCCAACAAAACAGTTTTCCCTGATGAAAAATACCTTAATTCCTGTGCAATTTCAGTGAAGCAATAATCTGGGTTTTTTTCAGGTAGGCTGCTTAGGAGACCAGGTCTCCTAAGTCTGTCATTGCCAACAGCTTCATCATGATTTATCCTGAGACTAAGAATTGCAAGCAATGAAACAGTGAAGGTAGAAGTACACAACTCTTTTAGCTAAGAGTAGTGGGTTAACTCCAGGTGGTAGATAAGCCCTTCCCTAGTAGGATGGGGAAGAGACTCAGAAGAACAGAATCAAGAAACCTTGAAAGTAGAGTTAAAGATAGATGAATAGGAGAAGAGGGAAGAGAGGGAAAAAAGCAGGTGATGCAAAAGCTATTACACATTAGCAGCTGACTGATGCCCAGTCTCTGAGCAAAGGCTACTTTGGAAAAACTCTCACCAAGTTTTATTGCTGAACATGACATTGTATGGATCCTCTGGCCAGCTGGGGAGAGGTGTCCCAACTTTTGCCCATCCTCAGCCTACTGGCCTTTGGTGGCATAGCTGGAGAGAGAGCCTTGACCCTGTGCAAGTGCTGCTCAGCAGCAGCCAAAACATAGATGTGCCAGCAACACTGTTTTGGTCATAAATCTGAAACACAGCTCCATATGGGCTGCTATGAGGAAAATTAACTCCACCCCAATGAGCCCCTGTACAATAAGATTTTTAGTAAGTGTTTGGCCTTGAATTCCACAAAACCAATGCCATTTCAATTATAACTGTTTTCTAAGGGAGACAGAGTGTTTTTGCTAACATCCTAAATCCCTAGGAAATTACTAGGATGTTACATAAAAACACTTTTGCTAATCTTTTCACAAGGCAGTGGTGATTGCTTCAAAATAGTGATGGCTTCGTATTTGCAAATGACTTTTCCCTTAGTCATAATTTCTACTTCTCATGCATGTTTGCAAAGAAGAGAGAAGTTAGGAAAATATTCCTATATTTACAGCTTTTAGATTTAGATGTTGTATGCTATTTGCTATTTTCTGCCTGCCTGTATTTCCAAATCCCTTTTTTCCATATTGTCATGGCTTGACACTGGCCCAACGCCAGTCATCCATGAAAGCCACTCACTCACCATCCCCTGCTACAGCTGGGCAGAGGAGAGAAAAATTTAAACAAAGGGTTCATGAGTTGAGATAAAGACTGGGAGAAAAATACTCCAAGGGCAAAACAGGTTCAACTTAGAGGTACAAAATGAGTTTATTGCTAACAGAATCAGAGAAGGATAATGAGAAGTAAAATAAGCCCTTAAAAACACCTTTTCTTCCTCTAACCCCTCCCTCCTTACCACTGACAGTGCAGGGGACAGGGTATGGAGGTTTTGGTCAGTTCGTCACTGGAGATCTTCTTCCGCTGCTCCGGGAGAGGATTCCTTCCCCTGCTGCACTGTGGGGTCCCTCCCACGGGAGACAGTTCTCCATGAACCTCTCCGACGTGGGTCCACTCTCATGAGCAGCAGCCAAACCACACCTGCTGCAGCGTGAGCCCCTCCCACGGGCACACAGTCCTCCCAGAACTGCTCCGCCATGGCTCTCTCTTTCCATGGGGTGCAGTCCTCCAAGGACAGGCTGCTCCAGCCTGGAAGCAGGGCCCTGTCTCTCCACCGGGTCTTCCACTGGATCACAGCCTCCTCCAGGCCTCCCCTGCTCCAGCACGGGCACCTCCCCCATGGGCTGCGGGTGGATCTCTGCATTCCCTGTGGATCCCCATGGGCTGCAGGAGGACAACCTGCTTCACCATGGTCTTCACCATGGCCTGCAGAGGAACCTTGGCTCCGGCGCTTGGAGCATCTCCTCCCCCTCCTTCTCCACTGACCTTGGTGTCGCCATGTTGTTTCCCTCACATGTTCTCACCTCCTCCTCCTCTTCTCTGACTAGAAAAAAACTGCGACCCACTTTGTTTTGATTTTCTTCTTAAATATGTCATCACAGAGGTGTTACCAACCTCTCTCATTGGCCCAGTTTTGGCCAGCAGCATGTCCATGTTTCAGAGCCATCAGGGATTGGCTCTGCTGGACGCTACTGGCAGCTTCTCACAGGAGCCACCTGTGTGGCCTCCCCGCTACCAAAAGCCAGGCTGTGCAAACCAACACACGTATTCAATGTGTACCTGCATAACCCGGTAGTGTAAAAAGGGAAGGAATGCAGCATGAGTTATTTCTGCAAAAGTCAGCATGAGGCTTTTGTATCATTAGAGACGGCTGGTTTAATAAGACTTAAATGATGCACTGGCTTTTTACTGGCTTTGACACAGTGGTGACTGTGGGACAGACTCTTAAAATTATGAATCTCTAGCTAAATATAAATACCTAGCTCTTCACTGGAAGTCAAACAGCTTCTGGGGACTTTAGCATCTTACTTATTTTTGTACATCTTAAACATCTAGTACCATGTGGCTTTCAGATTTGGGATTTTAAGATTATTGTTTTCTTATCTTAAAGCTGAATGAATCCCACTTGAAATCTGGTGAAGGCAGTGGTGGCTATCTAATTTGTAGTTAATTCTGCTGTAGGGTCAGCCCTTAAAGGTTCTTTTACTTTCCCGACTTAAGGGCTATTGCACTATGTATCTACAATGTACCAGTAACATCTTGTATAAGAAAAAAAAATATGGTTTGTGTTATTAAAGACTGTTTTGTTAAGGAAATGAAGTTCACAAATGTGTCATAAATA
Organism: Falcunculus frontatus; assembly: GCA_013398115.1. Taxonomy (NCBI): domain Eukaryota; kingdom Metazoa; phylum Chordata; class Aves; order Passeriformes; genus Falcunculus; species Falcunculus frontatus. The sequence continues at coordinate 207,577 of VZRV01010115.1, forward strand.
CAGCCTTCAGATAAAAAGTTCTGTGTCAGCTACAGATGAATTGCCAGGTGAGCAGCCAATGACATGGGAAGAACTGGTGGGTGGTAAAGTTAGTTTGCTGCCTCACACACCAGCTCGGCTTTTAATTCTCTTTATAATTATATATGAGAACACATTATACAAGCAATCAGGCTCAGGGGAACTCCTCTTATTTATTATCTGAATAAAGTACATTGACATTAAATAACTATCATGAAGAAGGAAGTCATTGTCCCCCACAGGAGAGCTGTTCTTTTATCTTGTCTCAGAGACTGATCATTTCAGAGCCCACAGACAGGTCTCATCTTCTTTTCCATGTTTTTCCATTTACATATGCTAATGGCTACTCCGTAGATGGTACCACTTTCCTAAAGCCATTCTTACAGAAAATTAAATTTCTCAGAACTGATTGATGACACAGTTAAAAATCTAACTTTATTGAAAAGTATAATTACTAATATGTGAACTAACCTTGACAGAAAAAATATAGCACAAGAAGTAGACTTAAACAAGTGCTATCACAAAAATAAGCAATATAATACATTTATTTGATCCCTCAGATCCCATACCTGATGAACAAAATAGCTGCTCTACCACTATAAAGACTATCAGAGTTACTCTCCTCAAGGAAATAAAATTAGTCCTTGATTCTTGTAAGTGGAAACATAACTGTCTACTTCAAGTTTTATAAGAGTATTTTAAGCTTTCTAGTGTACTAGTCATAGACACCAATACAGTTTATGTTGTTGAATGAGGAGGAAAGAAACATATTATGCAGAAATGCCTCCTTCACTGCTGTGTAATTTAATGTCATGTTTACTTTCTGTGGAAAGTGCTGTGCATTAGGGTTTAAATTTCTCATATACACATCAAAGAGGAGGGAAAGAAGCAAGTAGTGTCTGTGTGTACAGCTGAATCTTTTACTGATGGCACATACATGAATTTCCAGAAACCAGAGAACGTGTTGGCATGGAGAAGATGAAGTGGCACTACCCCTCTTCCATCTGTGATGATTTGCTGTCTGTAGTTCTTATGTTCAAATCTCTCAAGTTGCCCAGCTCTACAGTGGAGCAGGGGTCAATAACACATTCAGCAAAGTTTCCCTCTTGACTTTGCCAAGTGCCAACTCAGTGACAAACCACAATCATATTTTATTTATGTTCAAAAGCTGAGGTTGCATTTAGAAGCAAGATACCATATTACAAGAGTACAAGAGACAGGGAAGAGAATGTTCTTAGGAACAACCGGATAGCATAGTTTAGGAAGTCTGCAGTGGCTAGAAGGAAGAGAGGACAGTTTTTAACTTATGTCTAGGGCTTCTATCAATCTAACATTACATCTATATGTAAATGGCATAAACGTATTTGAGTTAATCAATCCTGAAACAGAATGTCCCAGACAAGGTACTTAACCAGGCTGGTCTTCATGTTCTAAAGGAACATGTCAGTAGGCTTTAATCTTCGAATTAGAGATTCGTGGAATGGCCTGGGTTGGAAGTGACCTTACAGACCATCTAGTTCTAACCTCTGTGACATGTACAAGGAGATGAAGATCAGACTGTTTACATGGTCCTTCATCTGTTCTAAGACTGGACAATACTTTCCAGAGCTATCCCTGTAACCTTTTTTGTGATTCTTAAAGGTTACACAAAGAAAAAGACCCCAGCACTTTTCTTACCAAAGACTTTAAAAATCTTTGCAGAGAATTGATAGTATCAGGTCATGAATGCAAAAATCTGCCCCATATATATTAAAATTTATTGTCTGTAATGTGACTTACATTGAACACAAAACTGTATGGTATCATACAGTAAAAATTATGCGTAGTTGCTTTAGGCAGATTTACAGTTAAACCATAGGACAAAACAATAAACCTATTATATCCACCAGCATCATTAGGTATGTTTTATATGTGAAAGGTGCATGTGTATGCATTTACACAGACACAAACAAGTATATTCCTTATATTAATTTATAAATATATACACACACATGTAAGTTATGATGAACTGCTTCAGACTAGCATTGAATGGAGGCACAGAGAAGTAGAAATGGAATTTAAGACGAGAAGAAAAAAAGAAGAGGAATCTTTGGTGGGTTTGTTTTCTTATTTGTAAACTAAATCCTAGTCAATGGTCTGGAATATTAAAAATTGCCCAGAGCTTTGCTAGGCAGAACAGAATACAGGGAAGCAGTGGATAGCTTATAGAGCTGGACAGAAAACAAAATGTTTTAAAATTCCCACAGAATGGGGGGAAATGTTCTAAGGAATATTTGGCAATTCCGTTCCCTGCTTGCTTTTTCTCCCCCAGCAAACTTATTCTTATCATTGCCATGTCTACATATGTAAGTGCATGAGTACACACATACACACTAAGGAGATTAGATCACTCAAACAAGATGATAAATCCCAGATGCGAGCCATGGATGTTCTCCATTTATACATAAAAGACAACCCCTTGGGGAATCTAGCCACTCTTCAACTGCAAAACATTTAATGGTGCAGAGAGGATGTGGATCTTGATCCTGCAAACACTTAAACATGTACTGCAGTGTAAGCTGTTAAATAGTCTGAAGAAGTCAAGTGTGTAAAGCTAAGTACATAATTTAGTTGCAAATTGAAGGTTTTAAAACACAGCAGAAGGTATTGCTTTTAAAACTTCTAATATTTTTTTCTTAGCAATACCACACAAAGCAGGAAGAGATAATCACATCTTGAAAATCTTTTAGTAGAATTCTTGTAAAACCAAAGATTACCATCAGAAGGGGCAACTGTCGTAACCTTTATGTTCACAGATGCCGAAAAGATGATGGTGGTCTAGGGATTATCTTCAAATACACAATGCTAAGACTCCAGTTGAACAGCAGGATATCTGTTCTTAGCATTGCAGCAGGTCTGGAAACAAGGAGGTAAGAACACAAAGAGTCACAGATGTGTAGAAGGGGAATTCCTAGTTTTGCAAATCTGCAAATGTAAAAGCTCTAGATTAAGTCTGTGTCATCAAAGAGGAAAGATGTGAGTAAGGTCTGACTGATTAGATTGCCTTTGCAGAGAGGGCTTAAAGACTGAATGTTTTAACTTCATTAAACATGCTGTTAATGGGTTGTGAAGTTTAAAATGACCCTTCATCCTCAAAATACAGCTGAGCTGGCTTCTACATATGTGGCAGTATTCTGAAAAGAGAAGCCAAGGAGGTTTTTAAGGACTGGGTGGGAAAGAAATGCTACAGAGGACATTTGCTTAAAAATATGTTCTTAGTTCTAAGACTGTCACTCTGTACAAGGCAAATAGCAACCTTTTAGCCTCCTCTACATGATATTTCTTCTTCTCGACTGATAGTCCCTTTTTCTATGAACAAGTAGAGAAAAATGAACACATTTTAAACCCTGATCCTTTGTAATAAATATAAGCATAGAGCAGTCTAAATACAGCTGAATGAAAGGAAATATTTAATTGTATTAATTGCTTTTATTTCTAAACATCTTCACTTCTGAGCGAAAATCATGTTAGACTAGTAAATAAACAAATCACACTTGCTTTACGACAGTTAAAGAACAGCATTGTTCAGGATAATTATTCTTTTCATTGGAATGCAGAGGGCATTGGCTTGGAATAATCCTGGTGGGACACAGTAGATGTGTTTGAGATACATTTTATCTATCAATCTGTATGTGAAGCTTTAAACTGTGATATTTTACATTTTCACGAGGGACTCATAAGCATTAATTTCCATCACATTTCAAGGCAGGTTACAAAACACATTTTTAACAAGTGTTTGAGGGCTGTTGAAGATATGGGAACTGTTGTTGTCCAGTGCTTTTTATTACCTTGTTTTTTGTTTTTATATTTGCAGTCTGTATTTTAAATTCATGATAGTGGATTCCGTGAAAGTATTATATGCAATGGAAAGCTAAAAACACACAAGCAGGACTGCAAGAAAACTCACTTAATGCAAATTCTTTTCCTAATTACTGGAAGTGCATAAAAATCAGATAAATCCTGCAGCCAAATTTTATCAGCACAAAGTCATGTAGTTCTGTGGGGCCCACCAGTGTAACAGGGACTATTATAAAAACCAGTGTTTTCCATTCTTTTCAGCCTTTCTCCCCCAACTTGTAATCAGACATTGATGTAGTTTAACAGCATAATTTGGCTTTGATTTTTACAGGGTTTTTTTTCTGATATCTTTTATGTTGATTTCATGTGACAGTTTCAGCAATGACGTGCTGAAAGTATTCTCCAAGCACCTTGCTGGTCTCTGAGCCATACAGAGAAGGAGTTGAAAACTGAACAGTATTACAGAGCAACAGGCCTAACAGGAGATTATTATTAATAAGGCACATTTATTTAATATTATGTTTTCATACCTGAGGCCTACAAAGAGGAAGACTTAGAATACCAATAGCAGTAGGATGCTACAGTAACACTAATTCTGTCATTCCTTAAAGCGCTGCAGCTCCAAGCTCTTCCAGATGATGAATTTTACTTAACTTTAAATTGAGATACGGCAGGAAATAGGTCTGTTTTTCAGCAGCACTAGCCTTCCCACTGCTGACAGGAAAGACATAGGAGTTTATGGCTTTGTTCTAGTCACCTATCAAAACCTTCAGGTATTTGTCAAAGTCACATCAGAAAGAGCACAAGCTGCTGACGTCTTCTGATTATCTTCAAGTTTGAAGAAGTGTTGTATGATACTATGTATATGACGCCTTGACATTAGTAATTATGCAACACCTATGAACTCAGGTTAAAAATATTATCTTTTTTACAGCAAGGGAGATAAGTTACTCCAACAGATTGGAGCGAATCTTTGCTTAAGAATGCAAAGAAGGAGTTCACTCTTTATTCACCTGCTGATGTGTTTTCTCAAACACAAACAACGCCCTACCAAATGTAATGTCAGCCATGATTTCCCTCTGTCGGGACCATAGATGTAACCATAGCAGCTGTGAAGCCGGACCGGTGTGATACAGAAAGGGTGCATTTTAACTGGAAAAAAACCCCAAGAAATTACGCTGTAATCATAGAGTTTGGGGGAGGATTAAGGCAAAGACAAATGTCTACACATAGTCTTTGTAGGAGAGACGATTTGGGGGAAGCAGATTCACTACAGCCTTGTGCTAGCTGGAGAAATGAAGTAGCTGGTTTGTTGGGTTTTTTAAGTAGTAGTAATAGCTCAGTCTAGATTTTATTGATGAAGTTACTGTTTTATTCATTCTTGCCCTGTGTAATCATTGGAACAAAACTTGTACCATAAAAAAAGAAGCCATAAGGATTTATTTGTTCCCCCACTGACCATCTGGCTTTCATTCTCAGATCTACTTATGATCTATTGCTAAAATGACGAAACTGAGATGATTAACAGTGTTAAATGTCAGAATACAGAAGTTAATTTTTTTATCCTTACTCAAAGCTCTGTCTCCATAAGACATTTAATTGTCTCATACAGTTCATATCAAAATTCCTAACTACAGACAAAGAAAGGTAGTGAAACAGAATCTTCATGTTACAGTAGCATTGAGAGAGTTGCCAGAAAGACATTAAATTAAAAAAATTACACAGCATTTACCATAGTTACTTATACTGCCAATACAATGAGAATTAATATTTTAAACTAATGTAATTTTTTTTTCTGTATCTCTCAATATAGCTTTCCTTTCACAATATTTCTGTTCCTTCCAATTGTTAGCTTCAGAACCTGAGGTATAGATTCACAAGCCAGCTACGGTTCCCCATGTCAATCTGGCAATATTTAGGTAGCTGTTTACCTTGTAATTTTATGCAACCCTTTTTTTGCATTTCTACTCTTTACTAAAGATTAAGAACATAAGAAAAATCAAACCATGTATTGCTCAGTACCAGTGGCTGAGAGGGACCAGCACCATCCTGCGCAGAGAAAACAGAACACACAAGTGAAATAATTCATTGTCCTGTTCTTACTTTTGTCCAGTCTGGTGCTTTAGTTTTCCTGAGCCAGACACTGTAGCTGTGTTTAACACTTCTTCATGTTTAACACTTCTTCAGATTAATAACCCTCAAAACAGTTCATTGTAATTAATTTAGCACCAGGCTTTTAAATCTGGTATACCACTGAATTATTATTTTAGTGTATTTTCAGATTTTTTGATTTTTTAGAAATCAAATTAGCAACACCACTTCGCATGAATTTTTAAGACAGTTTTTGAACATTTTGTTCAATTCTTTAAAACCGGGTCTGTACTTTGTTCCTGTGTCGGTAGACTTCTGTCAGATCAAGTCATGTTCTATTTTTTTAAGCATAATAAAAACCAATGGTGTTAACCAAAAATTGAGATGGCCAAACCATCAGAGAGGGAAGTTAATAGGGCACCAAGCAGAGATTGTCCTTCCAGTTTCTTCAAACTACAGATGATAAAAACCATTTTCATAATTTGCTGTGCCAAGAAAATTCTGTCTGTGGTGAGATATCTTACTCCTACCCAAGAAAAAGACTTCATTTTATCTAGAGGACAGGAAACATATTATCCATTAGAGTGAGGCAGGGGAATCTGTTTTCCTCAGAGTACTTGTTTAAAGCCTCAATGAAGCCCAGTGGGAGAGGGAAAAAATCTCATCTGCTTCTCTCTGTGAGGACACTTCTGTTTTTTCTCACTGTATAAAGATACACACAAAAACAGGCATGCTGGGTGAAATCCTCAGCAAAAACCAGTGGAACCTCACGCAATAAAGCTAATTGATAATCTGTGCTTCTGCTCCTTTAGAGTGCATCTGTTCTTACCATCCTATATTAAGTCAATAAATATTGTCTTTCTCTACAGTGCAGGGAAAGGCTTACAGAAAGTCACAGCCTAACTCAGCACAGTAGCAAAAGCTGAGGAACCCTCTGCATGTTCTTGCTTCCTTTTATGACCCTCAGGTGTGAACTCCCTCCTTGAGAGACCATAGAGGCCTTTTCATAAAACAAAGGCAAAGAATGTGCTTTTCCTGATTTGATGAATGCATCTTTTTCTTACCAGGCCAGACACAGGTTATTTATTTATTTGTTTGTTTGTTTGTTTATTTATTCAGCGTTGTCAAATAGCCATAGAATGTGGGTAGGATGTACTCCTTAGCAGGGGTACCATGTCTGTATTTGGACAGAGCCAGAGGTGACTGCTCAGTGACCCCACTGACTCACTACCTAGTAAGCTGTTCCCACATATAAAGTAAAAGCTAGGAGGAGAAATGATAGGCCCAGAAAGAAGGAACACGGATTTTAGCACTAGGATATGAGATTTGGGAGATTTTAAATCCCCCGTCTTCTTGTGGGATTTTGCTAAAACATTTTTTAGTGTCTACATGATCAAAGCTTTTGGTACTAACAAAGGCAATATGAGAATTTGAGAAAAATATTCTATTATTTATTTATCATCTGCATAGATTATATATTTAGGAATGTTTTTTTCTCATCTGCATCTTAAAAGACCATATAACTTAGTCAAGACTTTTACCCAGAAGGGTTGATTTTTATTTCACAAATATCAAAAACATTGGTGCAAATAGGTGAAAGCCAGTAAGACTGAGTATGAAGTACACCATTACACCAGAAGATCAATGTTTTGCACCTTACTCAAGTAGCATTTATTCTATATAGGGTAAAGAACTAATTCTTTGGTATCCTACTTTTTAAAAACTGCTACTAAGTGAGCTGTACACACACAAAGACAAACTGCATAGGAGACAGAAAGAGAAGAAATAGCAGTTGAGAATTGTATCATATTCAGTTTATCAGTGTAATTACATGTCAGTGCTACATTTCAGTATGTGTAAAACAAAGATTATTCCATTACTATTCCACTAGCCAAGGCACTTCCTAGACTTCACAATACTCTGGCTCATTCTCAGTAAATATAGCTGATAGACCATGAATTAAGAATATAAAAATACTTGAGAAAAATAAAAGAGTAAGTCGTTGATCCAAAGATGATTGAAGTTAATGGAAAGCCTAACACCGATTTTATTTGAATCTTAATAACTCCTGGAGACAGATTTCCTATGATTTACATTAACTCTTATACTGCTTATCAAAGCCAAACTACATTAGATTTTTAAACTGAAGTCCTTTACTGCAAAAGTCAAATATAGTACATACAAGAGGTCAAATATAAAAGAGAATTAGGGGCTAAAACATACTAAAAATGTCATTATTTCTGAAAGTTAAACAGGCTGTCAATACTGAGTACATTTACATGACAGTTTAAAAAATACCCTCTACAAATTTTAAAAGCATTTTGGAAAACAAATGTCACTCAAAAGCCCCTCAGTTTTCTGAAAAAGCCACCAGCAGAATAAACATGAGTAAAGTTAACCTCTTGTGATGCTGTAATCTTAGGCACAGAATGATCAAAATGAATAAATGCACATGACCATTACTGATTCCCTGTTTCTATTTAATTTGGTGTCAAAGATAGGGAAGGGGGATAGCATCAAATATGTCATTCTGAACTGGAACTGGCAATGTGTCTTAGTGTGTCTTCCTATGTTTTAGTGATGTTTCAGGACATTAGTTTCAGAGCTGTTAAACGGTTAACATTAACCATGTTTTTAAATCAAATGAACCTTAGCTAAGTTAAAAGTCACACAACCTACAATTTGAAGGGAAGATTGGAATTTGACTTAAAGGGCAGAATTGATTAGACAAAGAATGTTTACAATTTATTGCTTTGGAAAGGACGAGTTCACTTACCATTCACATATATGAACTGGCACAAGCAAACAGAAATTATTTTTACACACAGAAAGAACTAAAAACATTAAGGGGCAAAAGCAAGAGAACTCATCCCTCTCTTATACTTTTGGGTCTGCCTAGGGCTGCAGGCTATCTCTCAGCCATCTGCTCCTTACAGGAGGGGTGTTATCTGCTGAAGGCAACTCTTTCCAAACATTCAGCACTTGGCAATACTGCAATAACCCTTTGAAGCTTTGCAGGGAAATTTCTCCCAGCTTCCAAGTTCTGCTCACAGCTTTATTTGGACTTATCATCCATGCTCTATCTCTGCAAGATAACAAATACAGCAACATAGATTTAAAGGGTATATTCAGATTTGCCTTGCCTTACAATACAGACAGGATTAATGACACAGCACTAAGGATTCATTTAAGAAAGACTTCCATTTGTACTCTTAGCTACACAGTTGGAAAGAAAAGGCTCATAATTAATCAGATATAGTGGGCAATTTTAGCTTAAGCTTAATCAGATTCTTCTCTAAGTGTTTACCTGCATTTACAAAACATGGCTAAGAACTTCTAAGTGTCAGGGCTGGGGATTTATTGTTCAGGACAGCATCCACCTACCCAGCTGCCTTCAGCTCTTAACCTCTGCTTCCCCTCTCTTGCGCCCTACCATTCACACTAATTCCTTGCTATTCCAAGGAGCCCACCACAAGTACTGCCTTTCTTGTTGGTGATCCCCATATTTACCTTCGAGTTTGGATACAGCTAGAAAAAATACTTGTGGTTTTGTCTAGAGGCAATTACTTTTAAAACTCAAGGGTGATTTTTCATTTCCAGTTTACACCTGAGCAGTTACACACACGTATTGGCACACATTTTGGCAAACACTACTGATCGTTCTTCTTAATTAGTTACTTAAAATAGTCTTTAATCAACCTGCTATCCACTTGCCTGCTGCTCACTCTGTTCCCCCGAATCCCATGTGAGATAATGACATCTTGTTAAATAATGTGTAAGACATGTATTTTGTACACATTAAGTTCATGATCTAAGGTGCACTGCTGCAAACATCCCACTGGCATGTTAGCAATAGAAGTGTCAGATGACAAAGTTGCTATGTTGGCCATGTTTATGAGAAAATTCCCTTTTTTTCCCTTTGACATTTTTTCTGGAACTCGTGTTACCCATACACACATGCCAGAGCTGCACAGTCGTGAACTTATGCAGATAACCATTAAACCAGCACAATCTAGTTGCAGATCCAGGAACTTAGCAGCAGAGCCATCTTCTTTGTTATCTGACTTTTTAGCTCTATTTTCAGCATTGCCTGAGTTGTGTGCCTTGTCATCCAACACGTCTTTTTTCTTCGATTTATCACTGTGCTCTTCCTTCCCATATGAGACAGTCCTGAGTCAGCAAAAGCACTTCTGCTCAGGCTTTGTTCAAAAAATTAATTTAATTTATTCATAGACAGAACTTTAGAATCCACCTTAAGATAAATATATATTTAAAAGCTTTACCAAACAGGCTGAGATTACTGATGCTAAACTCCAAATTTGCTTTGGAATAATTTTCAAAACCAACCTTAAATCTCTGTTTCTTCATTGTTAATCATAAAATCTTTTCTGGGAAATGCCGCTTTGTGCTGTCGTGTCTAAATGCTCCCTAGCATTGATATCATCACTCCCTGTGCCTTGTTTTCAGTTGAATATTAAGTGATGACTTGGACTACATAAGCATGACAGCATCTTAAATTCTTCATTCAACAGTCTTGGTTTTCCTCCCAAACATCCTGCTATTTGATAACATACACATACAAAATTTCAGTTTGACTTCACATTCCATTGTAAATGAAAGAGGTGTTTTCAGTAGTGCAACGCAATTTTATATAGTCTATGATTTACTTAATTAAAACTAAAGAAATTACTGACAGAAAGTATCTGAAATTTAACCTGCTGGAAAGCCCTGCTTCCCTATTATAAGCATGAGACTGCCCTAGAATTACTTTCGTTTTCCATAAATTCACTGTCACTGACACAACTCTGTCACCATGAGTGCCGAGTACTGCTTTTGGCACGTTGTCAGCTCTTTTAACCACAATATGCTCTTTCTCTGCTGTCACTGTAAGAGGCTACAAGGCTGATAGTAGCAGAGGGAGCTGGCAGAGGAAAACCAGTCTAGAAAAGATGAAAGGCGCCCGTACTCCAGCAACCATTACTGCCACCTCTTTCAATCCCCTGAATGAACCATGACAAAAGGTGTTAATCCTCCTGTAAATACCACTCTATCATGACTAGCAGGGGTCAAAGAAGTAGCTCAGTGTTTAAATTTTGTCAAAGCTTCTCACATTTCTCTTTCTAGGTCTTGACTTGGTAACTTGTTTTGTAAAAGACCTTTCTTTCCTCTTATCTTCTTTATAAACATGTGGCTTGGGAAAAATGAAAAATAAAACCCAAACTAATTTCAGACATATGCAGCTTTTCAGGATAAAAGTTTGTCTTATCTACTGACAAATAAACCAGAGAGTTGAGTAAACAATTAAGAAAACTCATTGTTAAAATTTCCCCGAATCCTTTGGACAAAAGTATCAGCCTTAGAAAACTGACAGGAATCCAAGACACCGGATTCACCTTCAGGCTGTGACAGTGATTCCTTTTAAAAACTCACTGCCATCACAGAGCTGAACTGTTTCTTGCGATATAGAAGCTCAGGGTATGTGAACAAACGAGGACTGAGGTTACGGTCACAATGCTGCTGTGCCTCTGCCTTGACTCCAAGCCCTGATACCTCCTCCCGCAGGAAAAGCTGCTCTGCAAAGAGCCACCCAGGTCAGTACCCCATGGAAGCAGTCCTCGCTGACCATTGCAGCCTGGCAGATGTTCAGTGGATGGCAGTAACCTGTGTTTTAGTGTCATCAACTTTTATTTTTTAGATTTAGGCCTACACGTGTTACAGAGCATGTGAGACATTTCTGTGGACTGCTGACTGCTGTACTGCTTGGTGTGTGCAAAGTAGTGCAATGACTGCATGACCTCAGGCCTACAGTGGAAAATACCAGCACTGACAAATCTTAAATGCTGAGATTCGTCCTGCTTTTTGTTCTCTGACAGACATCTCTGAAGAGGAGCATCTCTCCACAAGTCTGAAAACTTGGGCTCTTGAAACTGTTAACTATTTGCTAAACTCAGTCTGCATTAATGGTAATGAAGGTTGCATATAGTAAAGGTTAAAGAAATATAAAATACTCTTGGTGATCTATCGAAGGGCCAATTTGAAACCGGCTCTTCTTCAGCGTTTTACTGTGCATCAGAAAATAAATACAATTCTGGGCTGGAGGGCAATAGGACATTGCTCACGATGCCAACCTGCTTCGGGACTGTTTGGACCTGTTTGGGATATGGAAAAGCATCTTCACAGAGCCCCCGACAAGAAGCAACGATTGTTTCGTTCGTTTTCTTGCAGAGAACCCCCGCGAGGGAGCCTCGGGCAGGGGATGCCGCAGCAGCCCGGGCACAAGCCCACGGCCGTGGCGGCCCCTAAGCCAGGACAGGACACGGACACCCCCTCGGCGACCCCGGCGGGGCCGGGCCGGGTCGGGCAGAGGGACGGGCCGAGGCCCCCGAGGGAGGGGCTCCGCGGGGGAGCGGGGTGGGCGCACGGAGCGGCCACAGGCGCCGGGAGCCGCGGCCGAGCCGGGAGCCAGCGCGGCGGGGAGCGGAGCGGAGCNGCACGGTTCACCGGGCACAGGCATCGGGCATGGGACACCGGGCACGGGACACCGGGCACAGGCACCGGGCACAGGCACGGCCGGCGGCAGGTGAACGAACGGGAGGGGCGGGGGTAGAGGCGGAGGCGGGCGGCTCCTGCGGGGCAGGGGAGCAGCGCCGGGCGCTCCCCGTGCCCGCGCATCGCCTGCCGCCCAGCGCAGGGGCTGCGTCTCACAGGTTTCACTGGAAGAGGCTGATCTATATAAGTTCAGCCAAAGTAGGAACTGTGCGTGTCACAGCTCGCTTGCGGGGAAAACCTGCCGAGGGGAACTCCAAGACCGGGGGTGCTGGGTCTCCCACCCTCTCTTCCTGGCGCTCTTCGCCTGCTGTTGGAGCACAGGCAGTGCCTTGGCACATCCTTATTTGGGACCTCTGCAAAACCCGAGTCTGTATTGTTTCAAATTTCGCATACAAAATCCACAGATACAATAACATACTGCAATGAGAACTACTAGAAAACATTCTATAAACACATAATTTACACTTTCATAAATGTTATGTGATTTTTTGCTACCTTTGCAAAGCACCCCATAGGGTGTGAACAGGAGTGGTTGAAAAGGCTGAATGTGGTTTTAACTCCCAGTCTAATGAGGTTATTGTATAAAGGTGTATTAATTTGTGTGTGTTGATTCTATTTTCTTCATTGGTCTATGTGTAGAAGTCACCATGTTCCTGTTCCATGGGATTGCAATACTGTCATTGCTTCAATATTTTTGCTCATGTTCTTTTATAGGTCTCATCAAAGAAAATGGTATTTTTTAGGTAGTTACAGTAATTTTTATATTTTCCTTTAAAAGTATTGCTCTAAAAAGTTGCTCCAGGATAACGTCTTCCAAAAAGTGAACTTTTTTCTGTTTTATTATTTTGAAAGAGTTTAGATCCACAAATACTTTTGTTAAATTCAGTCATAGTTTTAATTTCTGCCTTGGGATGTTGGTATGCTGCATCCTTTGCAGTCAGTAGATGCAAGAAAAAGCACATTCATGCTCACAGTGGGCACTTACTAAAGACACTGTTAATTTATGGGTGGTCATTTGCCAGACCCCAGCCTTTGGGCAGCAGGAGATATAAACTCATAAGTTATTTGTACCTGAGGAACTGGATTGCCAGTGCTGCCATTCTGCCCTTGCCTGTCTGTAGTCTGCTGTGACTCCTTTTCCCTTCTCTACTCCGGATTGTACCCAGCAGTCGTCTGCTCCTGACTGCTCCATCCTGTTGGAAACATTCTGGACAGGTGGAAAGTCACTGACCCCTCCTTGCATATGGATGGAATAGAGATGTGAACAGGAAGTTGAAAAGCCCTTCCTTTGTGGAACTCATTTTCCACCTGAGTGCCTCAGAGATAGTTATCAGGAGCCACTTAATATTTCCTTCGGTTAAATGAGCTCCTGTGTTGATTTCAGAAACTTTTGACTTTTGGTTAAGGTGTTCAGAGGACCTATTATGAGACCCAGTTTACAACAGCCATGGCAGAAACCTCGATGTGTGTGCAGAGATTTTGTATCTCTCCCGAAAGGATCATCCACCGGCACAAGGCTATCCATGTGTTTAAGATGTTGCAGCTTAGGGTCACATTTCTCAGTATCCATCAGGACCAAGGAAGTCTGGGATGGATCAAAGCAAAGCTCACTGCACTAATCCTGAAGACAGTCAAGAAAAAGCAGTTATGGAATCAAATTCTTCCTGGTGTGCAGAGACAAAAGTTGAACAACAGTAGAGAGCCATGTGCTATGTATATAGGGTGTTTGTGGAAAGAAGCACAGACTATGATAAGTAAACTCAAATTCTAGGGAAACAGCTGCATATTTTCCCAGGATGGACTGCTTTTTTTCAGCAGGCAGTGTGTAATAGCTGGACCTCCAAAAAGAATGGGAGAATTACAACTTTCTAGAAACAAGACTCTCCTAATAAACTATTGATAACCTATTGCATGTATCTCCTTTAGCTTAAGTGAAAACACAGGTGCACAATCTACAAAGGAGGCTGAATATCATGGTCTTATTTCTCAAGTATTCATTTGTATATCTTATAATTAGAATTTCATTATTCTATCACAAATATTTGAAATGAAAGTTATTAAATCACTAATATGTTTAAAGGTCCATAAAAATAATTTAAAAGAATATTCCCATATATATGGAAAGGTTTCCTTTAAGAATAATCATGAGTAAATGCTAAATTTTGTTAAAACTTACATGAGTTTTCTGTTTTGTGTCAGAACATGTTAGAGTATTTTGTGATTGTGGATGAAGTCAAGTCACCACTAGCACAGATATCTTCCCCTAATTTAATATTCCTCACATCCTGGACAGAGCTGGTAGGTAAGCCTGCCCTGTAGGCAGCCTTCCTTAGCGCTTTCAAGCTATCAGAACCTGTTTTCAGTTCCTTATAATTTTGTCAGACTTGAATCATTGGGAAGCCTGCCAGAAACATGGAGAAACACTAGTTACAAGGGCATATATGTGGTGATTTCAAACTGAAAGAGACTGGGTTCAGATTAGATATTAGAAAAATATTCTTTGCTGTGAGGATGGTGAGGCACTGGAACAGGTTGCCCAGAGAAGTTGTGGCTGCCCCATCCATGGAAATGTTCAAGGTCAGCTTGAATCGAGCTCTGAGCAACCTGGTCTAGTGAAAGGTGTCCCTGCTTGTGTCAGAGAAGTTGGAACTACATGATCTTTAAAGTCCCTTCCAGCCCAAACTACTCTATGATTCTACAAAATTTCTGGGTGTTAGACACAGGCAAAGCTTTTCTGGAGCATTACAGCAAAGTCAGTATTCATCATCCTGAGAAAAATATTTGAAAGAATGCTTATATCAAAATCTATTTTTATTTAAGGCATCCTGAATAAGGAAATCATTATTTCAGTGGAAAATGTGGCCAACTCCCTCTTGAATGCTTCTGGTTGCAGCAGATCTGTTCTGCAGGGGTAACATTTTTGCAGAGAACATGACATTATCTTTTTGTGTCTGTCCATAAGTATAATTTTATTTGTTTCTGCTGTTGCTGAAGTTAGCACTTCAGTTGCACTCAGGTGTGTAAAAAAGTTGGTTTTATTTGTGTTATTGATGATGACAGTTATTTTCAGTTGTTTTGCAGAATGGAAAAGAAAAAAGAAAAAAAAATCAACCAGTGTTACACAATGTAAGATTTCCAAACAATAACTATGGAAATATTAACACACTTCTAGAGAGGAGAAAGGAATACACTGGATTCATAAAGAGCTGGATGGCATTTTAAAGTGATATGCATAATAATAAGAAACTTATAATTTGATCTTTAGTAGGATTTATAACCCTATTACAAGTGACTACAGTCAGCTGTTTAAAAGATCTATCAAATGATGATCTAATTAAACTGTGGAGGAAAAGAAAATAAAGACTTGTCTAATGTCTAGCTTGATTTATTAATGGAGAAGGTAGCAGATATTAATTGTTTCAGGAGTGATTCAGTTACAGGAAAGAAAACTAACGAGTGTGCTGTATGAAAGCGAGAATTCCAGTAAAAAATAGAGGACAGGAAGAAACTTTCATCATGGTTCATAAACTGCTTGTGCTGTAGCTTGCTTGGAAAACATTTCAATAACACACATGACTGACCTGTAATTCTTCAAGAGCTTTTCTCTGAATTCCAGTGAAGGGTAAGTTCCCTGTAAGGTCAAATTGTATGGACATGAATAGCCTACAGGCTACTACAAGAAACTCAGAAACACAGTGGTGGCACAGTCAATCACACTGACTTCCAGCTGCCCTTAGAGGATAGAAGATAAAGCTATTGTTACCTGCCTGGGTAGCCTAAAGCCGTATCAGATTAAATCTTCAGTCTTTGAAAGACCATAGGATTCTCATAGTGTGCTGAAAGAGATAAAGTCTATTCTTTCACTATGGCATCTTCTCCATTTAAAGGTGGGAAATTACCTGGCTTTGAAACTGTTTTATAATTGTGGTTATCTAGAATGACCTGAAAAATGCAGAAGATAGTAAATTATTGCATGATTTGAACCAAAATGTTTCTAGTCAGTGACACAATTATACCATGCAAAATATGTGACAAATACGGACAAACCTGGGACTAAAAACTGGAGATCAGAACATTCATATTCAAAATGTAACATTAGACAGCTTTGCTTACAGCTGCATCTTTAAATTCAATAGTAGCATAATGAAGGCAAGAATTAAGATTCACTGTGTCATTCAGTATAACCCAAAATTCTATTCACAGTCAGCATCAGTGGGTATGCAGTTTTAAAAGTAAGGTAAATACATAGATGTACTCTTAATGTCACTTATTTATAAACATTCCCTTACTTTATTTTTCCCTACTTTCAATTCCCAAGCACGTTAGTGAACAAGAATGGCTATTCAGTATTCTGGATGTAAATATGCCATAGAAAACATTTTGTTGTCACTGTCTTTGACAGAAGTCAAACTCAGCTGCCAGATCAGACTCAGAAATTCTGGCATTCTGCTTTATTTCTGAATGAGTTTGCATTTAAAAAAAAAAAAAACCTGTGATAAAAACTTCTTCAGATTCCGATCCTTCATTTTATCTATCAGAAATTTTGAGAGCTTTTTTGAGGCCACAAGGTCACTTAGATGTCAAAAAATATATTTGGCAGTTGTATTTGCTTTATTATAATTTAGTATGTCATTCATGCAAATTGACTTTAAATGTGTAACCAAGTATCTATGCATTTTCATACATGTTTTTGCTATGTTCTGCATGTATAAATGCAAACTGCATGCAGCTACCCAACTATCTCTCACCCATATGGGGGAATTATTAATTTCATGCATAGGAGTCCTGTAGAGTGGTAGTCTATTCTGAAAAGACCTTTGGATAATCCTTACTCCTCTTAAGGTAAGGCTTTTATATTCTCATGTATCTGACACCCCATTTTTATTCAGGTTTCATGAACATCAGTGGAACTTGAAAACCAAAGTCCAGGTAGAATGTATAAATGTATTCCTTCCCACTGGTTTTGCATCCAGGGTAAAGGCCTATGTGATTATTATTGCATTTATTGTTCACTAAAAGAAGGGAAGTTATGACATAATGAATTCTATTTAATTTCAGAGTGCTAACATGCACAGTTGTTGTTACTAAGGCTTCAATATATTCTTTCATATATTCTTCGCGTGATATTGCAACATATTCATATTTTCCATTAAAAATGCTTAACGTCTTTTCTAAAATACTTGTTAGGCATTCCGTCTTGATACTCAAAATACTCTCCCTCCACAGTTCTTGAATGCTCTCCTGGTGGACATCAGATCCTGCAGAGCCCTTACCGAAGTGTGGATTTTGATTCATCCCACCTCCAGCAGTCAGCTATTCAGGATTTAATCTGTGACCATTCCCTAACACCGGGATGGTATCGCTTCATGGTTTTTGATAAGCCTGCTGAGATGCCAACCAAGTGCGTGGAGGTATTGTTACAAATCAGTCGATTCTGAGAAATAGATGTTTTGATGAAGAATTTTTCAGTAGGGTAGGTATAAAAAGAGAGTAAGATTATGGGGACTGATGTGGAACAACACAAAGTACCTATCTTCTCTAAATACTTGATTATGTTAAAATGTGTTAGCTGGAAAATTAAGTCTTAAGCATTGAAAATTTTACACTGAATGGGCAACAGGAGGGGATGATAAATTAAATCCCTTTCAGAGGACTCAGAAACTGTAATTTCCACTCAGTGCTAAAGAAATTTTCTCAGTGGCAGCATAGCAGGGCTGTCATGCTGTAAAGCTGAAACTGTGTGATGGCCAGTGTGTTACGAAGGCCATGTGAGAGCAGTATAAAGACTTGCAGCCACATGAATCCAGTAATTGTGGAGCTTTTAAAGTCATCGTGTCACAGAAAAGAGATTACTCCTAAAATAACTTGAACTAACAGAGCTAACTGAAGATTAGTTGCCTTGTCATCTGCAAGCCTCCAAAGACTCAATAATTGCTTGAAATATTTAGTACTTCAGATGTGTAATTCTTTATTTTGGAGCTTATTTGGAGCTTTATTTTGGAGCTCTGTTATATTCTAAGGAGATACATCTTTTTAATTTCCCCTTTCTAAAGCATTTCCTTCTTTAAAAAGCCTAAAAATGTCATTAGAATATTTTACCCTTGATATTCTAATGTATTGAAATTTCCTTGCCACAGTCTCTTAAAAAATAAACTAAAATCCCATCAATTAAGTGCTTTTAAATGAATACAAACTGGTTTAAACATACTAATGCATCAGCTGACCACATCTCTTAGAAGAAATCCAGGTTAGTTGAGCCTTCAGTTGATGGCAAAGGGCAGATAAAAGGTGTCAGCTTTAACACCTTTAGTTGATACTCAGTGTACTTATGCTCTACACTGTTTTTGCTGTGCTCTGATAGCATCCACACAGTCTCTTACTATAGGTTAATGATGCAGAGTAGCTCACTAAGCCGTAACACAACTGTGGGCTTTTTTGAGCAAAACACTCAGGTGTGGCTTCCAGTTAAGTTCTTCAGGCACTAAATTGTAGCCTGTCTTTTGAAACAAACACAAATTCACTAGGCTCAAGAAAGGACTTAAGTCTCTTTTGTGTGCATTTGTATTCAACCTCGAGGAGGAAAGTCAGCAATCCCTCTGTTACACTGCCTGAACTTCGCTAAAACTCATAAGAGAAATTAATCACATAGGTACCTCTCATTGAAGCACAGCAACGGTTTGATGTAGAATTAACCATTTTCTGATGTTTTTCTCTGGTGCCGAAGATGAATCACTGTGGGACTCAAGCCCCTGTCTGGTTGTCTCTGAAGGACTCAGAATCCATGCCTCGACCTGGTGAGATCAAACAGTTAACAGCTTGTGCTACATGGCAGTTTTTCTTCAGCACTTCAAAAGACTGCTGTCTTTTCAGAATCCCTGTCAGGGTGAGGAATTGTGGAGATTTCTTTGTTTACTTACTGCAGCCCACCCAAGGATGCATGGGGTATTGTGCAGAAGGTGAGAAAATGCATGCTCTAACTCAGCTAAGTGTTTATAAGTAAGTGTGTTTCTGATCTGTATCTGTCTGATATTTGGTGGAATGGAAATGTCAGGAAATAGTTTTGCTAAAATTTCTTGCAATCCTTAATTTTAATATTGATATGATAGAATAAATGATCTGAAATGGTGAGGTGGGTTCACTTCACCTCTCTTTAACTTACATGTAGCATTTCACTAATTTTCAAAGCCCGGAAACTCAAGAATAGAAATTTTCCTTATAATGAGGTGGGATTATAAGACACATCTAGAAGTCAAAATTCAGTGTCTCAAAATTCAGTGTGGTTCAAGGTACTCAAACTCTCCAGATACCCGTTACTGAACATGCATAGCGTTATGTATCAGAGTAAATTTTGTCTCAAGAACTTGAGCAAACTGTGTTTATATCAATTATTTTTTAGCATTGTTAGGAATATTTTTGTTGTAACTATTATCATCTTTCTGGAGAGTATACATGTTGCTAGAAGAAAGTTCAACATAGGAATGCTCTACTGATACACATTTTATTAGTACTATGAGAAAGAACAGGAGACCTTTTGCCATGTCTCCCATTGTCTTCGGTTCTTGTGCTGCAAAAGCATGTTGTTGTTCCCAGCTCAGAACTTCAGTATTTCATTATTCATGACAGATTTTTCAGATAAGCAAGCCATGGTTAAATCCTTACAGTTATAAAGATAGTGAAACAGTGGCAAATTAGTGTAGTAGGAAATTCCTATTAGCTCGTATAACACACCATTGTGAAAATACTAAAAGTATTTTCATGCATCATATGCTGTATTGCTTGGAGTCATATTCTCCATTACTGGCTGCTTTCAAAAGCTTAATAGCAAATCTATCAGTGGGCTTTCTGGTGCCTTGTTTTCCCATCATTATACCTTTAGATCCAATTGTTAAGACATTCTCCAAGGGTTCAGCAAGCATGTGCCTGAAACAATGAAGAACTCCCTCACAACAGGACTTGCATTTACTTTGGATCCTGCTATATAATGAGGAAAGAAAATATAAAACCACAGCTAGATAGTGAGCTAGCAAAGTTTTACTGCCTCAAAACAAAAAGCATAACTTGTTTGCCTCTGCTGAATGCTGTAAATCTGAAACACATTTTAAATGTGCACATTTAAGATGATGAAGTCATGTGAATGTCATGTGAAGTACATTATACTCTGTACTGCTTTTTGTATCTAGGTTACCATATGTACTGTGTTTTCTCTTTAACACTTGATAGCTGTAAACACCTGATGCAAATTTTCAATCTGTCCTCTACATGCTAAGGAATTCCAACATTATACCACTGAAGTGTGGAACAACAAAATCTGTTCTTCATTCTTTTTGATGAATGCGATTTCCAGTGTTGCCGCTGCCCGTCTGATGTTTGAGTAGAGTGACTAACTGGCATTTTCATGTTTAAGCCAAGTTCCACTTATTTTTCTATAGCATTCAATATACAAAACAATAGCAGTGCACAAACACTTTTTCTTAGGCCTCTGTAGGAAAGGTGTTTTTTTTCAAAGCAGGTCTGCACTGAATTTCACTGTCCAGGGTTACAGTTAAAGAATAAGTGTTGAGATGTGAGTTTGAGGAGGCAAAATATGTATTCAAGAGAATAGTATAAGTCCTTTTTATTCACTAGCAACTTATATAAGTATTGGCTGAGCACATCAGCAGTAAAAGTTGTAGAGGTGGTAGAATGTTCTGTACCCTTCCTCCTAGATGATGCTTTGTGCTCACTGCTGTCATAGCTGTACCTGGATCAGATTACAAGATTGCTTCTATTCTGCAAATTTGCACTTCAGTTAGTGTTTTGTGACATATGGTCTAAAATCTAAGAGCACTGGTATGTACTCTGTATGTATGTAAATATACAATGTAAAAACAATTTATAGCTGTTTCAGATACAAGGCCACAGACCTGTGATCCTGAGAGAATGGAAATTGAAGGCATCTGTAGCAGTGAGTATTTTGTTTTGATTTTCAAGGTTTTCTGTGCATCTGCGACCCAATAATGTCAACATTTAGTCATATTCTGTCTCGAATAAAAATGTGTTCATGTTATCAACAGTATTGCTTGGTTTGTTGCAAAATTAGCAGTTTAGGGGTAATTTCAGACAAACTTGGATTACAAGAGTTCTTTCTCGGAATATTTTGAGAAAGTATCAAGATGTCAAAAAGTACTTGTAATGTTGCTGAATGACAGATTACTTTCATTCTTCAGGAGTAAAATATAAGAGGAATCTACAAATCATATTGTTGCTTTTTCTGTTCCTTTCTAAATAGCCTTTTTCTTTTCTTTTCCCTTTTTTCTTCTTTTCCCTTTTTTCTTCTCCTTTTCCCCACTTTCTTCATAAATAGTGAAATTATTCTTCTATAAGGCACATTCCTTTGCATGTTGCTCTTTCTGACTGGTGAAATAATTAATTGTATTTTATTCTCTTGTTTATGTTTTTAGTTTGGGTTTTTTTTGGATTGGTTTTTTTTTCCCTCTTTAGCACCTTCCTATTGACTAGAATGTAATCAACAGCTCATAAAGAGTTTTTTCTCCATGTAATAATTAATAGAAGGAAGGTACACATTTTTCTTTTATTCTCTTAAGAAATTATGTAGTATTTCCACATATGAAAAAGGTAAATATTATTAGTGTATTAACTGGCAAAAGATATGTCAATGTCATTGTATCCAATACTGATTTTGTGCAGAATAAAAAGCACAGACCACGCTTCTGTTTGACTAGGTAACCTGGCTCCTACATCATCTCCATCTGTGTCACCACCACTTCCATCTCTTCCTGAAGTTGTAGCAGAGATGATCAAAGGCAGCATCTACCTAAGGTGTACCTTTGGCATTCCTTTTGCAAACAGCTCTGTTGGATTTATTGTAACTTGGTCAAGACTTTCTCCTGAAGGTATCAAAGAAGAACTTACACATGAAACAGCAGTTCATACCTTCTCACTTCTAGAACTAGATGGGATAAACGTCAGACTTGGAGACAGAGTAGGTTAAAATATTATTGTGATTTCTTCGTAAATTTGCAAATATGGCTCAGTAGACACTAACAGATTTTAGAGAGATGTCCAGCGCCTTGCTGTATAATTTTTCTTGGCAGAAGCCTACTGCCTCTACTTTACACCAGCTGCCCATATGAATGTGTAAATACCACAGAACTGTAACAACCACTGCCTTTAAGGTTTCGAGACTGGTTTTCTCAATACAGTGCAGTGTGCCTCCAGGAGATAAATTTTTATTTGAATAATGTAAATTAAGAGGATTTTTGGATGCAACTCCATCTGAGTGAGAGGCTGTAAGAGCCAGAGGTTGTGAAAAGCTGTGTTGCTGATTCATTAGATATATATTTTTTCTCTGGATGAGCTGCTGCTTACTGGTTTTGTGTCTAGGATTTATATGTTTTAGTCTCTGCCATCAAAAGCAGTGTGATGCCCTACCTTCCATTGCACCAGAATGAAGACTTAGGCTTTCATGGTAACTCTGAGAAGCCTAAGCATTGGAAAAATCAATAAACGTTATATATACCGAAATACAGATTAATTTTTCCTGGAGAAAATAAAAATCAGAAAAACGTGGTTGGTGTGCATATGTACATTCAAGCAAAACCAGGCTGCTTGGATGGCTTATTGACAGCAATGGTAATTGTTAATCCTCAAAAATCATTTGGGGATTTTGTGAAGACTTGCCTGACAGTGCTGGCTTGGTGACAGTCACAAGGAAAGGCACAATCATAAGCTACCTCCTGCTGCTATGAATCTCTTCTTTTTTTCAGGATCAGAAATACTGCATGTGTAGTCAACACATCTCAAAATGGATACAGCAAAATAAAAACAAACCCCAAAACAAACACAAAACCAAAGCAAAACCACAGTGCTAGTAGCATGGAACTGGTTCAGTGGAGGGAAATCACGCTGAATTCCTCATCTTGAAAAGGATTATCCAGGTCCATAACATCAGGAAAAACATAATCGAAGATCTAATTGTCACTAAACAAAATTAAAAGGCAAAAACTGAAATGGAAAAAAAGAGGAGTCAATAACATACAAATAAATGTAAAATACATTTTCATAGATATCACTGGTTGCAGAAATGCTCCAGAAAAGACTTTTTAGGTATTCATTAAATGTGATTTGTATGCAGCCATTAGTCAAAGAAGTCTCTGCACCACTGGTAGAATATGCCAGGAAAAGGTCCTAGCATGCTCAGTCTGTTTCTATTTTTTTCTTTAGCTGTATTTACCAATTACCACTGGCAACTGGTACCTTCTGGTGCAACCAGAAGATGGGCCAAGATGAATCTGTTGAACCAACCCATGGTGGTTGGGTCTTGGCTTCATGTGACTTTTTTTTACCAGAAATGTATTCTGTTGTTCTGGTTTTACCCTGCAGGTCTACTGTAGCAGTTCTGCTTTTTTCATGGAGAAGCCAGATATACAAAGCTCTTCAGTTGAGAGCAAGGAGTTTTTTGCTGGAATTAAGGTAACTTTGTAAAACATAATGTTATAGGAATCTTTGAGTGTTGCTACAGCGGTCAGTCCTGTGACTAGAAGGCACTTGAAATGTATTAACTGTGAATTAATAGAGAGTGTTGGGTGGACTTCAATCTGTCCAAAAGCAAGAGAGTTGCAGTGGTTTGTGTGCTCCCCACGTAGTCAAGGTGCAGGAAGGCTGAATTGGCACCTTGCACACACAGTGCAGGCCTTGGTTTCCACCAGCTGGAGCCGACTGGCGCTGTCCTCGTAGAGTTTGAGGGCACAGCCCTGAGCCAACCTGGTCTGGGCTTAAAGAGGGGTAGCTGGGAGGTGGGCTGTACTGTGCCACTTGGTCAGAGGCCAAGTGCCTCTAGTTTTAGTTCCTGCTGTGGATAGAGCTATAGGGACCCATTTGCTGGCCAAGAATGGGACCCCAGTCCCAGAATGGCATACTGCATGTCATTACATATTGGATATAGTCCTGCTGACTTAGCCTGAGCTTGTTTCTGTGGGGTCAGGGCCCAGATTTCTCTCATGGAAGTGCAGTTCTGCAGTGTACCCTCCAAAAAGGCAATGTGTTACCTTTGTTTCCCTGTGAGGCTGCATTCAGGATTCCACCCAGCCTAACAAGCTCAGCTGTAGGCCTCTGTTACTGGTCTCTAATTGAGTTTTGGTTTATGTTTTTGGTGATCTGTATTGTAAGCTTGCGGAGAGGAATCCCAGGAGAAATATGGTGCTTCCAAATTCTTTTGGAATTGTTGCCTGTAGGTAGCTTCCCACTTCCTTCTGCCCTCTACCCCTGACAGTACACAAAACTTTGTATCTTAGCTCCAGGATTTTCGTTGTGTTTTGTGGTGTTTTGCTAACTGCCTACCTTTCTAGCTAACCTTTACTCTTGCCTTTTCCTTATCCTTGCCCCTTTACCCATCTCCTCAAGTCTCTGGCTGCTGTGGCTGCATCTTCTCCTCAATATGCTGCTGTTCCTCAGCCCATGTAAATAAGCACTCCTAGCTGATTAGGGAGCAGTGCTGCAGTTTACTCACAAAGATTGCATTTTAAGTAAAGTTTCTTCTGTGCTAGATATATCCAGAAACATATGATATATCAGAAGATGGGAAGGAATACAGACTGACAATAGAAAGCAGCATTCCTATTCCTTGTCCTGAATTTAGCCAGCTAGAAAGTGACTGCAAAATCTCACTAACATTAAAAAGTGTTGATGAAGGTAAGTATTACCCTGATTTTGTTACATTTTGTATATTTAATGTATTTTTATAAATACTGTGCTGGTGCTGGTTTCCTTCTTCAGAGAAGTTGTTACACTGTAAAATACTTTGTAAAATGTTAAAACAAAGTCTGTATGATGCTGCTGAAAATATGAAAGAATTGCTTGTTGAAGTTTGCAGGTGTTGTTTTGGTAGACATTGATATCAGAGCCGCATTCTTTAACTTGAATAAACAGAATACCGTAATACTTGTAAAGTTTATAATTCGGTTACTTTTATTTACCTGTTGCATTGCAAATATGATATATGCAGTCACAAAATCCTCATTTTTTACTATTATAGCCATTTTCTGTAATATTTTTTCCAGCACAAATCCTGTGAACTAGGAGGAGCCTTGCCTATGCAGACAACCATTTTTTTTTTCACATTAGCAAGCCTATCATGATTTCCATTTGTCTATCAAACTGGGAAATGCAAAAACATGTTATTGGGTGTGTATATGAAGAGGTAGAGAGGAGGTTTTTTGCATGAACAAACCCAAGAAAAATGCATCATTACTTTAATTTATGAAACTGTGTGTAAAAAAAGTTATTATCTATATTAACAGTTGTATGCAGAATGTGGCTTATTTAGAGGAAGAACTCACTAATGATGTATTTTCTTTAAAACAGGTAATGAGCAGTTAGGTCTAAACTTGGCTCTTTCTTCATGTCACGTGGATCTTCTCCAGAAATCCTGCAATAATGGAATCTGTAGTCAAGCTGTAATTTATTTCACTGCTGTGACGGACTTCATGCAGGATGGAGACAGGATTACCAGAATTGCAGTTGAACCTATATCCAGTGAGAATTTCCTGTGGAATGGCTATGTTCCAGAAAGCACACAGGTTGAAAATCTTCACATTAAGCTCTGTAAACTGGCCAGAAGTGTGGCTGGTGTTAGTGAAGCTTTTATTTCAGTTGTGACTTGCTGATTCACACCAAGATTTCTAAATGGTTGATTTTAGTTGCTTTATTTTTTCTTGAAATTCTGTATTTTCAGTTGATTTTTTTTTTTACATTTTAATATTGAAGTAACTACTCAGATTGATTAAAAATATTATATAATATTATGATGTAAAATACTATCATAGGATAAATAATGTACCCAAGTCCATTTATTTCCTAATCTGACACGTTTTACAATTTGTTTCTTTGTTTTGAAGATTACAGTTAAGGACCTACCCACTGCCTACTGCTACTCATTTACTGACCCTCATATAATTACATTTGATGGAAGGTAATTACTGGCTTGCTGATATTAATTTTAAGTGTGTTGGGATTTTTTGTGGGTGGGTTTTGGGGTGTGTGTTTTATTTCTTTAATTATTTCTATATTTATTCTAAATCTGTGCTGGTGATACAAGTCATCTGTAGTTTTCTGCAATTACACTGAGTGTTTTACTTTTTTTTTGACAATAAGGATAAATGTGCTTTAAAGCACATGTGCTTTGGTAAAAGCTTTCCAATCATGATGAGGTTTGTAATATTTGCATTTCTAAAGGCAAATTTTGCGGTTGTGGCAAGAGAATGAAGCAAATGGACAAGAGGAGTGGTTGCTGTGCAGTCTGTTGACTATGAAGGATAAAAATGTTTGTATATTAAATATAAACCATGATAACATGATTGATTAGACAAAACTTTTCATGCAAAGGTGTTTCCAAACAAAAGCATAGTTTCCCTATTTCTGTGTTTCAGTATCTGAATCCTTGTAAGGATGAATTACTAGAAGCTGTCTGCTGTCTGTGTAGCATTTTGCTGTGTTTATTAGTGGCATTGGAAGTAACTTACATGCTGCTGTCACTTGCATGCACTGGCCAAAAAGGATTTTTAAATGAAAGCAGCTTTCTTGGCCACAGCTGGTTTTGGTGTGCTTCTTTCTTTCAAGGTAATTTCTAATTCACAAAGGATGTCTGAACAAACATAGGCTCCACACCTGGGAGTTTTATATTCTTTGTTCAGTAGAAGCACATTTCAAGTGGCCAAGTGAGAAGAGGAGAATATGTTGCCTCCAAATAAGGATGTTCAGCCCACACATGATAACAGAAGGGGAAATAAAAGTTGTCACTGGTTCTCTGATAGAACTTTGACTACTGCTACCAATAATAAAGTCAATGGGCTTATCCTGATCTTGCAGTTTCTCCTTCAGTGGAAATTTTGGGGATGTCTTAACTGGGCATTGTAACCATGGACGAATTGTGATCAAGCTTTCTCATGAAGCAGTGTTTCACTGCAATGTGATCTGTCTGGAAGCATGATGCTGCAGGGAAAGAACTTTCTTTTTAAGGATAATTTTTTTTATTTTACAAACTGAGGAAACAAATTACGTACTGAATTACGTACAATCCGACGCAGTCCCAGTAGTGCAGCCATCTGCAGTTTGTCTGCTGGCCCATTCTACACAAAGCAAATTGCCAGTCTACAATCAGCTGTCAAATGCCATTTATAGCCAAGAGGCTATTAAACCTACAGCAAAAGTTTGGGGGTTTTCTTTCTGTTTTTTCTTTTTTTTTTTTTCTTGCTGTGGAATCATTAAATTGGCTATTTTAACCTTGCTTCAGGGGACAGATGGCTAACCCTAAGGAAAAAAAGCAAGTTGCTATTTATGGTTTTCATCTTAAATGATCATTGGGAATAAGCACTCCCCATCTCCATCTTAATAAAGCAGACCTTTTTAAAAGAATGTGACTTTCTAAATCATTTTGTCAAGGGTACTTGTGCAGTTTTCAGCAGCTGCCCCCACATGCACACTGCTATGCATCTTATTGCTCTTGCTGCAGAGGTGTACTGTTGTAGAAACACAAAGGCTGTGAAGTACCCTCCGTATGCACTGTTAAAAAAAAAAAAAAAAAATCAAAGAATGGAAGTATCTTCATGCTCATGTTTCCGTTCACAGGCATTGTCTACGTATATTCCACTCATGATCTTTCTTTTCTGCTGTAAAAATAAGGGTTTGGTTTTTTGGTTTTTTTTTTTAATTTAGAGATGCTCAGAGGAAGATATGATGGTGTTTGCTCAGGATAAAGCTGTATTTTGCTCTGTGGGCTGTATTGTTTTTTCTGACTTGGGAAAATGAGTTTCAGTACCAATGTTCACCAAATATTAGAAATCTGTTTGAAAATAAAGTTGCCGACATGTAACGATACAGTTATGTCATAACCAAAGTGATATCACGTGCTATTCTTTTGATTCCAGAGTCTATGACAATTTTAAAACAGGAACATTTGTTCTCTACAAGAGTACATCTCGAGATTTTGAAGTTCATGTTCGCCAGTGGGACTGTGGAAGTCTTCACTACCCAGCATCCTGCAACTGTGGCTTTGTTGCTAAGGAAGGAAGTGATATAATTGCATTTGACATGTGCAGTGGTCAGCTCCATGAATCACAGCCACACTTATCTGTAATAAACAGAGACACAACAGCAACCAACGTCAGAATCACTGAGTCCTACCTAGGAAGAAAAGTAACAGTAAGTGGTAAATAATTGCTTACAGAATACGTAAGATAAAAAGTCATGTTTCTCATGAGGCTATCTTCATTCTCTTTTTAGGTTTTGTTTTCTTCTGGAGCTTTCGTTCGTGCTGATGTGAGTGAATGGGGAATGAGCATAACGCTTAGGGCACCCAGTTCAGATTACAGACACACAGTGGGACTCTGTGGCACCTTTGATGGAAATGCAGAGAATGACTATCACACTGCGAGTGGCATGGAAATCCCAAACCATGCTAATGTTCCTTTTTCTTTTATTAAGGAATGGAGGTAACAAAATGCTTCTGTTGATAAATCAAATGTCATCATTTTTGGTTCTACCTTCACACTCTTAAAAATTTGTGAAAATAAAAAAAATCTCCTAAAGTTTTTAAGTTGATGTTAGAATTTCGTCATTACATTTCATAATTAATTTAAGAGAAAATTGAAACTGAATTGCCAAGTAAGTATTTAAGTGCTATGATATAAGATTAGTTTGATTAGGTTTGGAACAAAGTATCAAGGTATACAGAAAACATTCACTCATCTCGATTCTTTTATAAGTTCCTCTTGAGTTTGTATGTTTTAACTGGTGTTTAAATATAAGCTGAGTGCTGTAGACTTATGCTGTAGAAGTATGAAGCAACAAAGAACAAAAAAAAGTTTATACTTTAGTAACACAAAGAAAATAGTTCAGATAATACAGTTTCACCTTTTTCTTTCCTTGCTAGAATTTTACCAGGAGAGAGTTTGTTTGACAAGACACCTGATTCTTTAACATCTTCTAGAAAAATTGTCTTCTGTGACTGTGCACTTGAAGATGTCGGATTATATCAATCAGCAAACAAACTGGGCGTGGTTACTCAGTCAGAACTTCCTCTGCCTTGTAAAGAAATTGAAAATGGTAGATTTCTTTCTTTGATACCAGGACTGGATGTCACTGCTGAATATCTTGGTCCTGCTGATCTTGTCAGAGGCTTAAAGAAACGTTCATCTACACATGAAATGGATTCATCTACACTTCTGCAGAGTCAGAATAATCAAACCGAACTTCAGAAGACATCACTAGTAAACTCGCATCCGTCTGCCACCTCAGTGGGAAATACTGGTACAGAAAGAGAAGGAAGTTCAACCTTCGACATTAGGAGAAATTCTCACCATTACAGCAGTCATGTTCACAAAAGTCAATCTGGTACAAGTAGAGGGAAGCGCCAAAATTATTATGAATACCATCCGGTATTCCTCTTCCAAAGTCTCAGCCAAACAGATTTAGAGGGATATAGTTATTTTTTCCCAGAGGACCATGCCACTGACACAGACCAAAAGTTTCTTCCTTCTTGGCCCACGCCTTCAGGCCTCACTGAATCTAGTGCTTTGTTCCTGTGCCAGCAGGCAATAGCTAATTCCAGCATAGGAAGATCTTGTGGTGCCCTCCTTGGCCAGCGAACAGGGGATGCCATCGATATGTGCCTTAAAGATTTGCTGCTGAAAGATGACCTGGGTTGGGCAGAAGCTTCCTTACCTCTGCTGGAGAATGAATGTGAGAAAAGAATTTTAGAAGAAGTAAATTACAACCCACAGGAACTTGAAGAGTCTGTTGAGAACCTACTTACTGCTTTGAAATGTCCCAGTCTCTGCAGTGGTAACGGGGAATGCACTGAATGGGGCTGTGCATGTTTTCAAGGCTACAGCTCATATGACTGCAGAATACTGTCTGGTAAGTGGGGGGAAAATGAGATTTGCTTCAGTGATGTTCTCAATGTTTGTGCAAAGTGTATTTGTTTTGCTGCCTTTCTCTCCTGCTTTTGTACATGGAAAAGGGTTCTCAATTATTTAGTTCCAGTTTACTATAGCTGTAATTATTTTCCATTCAGCCTTCTTGTTTCCAAGGATAAAACATGAGCTTAGTTTCTAATATGCCAGATTTAAAAAGTGAGTTTACAATGCAGAGTATCACCCCAAGAGACTGGCAATGTTTCCACAGGCTGTCTTCTTCAGGGAAAACATGACAAATCCATCCTTTCGCTAGATTTTTATAGTTTATATGATCCTGTTTATTAACTCTGAGTGGGATCTTTTTGTCTTTGGTGGTGTTACATCTCTGTAAGCTAAATATTAGATGGGATGGAAGCAGAAATTATGGTAAAGAAACAAGAGGTATAGCAAATAGTGTGAGCAGGGTTTTTTTTCATTTTAAGTAGGTAAGATATTCACTAAAAATTCAGTTAAAACAATTACACTGGAAAAATATGAACAGTACTACAAAAGTCAAAACTCTTTCAAAATAAAACCTGTTATATTTGGGGTTGCAATGGTGTTTTTGTTTTAGTGACTTATTTCAGAGCAAATAGAGAAAGAGGGAATAGAATAATAAGAAATATTTGACTTCACGAGGAATAAAATAAGCTGGTTTAACTTCATATAAACAGTTTTTGAGTGTTCTGATCTGTTAATTTATTTCCTGAAATAACTTCCATCTGAGATATTTTTGTTTAGTTTTTAATAAAAAAAGTTCCCTGTATATATTATTTGCATCACTGTCTCCTTTCCAGTTCCTATTTATAAAGCCTTAGTTTCATTTCAATTTTAATCTGGAAGTGTGATATAAAGAACCATATTTGAGAAAGCAAAATATGTATTCTGAAGTGTTTGTTATCAGTTGAATTTTCTCTGCTTCATAATACTGAGGTTCTAAGAGAAGACATACGCCTAGCTTTAAATATAAGAGTCAGTTTAACAATGTAAAATCTTTCTGTTTATGCTTCCCTTCAGCAGGGTCCAGATTTTGTAGTTTACATAGTTTTCATGGTTGGATAGAAAAATAAACATATTGCATAATGTAAATGCATATGAATGAGTTCTCATACTAGCATTTATTGTCTAATCTCTGCTTCCAAGACCAGGCTCCAGAAATTACAGAGCTGGAGAATGCTGGGCTGTGCGATATTCGGCAGTATGACTGCACATCAGTGAGAGTGTTTGGACATGGCTTCAGGGACTCATTGAACCTGAAATGTGAAATCATCAAATTGCAAGTAGGTCTCCCTGAATAGTGACAATTACATTTTAAACTTCTTAGAGAGCAAGGAACAAAATGTCAAACATATTATTCATTGATGTGGGTACACCCCAATGCTTTAGTGGAAGCTAAAAGCAAAGGCACTCAGCACTTTGCAGCAAACACTCAAGACTTTGCAAGATTGCCATTTCCTCCATGATAAGAGAAATACAGAACATAATGGGAATGTTCAGCAGCTGGAAGGGAGATAACAGCATACAGCAGCTATCCATCAGAAAAGGGCAAGGACAGCCCTATTAGTAACAACCAGTACATCGCCGTATTTTTAAGTGCTTATGGAAGTACCACTTCTTTGAAAAAAGGACAGCAAGGTTAAAGCCATTACTAGGTTTCTGTCTCAAATCTAATGCTTGAAATAGCCTTTTATAAACATAATAAATCTATTAGGAAAAGATAAAGGCATTCTTGATATGTTGTCCATTTCCCTGGGGTAGAATACCATGGCTGTTTAATGATCTCTGTCAGGTTTGAACAGGAGATTAGAAAATGTTTCACTATAAACTTAAGGGGAATTTGTGAAGAGAGACTTTTGTGGCTCATTCTTAAAAATTTTTTTCAAGGCAAATATATAAGCAATTTACAAGTTGTAGCCTGGAATAAATGATCAGCAATTAAAAGTTTTAATGTCATATTAGGCATGAGAACAAAAAAAGCTAGAAGTAAAACTGTGTTTCATTGGTGTGATGATGGAAGGGGTGAGAGCTGGCAAAGGGGGAACCATTCAATGGGAAATTTTGTTCTTGAAACAATAGTTTCCCTTAGCTACTTCCAGCAGATGCTGAAATTATTCTGACAGATTAAGCAATGCTGGCTATAGATTTTTCTTGAACTCAACATGTATCCACTCAAGTTAGCTTGAAATGGTTGTCGAGAGTAAGTTTACACTCCCCTTAGATTAAAAGACTTTTAGACCAAGCTCTCAGTAAGACAATTATTGAGAATTCATTTATCACGGTTTGAAATGTCTCAGTTTTAACTCATGGCAAGATATTCTGAAGTCTCTCTTGGAGGTGAGGTATTTGGCTCCCAACACAAAAACTTCCTAATTAGTCAGTTTTAGTGATGATCTTCTCACTGACAAGAGCCATTTTACTGCTGTTAGCTAAGTTTGGGGAGAAAGCTGTGAATTTTTTCCTTAAGAATACAAAAGAAAGGAAGTTTGAGGTACTGTTTTGTTTAGCTTTTCAGGCTGGAGAAATAGTGAATTTAAGGAAATGTCAATGGATTTGCAATGGTATAGAACTGCACATATTTTGAGATTGAACTTAAATGATCAAAATTTCGTAGAAGAGGTATTTTGACAGAATTTAGAATTTCTTTTTCTTTTCAGTATTTTCACTTTTGAAATGTTAAATCAAATCTGTTGTCCATGGGCTGTCTTACCCAGTTTAGGGTGGATACTTGATAGAGGTTTGGATAGGAAATGGCCAGGAACCTATGCTTATAGGGATACAGAATTTAAATGTCAAGGATGAGAGTATGTTTAATCTCTGCAAAACAAAACTACGGTTCTATTTCCTTCTGTTTTACATTGAACTCCAATTTCTATGAACCTTATGAGCTGGAATGCTTACAGATCTGAAGGCATTTTAATTGGTTTTTGCAAGGCTAAACTGTTTCTGAAAAAATTATCTGAATTTGCCTCCAGCTAGTAACAAAAGGTTTCTGAAGAATTTGACTGTATCACATTTCAAAGGTTACAGTAATAAATGCACTCAAAATTACATATTTAGAAATATTTCTCTTTTATGCTTACCCTTGCTGTGAATTCCTTAACTGAGTATAGGGTGAAAGAAAAAAATGTTTGGTAGGAACAGAAGTAGCATATACATCTATTTAGAAAAGTCTTTATTTTTCTGTCTGTTAAAACAAAAAAGGCAAGGCCTATACAGCAGGTGACTCTCCATGTGAGGATTGGGATTGAATAAATGTCTTGATTCACTCCAGTAACTAAAAAATATGCCAGCTCAGTAAAAACTAGTCAAGCTCAAAATTATTATTACTTGCTGTTCTCTTGGTTCTTAGTCTGCCTGGATTCTTACTTCCATCTCATTTTATTTGTTTTCCATATGCTTATCCCTACTTCCACATCAATGCTTCAGTCAAATGGTATTATCACCCGTATTCTGTTATCTTGAACTCTCAAGATGGACCCTTGGATGCCTTGTCCTCACTGCAGTTTAGAAGAAAAGCCTGCAGGTCAATGGTGTCTTGTTCTACTGAACAACCTATTGGCTTGTACAAGGGCTAAATGGCCAACTGCCAGTATTGCCCCAGAACCCAGAAGGATTCCTGAGCCCTGCCAAAACCCTCATCTGTTCCTTTGACTAAAGCCTGTCCTTGCATGGGAGCAGAGATGGGTGGAACAGAAGCACTTTGACGTCAGATCAGTGGTGTTCGAGGATCACCCACTGCTTCACCCTCCTATTACTTTCCAGCCGGAAGGGCTGTTTGTCCTTGGCAATGCAGTGCCAAAGGGCCGTGCGTCAGGAAACACTTCTCTGCCTGTTCTTCCACAGTAGCGGGCTTAGGTAAAAATCTGCGTGTGCAAATACTGTCATTTAATATTTGCCACTGCATTCTAATCCGGACACATTAGACTTGTTCAAATGCTGTGCAATACACGGGGAGTTCTTCTCTGATAAAAATGTTTTCGTGATGTATTTCAGTGAAAAACAAATTTTCTGTCTTAACATTCAGTATAGCAATAGACAATGGATTCCTGGAGAACCTCTAACTATGCCAGCTGCCTTCCAAAATGCCAGGGTTGTCGACTGCCAGTTACCAAATGATGGCCAGCAGTCTGATGTCATGGACATGGTTGATGATAGACCCATTGCCAGATGGCAAATAAAGGTACTCTCAGAAATTTCAAATATTCGCTTACAAATATTCCTATTAAGAAGAAAACACATCACGTAGATATTATCTTTTATTTAATGGTACTCAAGGGAGAAGTCAGCTTGCCTAACTTGGGGACTCAGTTTTGTCACCTAAGCCTAAGTGTTGAGTGTCATTTGGTAGTGTTCTCCTGCAAGGAGACTGGTAGATACAACTTTGGTCCTGTAGAGACACACATTCTTCAAGAGTAGAAGTTATAGTCCAGGTAGTTACCCTAGAGTATTTCAAATGACCTTGGATCCATCTTTGGTAGAATTGAGTTGAGCTCAGCCACATGTGCAAATCCCTGTGTGAGCAGATAGCTGAGCTCTCATACAGGTGGAGTCAATAAGGTCAATAGAGCCTACACACAGTTCAATTTGCCTTAAAGCAGATATTTATATGTGGTTGGTAAAAATCTGCCTAGACTCATTGGCAGGTTTGATTAGATTTCTGATGACTGTTGTGAGAGTTTAAACACCTTCATGTAGGTGTGTATTAATGAGTGGAAGCTCATGCTAGCGGACCACACTGGTGATATATTGATGCCTGTATCAGTTAATCCATTTTTACTGTTCACCCTGCAGATTTCTAATGATGGATTTGTTTATAGCAACTCTAAAACGATGATATTATATGATGGAGCCTGTCAGACATGTGAACCGCAAGAATCTGGGTTATGCACATTAAAGGTATGTGTTTCACTACTCTCTATTATGAAAATATGCATTTTTTCAGGCTGAAAAGAAATCTAGAAAAATTAGCAGACCATAACGTGTTCTTGTTTCCAAGAGGGATTTTCAATGCACAGAAAGAAAAGCTGAGATGAGGCAATTTTAAATGTAAAAAATCAAACCAAAAGCGCTTCATATAATTACCAAAATAAAACCAAACTTGCTGTCGGTTGTTTAAATTTAAAAACAAGCTTAGCTGTTTAATAGAAGTGCAGAATGATTAGATTTTGTTTGATACTTACAAATTCATAACCAGTTTGATAGCCAAAAACATTAATTAATCACATTTTCACTTCTCTCAAA
Source organism: Falcunculus frontatus (assembly GCA_013398115.1). Classification (NCBI taxonomy): domain Eukaryota; kingdom Metazoa; phylum Chordata; class Aves; order Passeriformes; genus Falcunculus; species Falcunculus frontatus. The sequence continues at coordinate 243,264 of VZRV01010115.1, forward strand.
GGAGAAAACGTGCAACATAGATGGACTCTGTTATGGTGAGGGAGACATAAATCCAGCCAGCCCTTGCTTACTGTGCAGACCTGACTTATCCAAGTTAACTTGGTCAGTTGTTGAAAGTAAGTTCCAAATAGTTCTTTTTTAATACCAAGAAGCTGAAAGTCTGCTAAGTTTTTTAATTTATGGCAATAGTGATATTTTAAATTTAACTGGGTAATTGTTTTGCTTGGAGCTTGTCATTTGATCTTGGTTTTCATTGACATTTCTTAGTTTCTAAAAATTACATTTTCATTTCCAGACCATATATGTAAAAGTCAGGCTTTTAAAAATTTTCTTTCCCTGACTCTTCTGCAGTAGCCGTTACAAATAACTGATGAAAATGAACAACTTTCAGTCTCATTAGCCCTTTGGAGTCTTGATATTTAGCACAGCTACATCCACGTATGTTTGTCTTCAACAGATAGGTATAACAGGTATTTTTTAACAAATTATTCTGATAACAAACAGGTGGAGATCACAAACTGAATTAAATGACGTGTCATATTTATTAGCCCCTTAATATCTGGGCATCATTTACATTGATGGCATAGATACATGGCCTAAATACTTGAAAGTATATCCAAGGCTGTTGTACTCCAGTCCAGTCAGAAACCACTCTCTGAAGGGAAAACCCAAGTCTAAATTTTTCATTTTCTTACTCTGTAGTACAAAGTTCTAACCTAGAAGTTGTAGCTCTTTTGTTACAGATTTTAGTCTTTGGATATACATACCACATTGGTCCTTTCATCAAATGGAATATTTAATATTAGCCATCCAGCCTGTCCTGCCAACCCAAGTCCATAACATCGCAAATACAAGCATTCCATCAGTGTCTTCATGAGTGAAAGACTCATGTAATCAAGACTCTGCCTTGATTGGGAAAGGTCCTGTCTGAATGGGACTTCTGGTGCTTGTCTTGGTGAATCTTGTCCCAGTTCAAACTTGTACTGAAAGCCAAGAAGATACACCTATTCTAAAAGGATAAGACGTGAATGAAAGGAATTACATGATACTCATCCAGTGGACAGGAAGTCAAGGGATTTCCATGTTATAGCCATGTTATGGACTGAAATTCAATACTGCCAGAGTCAGAAATGAGAGAAGAATGTAAACCAGAAGCAACACTCCAAAACTAAGGAGCACAATGGAGGATGATATTAGAAACAGGATAGAGTTTAGCAGCTGAGGCACTTATGCCTTCTTCTCCCTTCATGGTTTTTGCCACAGTGGCTGGATTCCTGCTTGGAGCAGTCACTCACTAGGATTGAAAATATCATGCGTTTTTCCTGTGCCATTCAAATGACATTAAAAAGAATTTAAAAGAAATAAGTACGTGGAGATTTCTTTAGTAGAAAGATATGTTCCTTTTAATTTTTATAAGTATATTGCTACTTTTGCTTAGAAGACGAAAATATCTCCTTTGTTACAGGTAACCAGCCTCCAGTGCTTGAGACTTTTCAGGGTATGCTACAGACATTTTATGGAGAAGATTTTGTATATCAGTTTTTGGCTTCAGATCCAGAGGGCTCTGCTATTCATTTCACAATGGATTCTGGTCCAGAAGGTTCCAGTCTTTCCGCATCAGGTCTCCTTTTGTGGAAAGCTGTGACAATGAATGTCCATAAATTAATATTTTCTTTGACAGATGACTGCAATGCAACAACTAAGATAGAAATAGAGGTAATGAATATTACAGTAAAATGGCACCTACTAATGAGATATTTAAAATATCTATTTACAGAACTCATTGCTAGTTCATTAAAAAAAAGAAAACTGTCTTATTGGGCGTGTCTTGTAGGTCAGTGTAAAATCATGTGATTGCCTAAATAATGGCTCATGTGTGACAAACATTAATTTCCCACCTGGAAGTGGAAGATATCTTTGTGTGTGTGTAGCTGGATTTGAAGGTGATCTCTGTCAAGTGAATACTGATGACTGTAAACTTAACCAGTGTGGTATTGGCAGATGTGTGGATGGAGTAAACAGCTATTACTGTGAATGTCCACATGAACTTCAAGGTAAATTGCTACTTTATTTGCATGTGTTTATCATGTTTAGTGATAAATAGGAGTTTTTAATTTTATGTCTACAATTTTCTTTTTTAATTTTTAATTGTAAATAGCTTACTATTATATAATGAAGAACTTTTACGGTCTTGTGGTATAGATATATGGTATACTTCAAGGTATTTCTTGCATGGCTATAGTGGTTGTTTATTTTAGTTCATTATGAAAGCTAATTTCCATTGTTTTCTTCTGAAAAGGCCAAATAAGCAACATGGAAAAACACAGGAGATTCCTCCTGCAGATAAGCATGTAGACCCCACATCCTGTCTTCTCCATATTCTACAATAAGCAAAATACTTGATGTAAGATGAGAAAGTGGGAATAGCAAACCTAATCAGCTGTTCTTATTAGATGGACTGAAATGCTTGGTTGCACTCCCTTTTTTTTTTTATTTCAGCACTTGCATACCTTGTACTTTTATAAACACACCATCAAAGTCTAGTGACACAATATTATAAAAAAAATTAAATCTGTATTTCAATACAGGTAAAAATTGTCAAGAGGATGTAGATGAATGTGCATCCAGTCCTTGCTTCCCTGGCGTATTCTGCTTCAATACTTTTGGTTCTTACTCTTGTGGTCCATGCCCAAATAATCTGCAAGGAGATGGGAAGTCATGTCATGGTAAAACTACTTGATTTTCAGAAGAATGGTATTGTCTTATTGTCATTCAGATAAAATATCTTTGATTGTGCTTCATGTTTCTAACAGTAACTTAGAACTCTTTTTCAGTAGTCAGCAAAGCAGGGCTGTGTCTCTGCTGATGGCAACATCAGACTGCACTGGGTCAACATAGCTGTAAAACACTTTCTCCAGTGTAGGAAAAAACACATAAAAAACACACCCTCATTCTTTTACATCAAGGTAGAATACAATGGAATATTTTTGGCATTTTTTTCTTCATTATTTTCATGATATGATAAATTATTAATAAATTACTGAAAAAATATATTTGTTAGATTGATAGACATAGAACTATTTACCCAAATCAAGGCAGTTGCCAAACATTTATTTATATGCAATTACTGAATAACTTGTATTTTTAAAATACTCGGTTAAAAAACTTTTAAGAAACGTTTTTTACCTTTTATCTGCTTTCTGAATTTTGAGTTGTTTTAATGTAGTAAAACTTTAACTCTTTTTGTAATTTATTTAAATTTAAACAAATGTAGCTACTTCTGTGCGCTACTAATGTGCCTTCACATCTTTTCAGAAACCTTTGACAACACTGATGTTGAAAGGAAGGATTCCACAGGAGAAATTGGAGGGAATAAAGGTGATTTTTTTCATGAAGAAAATGGAATTTCTGATTCACATACTGATAAGAATATAGCTGGCAAATAAAGGTTCTAGTCAGTATTATGCTATTCACTTTATTTTTCAGTTTGACACAATTTATTAATTACTGGGGTTGTATTCTGATCTGAAAAATGAGACTGAAATGTCAATATCAAAAAATCCCTTGGGTCAGTCAAGTCATTTTATTAACAGTGTGATGTATGACACTCGTACAGTTGCCTTTTGTTTTAGTGACTAACCACTGACATAAAATAGGTAACATGGGGATAGGGACATCTGTTATATGAGATAAGCAAAAGTTTATGGCATTATGTTGAATGCCATTTTCCTACTTTAACTCAAAAGAAAGGTGAAGGATATGGCAAGTGAATGTCTTTATTCCAAAACTCTGTAAAATGTTGTTGCTGGCATTTCCAGGTCTGTGCCTGCTGGGGTTTTCTTTGTGGGAAAGTCTCGTGTGTCTTTTCCCTTCATCTCTGAATTGTTGTTGTGGGAGAAGGAAGACTCTCTCACTGCACTGCCAGTGTTGGATAATTCTTCATCAGCTGCAAAATGGTTTGCTTTTCAGCAGTGGGAGACCACACTGTAATACGATTCAGTAAAGTTTAAGCTTTTGTAAACCATTTTCTAGTTATAAATGGGTTAGGGATTCATTCCTCCACTGCCCCATAATTCTAAAACCCCATATACAGCTTTCTACCAGTCTGGGATTACAGTGCTCTACTCCTTTCCACAAACCACACTCTTTCCCTGGGCAGAATATGAAGAACATATTGTTCATTTTGCACTCTTTTCAGTGAGGAGACTGAGTCAGTCTCTGATGTTTATTAAATAGTTGAAACATCCCACTACTAAGTCCCATGTAGAAACTTTAAGAAAGTTGATTAAAAAGTTTGAAGAATAGAACATGGTAATACTTTTGCTACACATTGGTGGCTTATTCACCTAGAATATTGTCCATGGTCCATCAGTATGGATGAGCCTCTACATACATGTCATTTTATCTCTGCTTCTAGTGCTTAGACACACTGATGGTATGCAATATTTTTGCTTTAAATTCTTTCAGTTACCTAGTTGAAAGCAATATATGGAGCTGATAATCTGCTGACAGTAAATCTGTTTATTGACCTAATATGGGAAAATCTCTGCTATCTGCCTCATATCAATCATGCTTTCTCCTTATCTTCCAGCCAAGAAAAGGCCATCGTGAGGGTGGGAAAGGTTGTAATCAGAATACCTTGATCTTCTCTAATTCTCGCAGTTAGGTTCTACTGCATGCTTGCATTCTGATGTAGCACAAGGAGAGACTTCCTGAAGCACAGAATGAATGGGCTATATGTTTATCTGTTCAGAAAACATTCCTCACCTTCAAAAGGAAAAAAATGTCTGATCGTATTCGCATACTTCTTCCCCCTTTCTTTCTAACATACTGTAGGTTTCCAACCATCATCATTTGAGAAGGTTTTAAGCATGTCAAGAAATATTCCCAGTTCTACAGATGTCCCAAAGAGATTTATTTCTACGGAAATGGTCAATAGCAGCACGCCACCAGCCTCCACATTAAAAACAACCACTGGCTGGAAGACATCTGATTCTCAGAGAACTGCTTCTGTACAACCTGTGGTTGCTGGAAACATTGCTCGTGCTCTGAGCACCATCAGTGGTCACCTTGCTGACATGGAAAACAGTTCTTGGGTACATGCTGTAAAGGCTGCATCTTCAAGGAGCCATGCTGTATCACCTGAGAAGGAAACAAAGGCACAAGCTGAGGCCTTCAGGAAGACTTCTCCTAGCAGCAGAGCAAGTATAAGCAAAGGACATTCTTTGCCAAACAAAGCATTCAAAGGTGGAAATGCTCAGAGAGTTCTGCACCTATTAGCTAAGCATAAAGCGAGTCATTTACCTTTTGCCCTTGTCGAAGTCACTGTCCCACCAAAAATGTTTCATGAAGAACTGAGTGAAACAGTGATTTCTAAAGCAGTGACCTGTTCTGATTTACCCTGTTTTCCTGGTGTACCCTGTGAGCCAAGTCAGGATGGAACTGTCAAGTGCGGTCGTTGTCCTTATGGTTATTATGGAGATGGCTTCACTTGCAGAGGTATTACAAATAATTGCGCTTAAATGCTTTGAAGAAAAGAATCTTGAGATGTCTTTATCACTTGAAAGTATATTGTTACTGTATAATCAGTGGAAAGTGTGGTGCATTGAATTTTCTCATTTTCATTATTAATATTGGCATAGGCTTTTAGTTGTATGGATGCACTTTAAAATACTTTTCTGATGTGTCTTAGACTCCCCATTTGTGGGCAGGGACATAATGGATTCTCTGTAATTGGTTCACAACGTTAGGCAACGCACATTGTGCTGAAATGCCACCTTCATTTTCCTTATTCCTTTCTTTTTTTTCTTCATTGCCTTTCAGCAAGATGTAGACAACCTTGTGGCAAAAATATGGAGTGTGTGGCACCCAATATTTGTAAATGCAAGCCTGGTTATGCTGGTTATAACTGTCAGACTGGTGAGTATGGCATGTTAATTTTGCCTGTGGTAACTCATATGCACAAATTAATGATTTGCAGAGTGCTGTCGATTTTTGTGTGCAGCTCTATGCAGACCTGATTGCAAAAACCATGGGAAATGCATTAAGCCCAGCGTCTGTGAGTGTTTACCAGGATACAGTGGCTCCACATGTGAGGAAGGTAAATATAGTAGTTTTTGCTTTTAAATCCATAACTACCCAAAGGATGCTGTGAACGACTCCCATGACTGTTCTTTCTGACAGCAAAAAGGTGTGTTCATTTTACTGTCACTGTAACAGGACTCTTGAGTTACATGTTGGTATATGTCCTGATTTTCTTGGTATACACTGCAAGAGTTGCTTATGATTGGATTTTCCTAAATTTAGCTTTCACAATAAGTAGAGCAGTTCACCAGTGCATGTAGTTGCCTCTAAGCTAAACACTCCTGAAGAGTGGGAAGCACCGTCTGGAAATTGTGTCAGCTTTCTTTTCTTCACGGTGACCACCACTGTTGTGACTCTGGACTATTGAAGTGAAGTTGTTCTTGTTACTTACTCTTGACAAAAGGCATTGCATGTATCACCTTATTTTATTTCCATTTTTTTTGCGCACTGTCAGATGTTAACATTTCCTTTTTTATAAAGCATAAGCAGTCCACGCATCTTTCTAGAGGTGATTTCTTGAACAGCATAATTCTGTATCTGCAGCACATTGTAAACCACCGTGTCAAAATGGAGGCACGTGCTTGGCCAGAAATCTCTGCACCTGCCCATATGGTTTTGTGGGACCGAGATGTGATACAAGTAAGCAAAAGAGCATAAGAGAAAAATAAATGGCATTTTTCCTGTTCTTTGGGAGCAAGAAAGCAAATTATGATTTAAATTTTTTATGCATTTGGTCTTATGCTACGAAATGACATAATACCTGTGCCTCTTTGAAGGCTCCCATACTTGAGCTTCTTGAACATCAGGTGATATTTGCACATAACTTTGAAAACATAATGCACTATAAAAGGTGCAAATAGTTTATATTTTATGATTCACGGGCATGGAAAAATTGAATACATTGTGTATGTGATAATATCTTTTGAGAAACACACAGATGTTTCATATGTCCTGACAGCTTTTTAACTTCTATCAGCTCAGATTGGTTAGATATTTGGGTACATTCAGAAGGTGGTGTCAGTGAATGGTGTGTCACAAAGACTGGGATACAGGAAAATTTAATTCAGAACCACATTATGGTGTCTTTTTCCTTTTACCTGGCCTGAAAACTGAAAAATTTTCTGTGATCATAGCTGAAAGATTGGAATTACTTTGTCTCACATAAATTGTCTTTTACATATCAAATAATACATTCTGCAATTTGGCAACTCCAAATTTTGGATAGATTTTATACTGGTAATTTGTATCCTTTAGAGAATCCAAATTTAGACATGCTGTTTTTATATTGTTCACCTGAACGTACCCTTGCATTATTGACGCTGAATTCAGAAAGTCCTTTGTCTCCTCCTCAAATCCCAGAACTTTCAGTTTTCAGTTTTTCTTGTTCTAGTTTCAATTGCGACAAAAAAAATGCTGCTCTTTGTGAAGCAGTACTAAAGAGAATGAGATGTTTTCCTGAAGAAGTGATTCATGGTTTTCCCAGCCGTGATATTTTAATGTCTTTGCTTGTCAGTCTCGTGTTCCTGTGTGCATGCAGCTGCACTTGCATCATGCACCACAGTCCATTGATCTCTTAGTATTGCATTTCCCATTTGGTTTAGATTTTTTTTTTTAAGTTTCTAGATTTTTAACACTGTGTATAACCAGACCATGGATAATTGCATGGAAAAACATTTTATTTACCTTTGTCATCTGGTGCTGGCTATTATGGGTTTGAGACTGGATTACTCTGTTTAGCCATTCCGCTTCAGCTAATGGAATTGTATGTTACTTCCAGTGTTAATTTTTGGGAAAGAACTGAAAAATGAATCAAGAATAATTTGTAGTCTTTTTCTTGTCCTCCCACCCCCTGTCTCCTCCCCTGCCTTCTCTGACGTTTTTGCCCAACTTCTTGGATGGTAGTGGTTTGCAACAGACACTGTGAAAATGGTGGTGAATGTCTCACTCCAGACATCTGCCAGTGTAAACCTGGGTGGTATGGACCTACCTGCAGTACAGGTAACACTCCTGCAACTTCCATGTTCCTGGGAGAGTGTCCATAGGACCTCCCATAGTTTGAAATTTGGAACTGCATGGCTCAGGTGGCAGCAATGGGCAGCTGCTCTCTGCTGCAGGGCCCCCACACTCGCTTGTGTCACTGCATGTTAGTTCTGCTGCCAGCAGCACCTCTGGGAAGTCTTATACTGATCCTTTAATTTGGGGTAAAGATTCTATGGGAATGATGTTACCTGCAGTTATCTTAGGTGTTTAATTCCTGTTCTTGAAACAGACACACATATTGTATAGACTTTATTTGGATGTCGTGCTTCCCACTCTTCCTGACCCTATTTCTGCAGCAATGTGTAATCCTGTGTGTCTCAATGGTGGTTCCTGTACTAAGCCAGATGTTTGCCTGTGTCCACATGGATTCTTTGGTGCCCACTGTCAGAATGGTAATATTTTATTTTTTTCTTCTCCTCACTCCTTAATTGCCGTTATGAGGAAATCTGTGAGAAAACATTATGACACAGAATTAACAAACAAGTCATGTACCTGAGAAGTGGTGCAAGACAGAGATCACATTATTTTTTAGATTTTATGGCTGATTCAACAACTGTCCAAGGAGAATGAAGACTCAAAATTAGTCTTGTATTCCATTCAACATTTAAGCAGCTTTCAACCAGTTCCACTGTATGTTATGTGTAATCTGGTTACTTGTGTACACATACAGTTGCCAACCTTGACTCCTTTTTATCCAATTTTGTCTTTACTACTGATGTTTGCACCAAACCGCAGTAATAGGATTTTTACAAGGCAGGCCTGATAGAGCTGAATGTCCATACAAGCTATCAGAATCTTAGTGTTGCACTCTTGTTTCCCAAAAGTATATCACTAACTCAAAGGGCAAACTACAGCCTTTTCCTCCTGTTTATATCTTTTAGCTGTCTGCAGCCCTCCTTGTAAGAATGGTGGTCACTGCATGAGAAATAATGTCTGTTCTTGTCCTGATGGGTACACAGGCAGAAGATGTGAAAAAAGTAAGCCAGTGTTAAAATCTTTCTGTGATCCAAAAATAACCAATTAATTATTCTGTAATCAGTTAAACGTATTAAACAGCAGATGTTTTTGATTTTAAGGTGTCTGTGAGCCAAGGTGTATGAATGGAGGAAGATGCGTAGGCCCAAATATTTGCTCTTGTCCTTCAGGATGGAGAGGAAAAAGATGTAACACTCGTAAGTCCCTTGTGGTTACCAGGAGAACCATACCTTAAAAGTCATATGTGACTCAGGACAACTCTGTCCATGCAAGTAATACAAAGTTAGTGCCAAAGAACTTAAGAATACATACACACTGAAAAAACAGTGGTCTATAGCTTGGCAGCAAAATTTAGGATGGAGAACTAATACCATGCAGTTCTTAGGCTAAATCATGTGACCGAAATGTCTGTTAAATTCTTGTACAGCAAGTATTACTTGTTTCTTTCTGAATTCTTGTCTAAACAAAAACATCTGCATTTCTGCAAAGAGATGAGTCATAAAAGTGAAAGAATTCAATTTGCGCTGTAGGACATAAAACCAGATGTAATAGAAAAAGAAGTTCAGTGAAATATTGGAAAACTGTGGAAACAGTTGGAAGTGATGGCAATAAAAGTTGCAATGGGCACAAGCTCTTTAGGACAGGTAGAAATAGGACCGTGATGGTTGCACATATGTGGGTCACATTGTATCTTAATAGAGATATTGATGGTGCATAAATAAATTGTGTCAGCATGGAAAAAAGCACAGTCTGCATGAAAATCAGCATGAGGATGGGTGGTAGAAATCCCATAGCTAAAGTGTTAGCGTCTATCATAGTACCCATCTGAGGCTTGAGAAATGATGTGGGCAATGAGCCCTCTAATGGCATGGAGGAAAAATAAATTTCCCTGTATTACTTTCTGTAATTATTGGGAAGGGGTTGTTTTTGAAAAAAAAAAATATTGCCAGTATTTACAGGGGTGAGATATTCTTGGACATTGTGGAAGAGAGATTTGATTATCAAATGGTCAGCTATGAATGAATGGAAATAATGGTGGGTTAGATCACGGCTTAATAAGCAGGGACAAATGTGCAGGCAAATGGGGCATAGAAAATAACTTTTGATCAAATATTCTTGAGTTGATTCACTGGGTGTTCAGCTGCATGGCAGACAAAAGATCTCTCACCAAGATGTGTACTTTAGAAAGGTAAATTTGGAAAAAATAAAGCTCTTTAATGGTGCTGTCTTAATTCAGTGTTTCAGGCTTTTGTAGCAATCTGTGATGCAGCAGAACCTCTGTATGTGGGTTTTAGTTGTAGGGCCTTTTGTTTCTAGTTGCCTCTCTTCTTTAATATCCTGTTGGCCTCAGATATTTGAGTGAAGATCATGTGACTCTTGTGTAAGAAAAGCATTTCACCTCTCGTGGGCATCCTGAAATCTGAATAATAACTCAGTGTAACCGCTTGGGATATAACCATACTTTGTGATGATGTTTGTGCAGCAGTCTGTCTTCAGGAATGTAAGAATGGTGGGGAGTGTGTTGGACCGAGTACCTGTCATTGTCCTCCACAGTGGGAAGGAATCCAGTGTCAAACACGTAAGAATGATGCGGCCTGAAACCTCTTGCTTCAGCACAGTTCAGAATGCTTCAGCCATACGCAGTGCAGAGAAGTCCTGTACCTTGGCTGTAGTTTAGCCACATCTGTGTCAAAGGCAAGATAAAGAGTAGAGATTGCTCCACCTCTTCTGAAGCCCTCCAGGATCTGATGGCACTTTGGGACCATGGCAGTGCGTGTTGGCTTGCTCCAGGGCTATGTGCTGCTGCACGAGCCCCAAGAGGCCATTGCAATAGCTTGAAATAGCAAGATGTGCTAAAAACCACCTTGCTCGTGTTCTTTGCTCAGTCTCATTCATGCCCTCGGCATGTTCTCATGTTAAATCTGCATCACAGCTAAAGGGGGATGGGATAGACGTAAGAGCGCTGTTGGCTCTGCATGGCCTTTAAGTCTCCTTACGCTGAGGGGTGTTACCCTGTGAAAACACCTTCCAAGGTTTTAGTTCCTACAAGAAAACAGAATAAGTATATAGAGATAGCACTGATTTTTCCTTCACCAAGAAATGTCCATGAATAAAGCCTCATATGTACCTTTCTTGTTTTAGCTGTGTGCATCCAGAAGTGTCTGTTTGGAGGCAAGTGTGTCTTGCCCAATGTGTGCTCTTGTCGTCCAGGTTATACTGGAGTCCTCTGTGGGAAGAAAATTCAGGTACATGTAGAGCCAAGACACCATCACAACACAGTGATTTGGGAGTTAATTAATTATTCCACCCATGTCCAGTGAATGATTTACACCAAATGTGTATTTTGTCTGATTTCTTCCTTTAGTTCTGCAGCAAGGGAAAATTACTGGAATTCCTAAGAGCTGGTCCAGTAATTTTTAGGTTCTAATACTTACAGAATTGTTCTCAGCACCTAATGCAAACTTCACTTGTTTCAAATTAAGCTGATTGTCTCTTGCCATGCAGTAGGAATTTATAACTATCCTCTTCACAACAGCCATTATTTTCTTTTCCAGCATGTGGCTCCATTTTAGGAAAGAGTATCCTATTGCTGACTTTCTTAGCTTGCATCAAGTCAAGCCCTGATCTTTTTCCAACTGACTACACTGCTAGTCAGTTCATCCCTGTTTTATACAAGTATGACTTACCCCAAGTGCAACTTAGGGATAACTTTACTTTTTTGTATCAGAGGGAATGATGACCATTTCTCTGTTTTGTCATGCAATTTTCTGCTGGATCCCCTTGCTTGAATGCTGATGCTTACCCACTGAAGTAATTTAATTAAACGTTTTGTTACAACTAACTGTTTTGTGATGTCTGAAGTAAAAGCATTCTGCTCTTCTTGCATCATCTATGGCGTTTCTCTTCTTTTAATTTCAGTGTATTTAGACACATTTCTGCTGCCAGCAGAATTGAGAGGTAGGGTAGATATGTTTCAGAAACTGAAACAAAGAAATGCTTATACATGTTTTGAAAATGTGAAACTACACATCCTATATCAATAAGACTGTAATGTTTGATATATTGATTTCCAAAATGTGACTTAAAGAGAGAAATAATTTTGATGTAAATGTTTTCATGACTATGTCCTGCATAGAGTTAGTACTTTTAGTCTGGAAAATATATATTGTTGGTCATTCAGACAGTGCCGTATCATACATTGATCACAAGGGCACATTTTCTTAATGAAACAGAAAAACTATATGCACAAGTTTAAGTTAATGTTGTGATTCTGCATATCAGGCAAGCAGAGATTCATTAGAATTGTTTCATAAACTTTATCATAAAAATGTATTGCATCATTAAAGTGGTTTTAATACTTTTTTTCTCTCTCTAAGGTACAAAGGCATCATGGTTGAAGAAGTGTGGCAATTCAGTTGCAGCGCTGCATGGATGTATGAGACTTGAAAATAGCAAAAGGGTTGAAGGCAACTACAGAGTTCATTTAAATGAAAGGAATATTCAGAAGCTTTATTTTAAAAGATTCATATTAGTCGCAAATGTTGCCGAGCTTCAAAACAACGATCTTGTAGTCATTAAAACATATGTATATTTCTATAACTTTTTGCTACCTCATGTACAAACCCCACAGCCTCAGATGTCTTCATTGAATTCCCGGATCTGATGATTGGGCCTAAAATTCTGCAGTTTGTCCATGTAGTCAACTGGACTACGAAATTTCTTTTGAGGGAACAAGACTGTAGCAGCTGCTGAGTGACTCTAGCAAGGAAGGTAGCTCTTCAGCACTTGTGAATGGTACCTTCTGTTTATAAACACTGTTTACATACATATTATTTGGCTGCAGACAGAAGAAAAAGCAGAACTCTTTTTTCTTCTTTGTTTTGTGTTTACATCAATCTTGTTATAATGACAAGCCAGTAGCAAGGAAGGAGGGGAAACCTGAACTGAGGCTGGGCTGCTAACAATGAAGGCAAAGCCTCCTTCTTGTTAACAGTCAGCCAGATGCAGAATGACTCTAATTTATAACAAGCCTTTGCAGCCAGAAGCCAGATTCCAACTTTTCTGTTTTGACTTCATTACTTACAGTCACAAATTTGAATTGCCAGCCTCTGGATTATTCCTGTGTCTGTAAGACTTTATGCCCCTGAGACGGCAGTCAGTAATATGAGGGAATTTTATTCCCAAGTCTCTTAGAGAAATTTAACAATGCTTTCAGCAATGCTGAATCTTAAAATAGGAACTAATAGGAGGAGAAATTTGTTGTACATCATGCCATTCATACTCATCACGACAGAAAGTATTTGTAAAGACTTCCCAGAGGATTTTTTCCCTTTACCTGTTGCTCCAATGAACTGTTAGCACCTACCAGCTGCCGGATAGTTTTTTAAAAAATAAAATTCCGGTTTTTCTGAAGTTTCCTACAGAGGACTGCTATCTTGTCCTAGAGCTGTGAAAGACATTTCAGTTCCTGCCATAACAAAGTGAGCTCTGGTAATAGACACAAACATCCCTTTAGCTAAGCCGTTGGAGTTTACTGCTTTGGTTTTTTAAGCCAAAAATAAACATCATGACTTCTTGTTCTCCTGAGCAATATTCGGTTTATATACCCTAATTCTGAACAGGAAGAAAATAGAGGTAATTTTGCCATTTACTGCCATTCTGGGATGCTGATTACCAAATCATAGCTGTTAGCAGCTCTGTGCCTAGATTTCTCCTCACCTTTTGATAGTCTTCTTAAGTTAACTTGCTAAGTAAGCTGGCATTTTCAGAGCTTAGAATCATTCCAGAATGATACCTGATGGATTTCCAAGTGCCTGACTGGTGTATTTAAAAAATGTCCAATTTCCCACTTGCATTTTAAATTTCAGTGTTGCCATAGTTTCTTTCAATCAAGCATCCACGTGGCTGATAGCCTGACGATCTGGGAACTGTTACGTTATTTAAAATATACTCCTCTTGAACCATTTCCTTTTTCACATCTCACAAAGATGTCGATGAACAAAACCCAACTAGCTCTCAGAACTGGTGCCTCAGGATGATGCTTTGGATACATGCAGGTCTGAAAAAGTTTTTAAAGTACAAACACACCAATATCATCTAATCTCATATTGTAATCACTGCTGTTCCATGTGTCAGTTATAGGGGTGCTGTGCAAAAAATAAAGGCAACATCTGCCTTGGGCACCGCTAATAGTACTTTGGTTAATGAGTTTGTGCAACCCTTCATTCACAAAACTTATTCAATACATATATGTGCATTTCTAGGATTTCAGGCACAATAAAGGGGTTTTTTATCATAACTGTTAGTATTTGCCATTTATTTTCCATGGTTTTAAAGGCAGAAATTATTTCTTTTTCATTTTCCAAATGCAAGCTATGCGAACAAAAGCACATCCAGAGTTTTGCTACAGTAGCTAAAAATGCTCACTGCTAAGCTGTGCTATTTTTGTTATTTTCCAGCAAGTACATCATGCAGAAAAGTTATTAGTACATGCAAAATGCCAGACAGCTACTTCAAAACTGCCCAGTAATTATGTGATTAGTTGAAACTACTTTGTTACTACATGTTCATCATACACATGAAACAGAATTCACTGTAATTAAAAAGCACATGGCAACAATACAGTAAAATTGCTCAGTGTAGCAAGATGCAGAATCTTATAGAGGGCTTGTGTACAGAGGTGAACAGAACTGCTTGAATTGCAACCTGAAACTAGGCCCAAAAGAGTTAGGGGATTTGGGAGTAGGAAGAAGGGTTGGAGTTGACATAGTTCCATTCTGAAGGAATGAAGGGCAACTTGTATCAAACTGAAGATTTTGCAGTGATTCTTACCATGTTATGCATAACACTGGTATCTTCGCTGAATTTTCTTGCATTATTTCTTTAGACGCTAAAGAGTGCTGGAAGGTACCTATGTACGTCATCCATTTATTACCTGGTTGTACTACAGTTGCTCTGCAGGCCAGCAGAAATTCTCCCAAATGCACATTGATTTTTGCCCCTGATCTTGAAAAGATCTTTAAAATGCAGTACAATTAATGTTTTCTGAAGGAAGGGCTTGTGTCACAAAAGATACCACAGATAGTCATGTTGGCTATGTTTGTGATTTAAAAATAAAACCACAGCTGGGGTCCATGTGAAAGACTCTTTCTTTTTACAAAAGTTAATTATATATTTTGATATCTGAGAAGAGAAAGCAAGTTAACATTTCCATTTACCAAAAGCAAACTCATGAAGGAGAATTAGCACAAACCCTAAAGTAAACAGGTATAAAAATGGAAGCTACTTGACAAATTGGCTACACCCACTCAGTTATTTGTCCAAATGGAAAAACCCAAAGTTTAAATTCTCAAAACATAACATCTGGGTACGTATACAAACCCTAATGCAGAGGTTAGAAAGTTTTACTGATAACTAAAGTTGTTTATGCAGTTTCTGTGATATAAAGGTGTCATATGCTGGTATCAGGTCATTTTACCCAACATCCACTCACAGCTCAGTTTAGCCAGCAAATGGTATTTTTCAGCTAAACCAAGTAAATCCATTCTTGCCAGAAGCACTTAGAGCAGAAGAGAAAACATAAATAAAAATGTGCATGTAAGCAAACTAAAAAGAAGAAACACCTCACCTTTCCATGCACACTCTAGAAAGACAGTATCAAAAATGCAGCAACTGCAATACCACTAAGATTTTTACAGTTGTTTCACTGAAAACCAGAGTATCTGTATAAGGTGTTACAGTTAGCTCTAATGAACAAGGGAGCTAGCATGTTCTGTGTTGCTTTTCTTGACCTTTGAGCTACATGCATGACTTATCTCCCCACAGGAAGACATATCTATCTCCAGAAATTACATGCTGTAATTAGAATGTTCCATCCTCCAGTGAGCAGGAAACAAACAAAAGACAAGAATTACTGACAGTTCTTCTAGTGAATGTATGCTGAACTGTGGAAATAATAATCTGGGGATCCAGACTGTCATTAATAATACATTCTAAGATTGTTCTACTCTAACTAACTAGAAAAATCACTTTTAAACTCACTTGAAGTTTAATTGAATGATAAAAAGAAGTATTTCTTAAAAGCAAAACAAAAAAAAAAAGCCCACGAAGAACACTGCAGCCAGTAGATGGTGCTACGTTCAAGTAGTATTTCTGAAATATGCCTTTGCATTCTGTGTGGCATCAAATTACTGCTTACTTCAATCATTTTTAAACAGGAAACTAAATTAGCATTTGTTTTGGCCTGTTCAGAAATACCAACTACAGGTCTCGCAATGATTGCTCCTGGTCTCTTGCTCCTGACAATGGCAATATCTCTTCCAGCTTCTAGTCATTATGACTGTCGCTTTTGTATTTATTAGTAGAAGTCAGTCTTTTTGGGAATAATACTGAGATATTATGCATCTTTGTATTTACATAGTACCAATTATTTATTCTAAATTTTGGGTCTGGTGCACGTAATTTTTCTTCCCATTCATTCCCCTGCAACCGCTATGTCACCTAAGGTATTCAACCTAACTCCTGATTTTCTAAATTATGGCATGATGTAGTGGACAGTGACACAGAATTTCATCATCATCATCATCATCATCATCATCATCATCATCATCATCATCATCATCATCATCAAACTTCAGAACCATTGATGAAATCATCTCGTTCCACACATAAGAATCACATTTTCACCAGCAGGTGTGAAATAACCGGTGTATCCCAGAAAAAGCAGCGCAAAAAATTTGCATTCCTCTTATGTCGTGCCCTGTCCCTGCAAGAAATCCTTCACAACATCTCTGCAGCAGGTTTCCTCTGAACCAAAGGCAACAGCCTCCAAAGCAAGCACAGGAGAAAGCTCAACTACGCCACACAGCAATTGCTCTTAACAGGAAACAGGAGTCTCAGGAATTAAACCATTGCCTCTCAATTGCCCTCTGCATGCTTGGGTTCTCTCTTGTAGAGAAGATTGGTAACTGAGAAGATCCCATTACCTTTGCCTCTTTGCTCAGTGGCTTGTAATCCTGGGAGAAACAGGTCCATATAAGTCACTGCCCATGAGAGCTACATGTTCTGGTAGTTAAACACAGTAAAAATGTTGTTGCAACAAATGGACTAAAGTAATGCATAGCTAAAATTCTCCCATTAAAAAAAAAAAAAAGGAATTTCTAATTTCACCTAGAAGACAATGAAATCAGTCTCTCAAAAAAATAAAAATGTATCTGAGCATCATTCAGAAAGCTGACTGATTCAATTTGCATGTTTTGGCAAAACCTTCTTCAACAGTAACATTCAAGAAACAGCACAAGTGAAACGAGAAGCAATGAACAGAAGAGTCTCAGTTCAATCTGCAGTCCATTCAAAAGGCTGCAAAACCTAAATGAAGCCAAACAGGAACATCTCTAGAATTCAAGCGTCAACATCCTCCACACATGTGATTTGTGATAGGCACAGCTTTTCCTTACTGCTAGGCTGTAGCCTCCCATTATACTACTCCTGTAACAACACAGTCTTGAATAGCAAAGAATTATCAATGTCTCCAGAAGAAAAATACATTTCTCTGTCTCACTGGGATAAGGAAAAGAAATAATTGGAAGTTGAGAGATGATCAGATAATATGACTGTAGAAATAGTCAAGATAAGGACTCTTAGAGTGTCAGCATAGATTACACTTTTAGAAAGTAACAGCAGAATTGTCTGAACAAGTATTGGGGGGGAGTGTTGGTTGTTGGGGTTTTTTTTTTTAAATACTGTTTATCTGATTGAGATTCAGATCAGATTGGGGAGGGGTAGGAAGCAGGCATAAAGTGATAACCATGATTTAAATAAGATGCTTTGCAGTTTGGTAATGTTCCAGAAAGATGCAAACTCCGCAAGTTTCCTCTTGCAACTGTTTAATCTCTTTGAAGGTAAATTATATTTGAACTAACATTCACTTCTGATGATCTGAAATGAGGGCTTTTTATTTCATGTCTTTTTTAAAAATGTAATTATATAACACAATAGGTCTAGTCAAAGGGGAGAAAAATCAAAAAGAAGAGCATAGATCTATTCTGAAGTACTTGATTCGAGGAAAGATTTTATTTCAATGTCAGCTGTATCAACCAAGGCATACTTCCACTTATGAAGAAAAAATGAGGAGAAAACATGTCATACACTGCACACAGTTGGATATTTATAACAACTTTCCTACAATCAGCAATACTTTCCTTTCATATAGAAAAGCATTTACTTAATATAGTGAGGACAAAAAGCTGTCTGGAATCAAGTTAACATGTTTATTTTAAAGTCCCCCACTGCTGCAGACTTCCTCTCTGTATAGTTACATGAAAAAAAATGCAGCTTATCTTGGCTGAAGTTGCTTCATTCCTTCCTTTTCTTTGTACACTGTGGCCCAGAGTACGGCAGTCGACATCTACACACGTTCGGAGCGATGCATTTCCCTCCATGCTGGCAGGGCAGTTTACATACAGCTGAAATGAGACACCAGATACACAGTGTGTCTTCAGCACAACACAGGATCATTTTTCTTTTTGTCTCACTGTGGTAGCAGAATTGTTCCCTGGTGACTGCTCTGGGACAGTATAAATAAAAGCATAATGGAAGAACTGAAAAGCGATGCCTCTCAATTTATGGCATTGTGGCCTTCACTGGAATACAGGCACGGTATGTCTAGTCTTATTCATGCTCCATTTCCCTTTTAAAATACTATAATTTCTGTTCTCTAAGACACAGGCTTTTTTTGAGACGGATGCCCCTATAAAAATGAGAGAACAATAAAAATTCCTGCTGAAATTTACTCAAGCCAGTTCTTGGATCCACACCCACGAGGAAACAGCCACCACATCCTATCACTGTCTCACACACTGCCCTCCTCTTTCCCCACAAGAGCAGAGGAGGGCTGAGTGGGCACATCTTCAGCTGTCCCCTGCTACACACCAGTTCAGCTGACAAGCCAGGGGCTGCAATTTGTTTATGAACATGTACACAAGAAGAAGTCAAGCTTGTTGCAGATCTAGTTAGTTTGGGAACAGTGATTATTTTGACATTAAGAACCTAAACACTTCCACCATGAAGCTGCAGGGAATGGAGCTAAGCATTCTGTAAGTTCTCTGAAACTCCCACACTTAGCTTTCCACATCACTCTCTATCTCAATACACTGATGAACATAAAGGACAAGCATTTTGATGGTCAATGGGAACATCAAAATATTACTTGCTAGTGTTTGCTTGACCATATATATTGTAGGAGAACGAACACTAGCTGATTTAAATTCCCACAGCCATGCCAAAATATCAGAGGCAGAGGACTTAATCTGGAGACTCTGGACCCACAATACTCAGTTCAAAACCAATGTCTACATGAGCTTTTTTTCAATCTCCCAGAGAATAAACAAAAAACCCTTTCCTTTTTTAGTCTCAGGATTGTTGCCTTTAGCATCAGGGCAGTGCTGTTACAAGCATACAAGGCCCGAGAAGTGTAGATTAAAGACTTTATAATCACCTGCTTTTGTGAATCAAAGTTTGTGAAACTGGTTGTTCAGTACCAATCCTGATTACAGGCAGCTTTCAGAATTCTAAGAACACCTGGAGTTGATTCTTCAACTTATCCTCAAAGCGAGAAGTGAGTTTCAATTTTACATATCTATAAAATTTAGTGAAGCTTCTAACCCACACCAGTAGCAATAGTATTTCTGTTCTTTATACTGGGGTCTCAGTTTACAGACAATATTTCAGAAACACCAGTAAGACATACCAAGTTATTAATTTGGTGACAATCAGAATCTGAATCTCTTTCAAAGTGGAAAAGTTCTGTGTTTCTGACCAAATTGAACAGCCATCTACTCCTTATGCATACTTTTAAGAGCCCCACTATGAGCTCTCAGTTACTATTCTAAGATATTTCCCTGGAAGCTTTGTTAGGCACTGAAGATATGAACACTTTGATTGGTAAATCAAACAAGCAGAGGAAAGGATAAATGAAAAATGTCAGAAGTCATTTACCTAAGTGACATGCTCTACCGACCCATCCAGCTGGACAGCTACAAATCCCAGGAGCCACACAAGCTCCATTATTCCGACAACCTTGAGGACAAATTGCTACAAGAAAAAGAATGGGTAAGTCAGCAGGATTTATAAAACTGATGTAAAAGAATCCTGACGGAATGAAAGATTCAGGACGATACAAGTCAAAATGGCAAAACACATTTTTTTCTAGGCCAGATATTCCAAAAGCATTTCCAGGACCATGGAAATGAAAAAAAAACCAATAGGTACTGTGTTATGAATCCTGGTTTAAATGTGAACAGTTGTACATCTTAATGCAAAATAATTTCACATTTTTATATCTGTTTAAGTACCCATAATGCAGGTCGCTCATTTCTGTAGTGATGCAATGACATTTCCATACTTACTAGTCCCCTAATACTTTTTAAACATTTTTGTTACTGCAGTTTTAGTATTAATATAACTATTTTCATGAATGTAGACACACCTTCCTGGCATCTTGATCCTGTCCAGCCAGAAGCACAAAGGCACTTCACCACTCCATTGACAGAGACGCATTCCCCACCGTTCTGACAGCCTCCTTCACAGCTTACTGTGGAAGACAGCATACACCGTGCATTTCAGAAGCAGCATAGGACTTCAAATAATTGTCTTTAAACAGTTCATCTGGCATCAACTACTTGTTTTATCACATCTGCAAAGACTAAACTTTCAACTGTTCAAAGCAAGGCACTGTTCTCACCAGTAACACCACTGTTCATTGGCTACACCACAGGAACTTCTAACATGCATATTAACACCAAACTTGCCAGATCACAACTGCTAAGCCAATAACATGTGGTTAAGGATTCATGTATTCCTTATCTGACAGGACCTACACGTAACGAGAGGAAGAAGAGAAGAGGATATTACTTTGACAAATGAAACTATTGCTATAGTCAAGTTAAGCAGTACCTTCCCAAAGGCCAAATACTTAAGTTAACCTCCTCTTTTCAGAATTGTTCTACACATCAAAGCTCTGAAGGCCTCATTAATGAAGCATTATTTATGCCAGACATATGACTGGTATCAACTGTGGAGAGCACTATCTTTGAAAAGTGGCACAATTACTGTTCTGTACAACCAAATGCTTCCTTTCTCAAGTATGAATGTATATTATACGCCACCTTCACTGTATTGAAGAGAAACAACTATCCTTCATTATAAAGATGGACAGTTTGGGTGTCTGCTTGATAATTTGTAGGAAAAAATGTCGAAATATCTCGTTCAACCACAAGTATTGAACACAATTTCAGCTAACAGATTTTTTGCACAAATACTGAACATGCAAGGACATGCAAGTCAAATCCACCACAGCTGGAAAAGCTCTTCAAAGCTTGTTTGCATATTACTTTGTCACACAATATAAGTTAATGTATTTAATATTGATTGTATTTGATCAATCACAGTGACAGAGAGAAGTGCATGAAGACTGGATGAAAGCAAATGTTACTCCAGTCTTCTAGAAGGGCGAGGAGGATCCAGGAAACTCCAGGCTGGTCTGCCTCACCTCAATCCCTGGTGAGGTAATACAAGAACTGACTCTGGAAACCATTCCCAGCCACATTAGAGATGAGAAAATCATCAGCGAGTCTTCACAGTGAGGGTGACCAAATGCTGGTACAGATTACCCGGGAAATAGTGGAGTCTCTGTCCTTGGAGATATTCAAAATCCATAAAGACACAGCCCTCAGCAGCTGGCTCTAGGTAGCCCTGCTTGAGCAGGGAGCTTGGAAATTATGACCTCCAGAGGTCCCTTCCAGCCTCTCCCAGTCTGTGATTCTGTAAGATTCTATAATAGCACATTGTCCCACAACACAAGTTTGTACATGCACAACATAACACTGTTCTCTTGGATTGCCTTTTCCAATACATGCATATATTCAATAGGCTTCAAAAAACCATGAAAATTAGTCTTTGCTACTCCTTTTCTGTCATTTCCCCTTACCTCTCAACAATACATTGCCACACATCTTCATTGACTGGCCCTCAATATTACCGTCTTGCAGATACTACATAAAAGTTTCAACCACTTAATGGAGAAATATGTATCTATACAAGCCATCTCAATAAATTATTCAGAAAGAATCTGTTATAGAGCTAAATAGAATATTTACGTAGCACATAAAAAGGGTATTTTCCAAGGGAAAAAGCTCGCTCAGATTCTCACAATGCATTTCAGTACATGTACTCCATCCCATCCTCCTCTGAGCATGCACATCCTCTAGGCCATGCATGTCTTGACAGTGAGGTCAGAGGTTTACAGAATTAAGGTCATTATTTCAAAGTGCATTAGATCCAAGACTTTAAGGAGTCCCAAATTAATTTAGTCTGTTTTCAAACTCTCTGTCTTATCAAGCTACTGCTTGCTTGGGTCTTACCTTTATGACAGTATCTACCGCCATAGCCAGGTGGACATCTGCATTTTCCAGGTCGGAGACACTCTCCACCATTTTTGCATTTTGGATAACATGTAGCTGTAAGACAGACAACAAAGAAAGGCTGGATAAATATTGGTGAATCTTACTAAAGTTACTACTCAAATACATGAGAAATTTGCACGTTATTATATTTTCATCACTTTGTCTTCATATTTTCTAAGATATATCGGCCATGTTATGTCACATTGCTGATTAGGTAAAATTATTTCCCTGCATGGGGAGCACTCCATCATACTAAGCTTTTAAGCACTCAAAACTAGGGAGTGTCTTGGGCCTGGACAGAACAGGAAGAAGAAAAAGCCCTATTAAAAAGGAACACGGATGGACTGCCAAAAAAGCTTTTGATAACTGAAGTGGAGAAATGACAGGTAACAAAATAGGTGATAAGAAAAAATGATTTAATAAAAAGATGCTACAACTTGAGAGGCATCTTGTGATTCTTAAGACGAAATATCAGACTTTTTACTCTTTACTGGGTTCCTACGTTCCTCTTCAGAAAAACTACATGCTGTGTTCCTTATATCTCTTTGCTAAAATGTCTCCAGAAGTAACTCAGGATTTCTTTCTCCCCCACACTCTCTTTTTTTTCCTTTTTTTACTTCAGCTGGCTTTTCAGAGACCTTTCTGAAAAGTGCAGTGTTTGTTTAGCAAGCATCCAAGATAAATGTAACTTTTCTCATAACTGTAATTATCTGTTAGGAGAAAAGCATCTATGATCATCCCAAATCCTACAACTTTGTCATTGCTGACAGCTTGGAGAGGCTCAATAAGGTGCAAATAAAAACCTCAATTTTGCAAAATTCTGGATAAATCCAGTCAAATTGCAAATAAATTGCCTATCACATAGACTCCTTGCTAGTCATAATCATCCCTGAATCAGCCATGCTGTACGAGAAAACATTTGTTTATTCACACACAGATTTTAGAAACCCATCTATTTCTGAGAGTCTCATCTGAGTTAGCTGCTGGTGTGAGATGGGTTCCTTTGACAGGATGGGTGAAAAGCACGAAAGAGAGGGAAGAAAACAGAAAAGATGAACAATGAGTAACACCACCCTGATTTTATCCTCATGTACTTGTAGCACTCTCAAGTGACCCAGCTGAAGAATAGAGGATTTTTCACATTAGTACCTGCAAAATGAGTATTAGCAGGCAAATAAAGGATAGAGACATGTATGAAAAAAACAGCCAGTGCTCACCTCTCCCTAACTTTTTCCAGATGCTCTCAGTTCTTTGGAAGTGCCATACAAGAGCTCCCAATTTAAGAAAAATTCTATTTCTGTGTCATTCCACACAGTTTTCAGTTTGATTTTCTTGACAGAACAAGGGATGAAGCTTCATTTATCCTTTTTTTTTTTTTTTTCACGTTTATGACCTTATGAGCACAAGGATTCAGTGGTTCCCTCAACAGTTCCAGACAGTTCACCTCTCTAGTTCAAGAAGAGATCTGCCTCTCCAACAATATTTCACCTCTCCCCTAAACCCCAAAATGTCTAGGAACCAACAGTTGTTGGGAACAGTTCATACAGCATAGTTTTTAATCTCCACTGCAATGCACATTAGCTATCCATCATTTGTTACCACCTGCTAGCCTCAGCCTCTAAATGAAACAACTCTCCTTGAATAACTACACAGCTGAATGAAATTTTCAGCATCTCACCTCAGAGTTAAAAAAATTAAATTGCATTTTAAACAAATGACATTGAAAATTAGAACAAATATTGTACAACTATATCACCTCTTCACATAGGACAAGATGCAAAGCAAAGGAACTCCTGACACAGAGTGATTTTTTAGCAGTTAATAGCCACAAGCTCTACAGTTAAACTTTTAAACAAGGGATTTAGAAATCTAATGTTTTACATTGAACAGGGTTTAAATTAAAACTCTTCTTCACAATGTTTGCTTTTGCATATTAGGTGGCATTTTCAAAAATACTTTGTCTCTCCATGGAAACCAACAGGAACAGACTCCACCCTAGCCTCCTACCATGGAAATGGGATGTACAAATGACTCTGTGTGTCAGGTAACATCCAGGAAGTAAACTATAGTGCTTTTACAAGCACAACGTATTCTAAATAAAAAGAAATCCAGAAAATAACACACTTTTTTGATATTTACTTTTCTACACACTTTTTGGATGTTTTTATTAGTGACTAATTGCACCTAGAAATACTACTTAAATGCTGCTGAGGCTTAGAATGCTGTAAAGACTCTAAAAGCATTCAAGAAGCATCCGGATGCAATCCTGTGCATTGCGCTCTAGGATGACCCTGCTTGGGCAGGGATGTTGGATCAGATGACCCACTGGGGTCTCTTCCAACCTGACTGATTCTGTGATTCCTTAAATACTTCCAGGGAAGTATTTAAGCATGCAGTCAAAACAGTAGGAGAAATAAAAAACCAAAGCCTGTCAAGTGAGTGGCCTCTTACTCAACGTCCAAGCGGCAAAAAGCTCTCTATGGACCCACGGCCATTTCTGACAATGGGTTCTGCTCACCAGGTGAGGTCTTCACGCTGGCTCTTGGCTGTGCTCCATCAGTTTGCTATCACTGCCTCACCCTACCAAAGGGTGCCTTAAGTCTCTTCTTCCACCTCGCCTTCTTTAGGTCCTCCCCGGCACCTCACCACCCGCCTCTCACACCAGATCCAAACCCGAGCTCCTCAGACCTTCCCGGCGGGATTACTCGCCGGAGGGGTGGCATGATAGAGAGCGAACGCAGCGCTTGCGCCCATCCCTGCCGGCGCATCCCGCCCGCGGTTACCGTGCTGGCAGCGCTCGCCCTCGTAGCCCTTGGAGCAGAGGCAGGAGCCGTCGGCGAGGCAGAGCCCGCCGTGCCGGCAGCGCGGGCTGCAGGCGGCGGCCGGGCCGGGGCCCAGCGCGCACAGCCACAGCAACAGCAGCAGCCGCGGCAGCCCCGTCCCGCCGCCGTCCCGCCGCGACATGGCCCGGCAGGGCAGCCCCGGGCACGGGCAGCTCGTCCCGCTCCGCTCCCGCCTCCTCTCAGCCCCGCTCCTTCACGCTCCCCTCGCTTTTACCCTCTCAGTCTGTTCGCACTCCTCCTCCTCCTCCCGCTCCTCCTCAGCGCCGGCCTCCCCCGCCCGCTGCCCCCCGCGCCGTGTCACGGCGGTGGGAGCCCCCCCGAGCGCCCGTGACCCCGG
>VZRV01010115.1:269009-317421 GCA_013398115.1 Falcunculus frontatus
CCCCGAGCGCCCGTGACCCCGGCGGGTCACCGTGCGCCGGCAGGGCCGGGGGTGCGGAGAACGGGAGGCTCAGGGGGGACCTTATCACTCTCTACGACCCCGTGAAAGGAGGTTGGAGCCAGGTGGGGGGTCGGCCTCTTCTCCCAGGCAACCAGCGACAGGACAGGAGAAGAGAACATACTCTCAAGCTGCACCAGGGGAAATTTAGGTTGGACAGTTTCTTCACAGAAAGTGTTTCTAGACATTGCAATGGGCTGCCCAGGGAAGTGGTGGAGTCATCATCCCTGGTGGTATTTAAGGAAAGATTGGGCATGGCACTTAGTGGTAGTTCAGTCATAGATTGGATTCAGTCTTCTCAAAGGTGTTTTCCAACCTGACTGATCCTGTGATTTTACCTGCAGGTGCAGAGGCCTCTGCTGGCAGGGGACCAGCCACCAGGTAGTCACATGGTGTGTCAGACAAGGAGCCCACCTTAGCACCTGGCCTGCTGGCACGCCTGACAGCTGCTGGCCCTGACACCACTTCCAGGACAGCACAACTCTGAACTCCTGCTCCATTTGAGACCTTACAGACTCTGATTTCTATACACTTCTATCTTTAAGGGCGCCATACATGAATATGGTGACACAATATTCAAAGGATGATTTCAGAGAGGACTGATGTACTGAACTCACTGCCACCTTACAGAGGAGAGGATCATAGGTCTCATAGAATGATAGAGACTGGCTTCATTTGGAAGGGACCTTAAAAATCATCTAGTTCCAACACCCCTGCCATGAACAGGGACACCTTCCACTTCAAAGCCTCATCCAACCTGGCCTTGAACGCTTCCAGGGATGTGATGTCTACAGCTTCTCTGGGCAGCTTGTGCTCGTGCCTCATTGCCTTCACAATAAATAATTTCTTCTTTATATCTGATCCAAATTTACTCTTTTTCTGTTTGAAGACATTCCCCCATGTCCTGTCACTCCATGCCCCGGTCAAAAGTTCCTCTCCAGCTCTCCTGTGGGCCCTTTAGGTACTGGAAAGTGCTCTTAAGTTCTTCCCAGAATATTCTCTTCTCCAGGATGAACAGCCCCATCTCTCAGCCTGGCTTCATAGAAGAGGTACCCTGGCCCTCTGAGCATATTGATTGCCCTCCTCTGGACTTGCTCCTTGCAATTCTGTCTATGGGAATGGCTTCAATGCCTTGAAGTGGATACCTGAAAACAGAGGCTAGACCAGAATGAGAGAATAAAGGTAGGGATTTATTTGAAGGGCCTTCAAAGGTACACTCTGGGCAGTCAAAAGGCTCCACCCAAGATGGACACTGGGTCATGGGTTCTTCACACTTTCATAAGTTTGGTCCATTTGCATATCTGGGTTAATTCTCCAATTATAACTTCAGTTAATGATGTAATGACCCCAAGTTTGCCCCTCCTCTTCAGAGGCTTTTACACATTTTGGGGCCTGGGACAATCAAGGTGTCCTTGGAGAGCAAACCTAGAGAGGTTTGTTATGTCAAATCAGCATGAGAGAACAGTAGTTAACAGGCCACACAAAACTTCAGAGTTACACACTAGGTAGTACAAGATTTGAAAAACATGCAAGTTAGGCATATTTTTAGTAGGCATGTACTCAACCTAAGGCATCATCTTGAGTGCAATTATGCGACAAAATAGCAATGTATTTTAATTCAATCATGAAAATGTCTTCCGTTGCAAAGAACACAAACATGGATGATCAAAACCCATTTTTTTCTCTCATTATTTCCAATATTTCACAAGCATTTCTTTTAATTTCAAAATTTTCCCAGTGAAAGCACACACTTTCAACACCAAGACTCAGCCCAACAAAGCATTTTCAGATGAGTTGGAATGATCAGTAATAAAAAAGAGAGATTATAACTACCTACAGGAAGTGTCTACAGAAAAGTGAAATAAATCCCATGCCTTTTAAAAAACTAAGGGAAAACCAAGTCTTGTTTTCAACTGTGAGAGCTGACTTAGAATTACTTTTGCAAGTGGCATGAAAGAGCTTAATTTGTTTTCTAGATGAAGCAGGAGTATGATTTGGTAGCTGCTTTCACTTTGATTGGAAATTAAAATCTGTGTGATTGCCTTGCAGTTGACAGAATAAAAGTCAAAGGTACTTCTATTGTAAAACTGGTTTTAATCCCTTTTCACACCTACAGAGTGTGGAACATACAGTTCATAGTAGGAGTAGAATACAAGGCAAATCTGTTGCTAGTAGCATGAGGTGCTGTCTGGCTTCTTGCAAAGGTTAAGGCACATATTATCTTTGCAAGACTGCATTTAGACTTTCAAGTAGCAAAATATCATTAAATGATTAAACGAGAGTAACCCGGAAGTTCCACACTGAGTAATTGCCTAAAACATGCACAATTCCCTCTTGCTTGTGCCTAGGCAGCCAAAGCAACTTGTAGAGGATACATACATACAAATACATTTGTCCTGTGCAAACCCGCATAGCAACTACCCTCTCCCATAGTAATGATGAAGCAAAAACCCCCAGTGATCTAATTACTCATGCACAAGTTGCCGCAGTGTGTTAATTTGCTGTCCAGAATAGGAACATTCAAACCCTATTCCTATTACAGTTCCAGTTGTGGTGGGGAGAACAGAGTTTCCTGTTTTCACATGCAGTATTCCTTCTTTCAAGGAGAGGAGAAATAGGATTGTGCAGTGACACCACTGTTAGTGAAACTACTCACCTGAAATACATTGTGGAATAAATTTTTCCCAAAAGGAATAGCTTTCTTTATGCCATCCCCTCAGGAGGAAAATGAGGGAAGAAAAGAACTGAAGACGCTGACTCTGGGCTGAATTGTTCTCTGGGTATATCATAATTTTGCACTTCCTTGACTTCTGCCGATAATTTTGTCCATATTGATTTCTTCACAGAAATATTTTTTCCATTACTGTCTTTCCTCCATAAGACAGTTTAATGTGGAAATGTGCCTTTCTGGTATTAATGCCTAGCAACAACTCCTTCATACAGAATTCTTTTCAAGTCTGAAGAGCTATTATTCATTATTCATGATTTATAAAGTACTATTTATTTTCAGTTCTATATCCCATCTTCCCTATTCCAGAAAGATGGCTTTTGGTGGCTCAGGTTAATTAAGACCCCCTTTTTTATTTCTGTCTCAGTTTCCTTTGAGGATCTTAAAATAATTAACACCAAAGAAAATAACCGTATTTTGAAATAGGGGAACTGCCCCTTCAGAGGGGATAATTAAATGCAAAGTCTATATTAAATAAGCTTGCCCAGGTGTTTCATTGAATGAAGTAAATTTGTTTAAACATTGTCTTCTGTAGGAAGGATTAGGCTGCTCCACCATTTTTGTGCATATAAATTCATCTGAGGGCTTATCAAATTTGCTGAGTGCATGTCTGCATTTACAACGGATTGAGTCACGTTAACAGAGGTTCTCACTGAAAACAGAAATGCTTCCAGGCATCCAACATGCTTTAGCCTTAGAAGCACAATCTGATTTAAAAAAAAGAAAAAGACAGCAGGTAACGAAGCTTTAAGGTAGAGAATTAGACAAAGAGAATTAAGATTAATTAATTTTTGTCATAATGGTCATATTGGATAGTTCTTTTCAAAATAAAAGCAAAATACGGCAGTTGTAGCAGTAGGACATTCACAGGCTCATTTTTGTGTCAACATCCTCCTGATATACTGTATCATGGCAATATGTAATAGCCTCTTGAGGGACACTGCTGTCCAACTCAAAGAAGACAGGGAAGAAATGAACTCTCCATGATAATCAGAGTTAAGGTGCTCTGTGGAGTGATATATTATGGGAATAAGGATGCTCACCTGGAGTCTGAGATTCTGCTCCATGTAAGACAAAGCAGGTACAAAACTGGCCTCGCCAACAACCCTATGGGAAGACACTGCTTCTGGCCAGCCTAGAGCATGCACCTGTGTCTCTTGCCTGTTTCAAAGACTTTTATTTCATTACAGTGTGAAAAATATTCAGGCAGTACAAGCTCAGATCTTCACAAGCCATGGCAGTTTATGAGTCAGCCAGCTGTAACATAGCACAACCTACTCTCAATAGTAGTAACTTGTAAGAAAACAATAAGCCTAGAAATTGGGATACAAAACTTAGATGGTGCTTGTGCAGTGGTGATGCACAACCATCTAATAATATGTCCGTATCTCATTAATCAACTATATTTGCTGGGATGAGAGGTAATGTTAGGAGGTGTATTACACAGCTGACCTCTTTACTAGACCTGTGCAATACGTGGAGTTCCAAGCTCTGGCACAATCATCCCTGCTCTGTAACAGCTGCACTGGGTGCTGTACTCAAGTACTTCTAAATAATGCGTCATCCAGAGCTGATGTTTTGTTTATCAGTGTAGCATCACAGGTAGCAACCACATTTATAAATACCTTTCAGCATAATTTGGTCTCGATCACAGTTGTATCTTGACTCAAGCCCGTGTCAGGGCTGTCAGATAATAGAGACTTATGACCAACATCAGTCTTCTTTGTTGACAGCTTGAATACTGATCTGTCTTCCAGTGCAATTTGGCTTCAGCGGCATTTGAATGGAAGTCACTCTAGTTCTGCTAAAAGAAGGAAAATGACATATGGGTTTATTTTCAAACATGCTCATGTGTGAATTAGGTGAACAGAAATATTATACGTGTACAAGCTGTGCACAAACATTCATCCACAACTGTCAGGCACATCTCTTCTTGGTGTCCAAAATTAAGGGCCTCTGTGGATTGCACATACATATTGTCCCCACTAGTGCACATAGCCCTGGTTCCATAATATGAAGCCCTGTTTTAATTTATGTGAAATGAATACATTAATCCAAAGGATGCCAGCCCTGTATGCAACTTCAAAACCATTATTCTAATAAGTAATTTTCTTCACATAATAGCAAATTCTCAATACATGATCTTTAGTCAACAAGACTGATGTGCACTGAAGTTCCTGTTCACAGATTTATCTTGCTTACCAGATAGAAACATGAAAATGGTATATGTTAGTGAGATATTTCAGAATTAACACTTTGATCATTGCAATTAGTTATAAATCTTTCAGATTGACACCTTATGTAGGCATTTGCAATTAGAGTGCAGAAAAATCTCTGCCTGGGGACTCTGGGTAACCCGAAGCAATACAAGGGTATTGTCAAAAGACCAGCCAGGCTCGCTAGGAACAGTTTAACTCTGTTTGAAGCTCTGTTCTATGCAAGTCAAGGTCACCGAGTCACTGCTCCCTCTTTTGAATCTTGGATTTAAATTGCCTGATGGGAAAATAAACAACGTTTCTTTTGCCCATTAAAACATTACTGTGAAAAAAGATCAAGGCTTGTCTTGCTACTTGGCAAGCAGCTCAGCTTTCAGCAGTAACCTTAATTTGCTGTTGGATCTGGTTCTGTCTTTTGGGATAGTTTGGTGATGTCTAAGCTGAGAAACCTTCCATTTCTACAGAGCCAGTAGACCAGTGACCCTTAATCCGATTTCACAAGCATAAAACATTACTTCAAAACTGTAATATTTATAAATCAAGGCCCTAATATTCCACTGCAGAGCACCTTGGTTAGTCACTGCAACCAGGAGAGATCAAATGACTGCACAAATATCACACCCAATTTAACTTGAAAGCTGAGGCCAGTCTCACCTTAACTAAGGGAATTTCTGCTCATCCTATAGGTGTTGAGACCAGCCCCATTCTATAGATGCACCATCTGAAAGATGCTGAGCAGATGCCCATCAGTGGAACCCAAACCTATGATTAATATACAAAAATGACTTTTAAGGACCAAAGTCCAGATAAAGCAAGACTGCAAGACACTTAAGTATCACATCCAGCTTCTTTTAGAGCCATCCAGAAAACACTTTACTTTTGTCAGCACTATAGTATCAGACCCTATATTCTGGCAAATAGTGGGCATGATACTGAAAGGTTACCTGCTAGGTTATCTTGAATTTGTATTTGGCCTGGAGTTTAGAGGACTCAGTATCTCACAATACCATCAAAGCCAAACTCAAATAGTCCTCTCTCATCTGCTTTTCTTTCTGCACTTCATGAAGTTGGCTTGCAAGTGAATGAAAATAATTTGATTTTCTGACCATTCCTGGGCTCTCAGCCATGTCCCTCAGAAATAAATATGGGGTTTTTTTGGTCATGGAGTCTTATATTTTGCCCTCAGAGAAATTTGACATTATATTCAATGAAAACAATAATTGAATAGCACTTGCTGTAACTATTGAGTAAAACTCAGATACCACATTACTCCACACAGTACAAATACCAGGGGCCTAATATTCTATAAATTAGTTGAAGTGGAAAGTCCATATTCACCTGATTAACTTGAGGAAAAAAAAAGCAAGAGGCTAAATACTAATTCTAAGATAGCAGAGTTTTAATACTGAGTAGTGAATTTTACAGAATTCAGCTTTATATCAATCAACTTCCTGCAGTATCAAGTACTATTGATGATTTGATATTTATATAGTTGTTACTGTATCATAATTCCCATACACACTTATGCTGCTGTAAGTCAGAGCAACGCTACCGAAGTTGTCCCAGAGTAAAACTAGTGTGAGTGGAAGCATTCAGAGAATCATCCTTAATACATAAAGATATCACTTTGTCCTTCACAGAAACATTGCCAGCTTTAGGGTGAATGTGGCTACTGTTCAGCAGGGCACAGCAACATTATCCAGCAATGTGAAACAGGAAATGAATAAAAAAAAGACCACATCTAATTGATATTTAAATATGGTAAGATGTAATTACTCATGCTGGAATTCATTCAAAGCATCAACACTCTGAATGCTCCCTTATTAAAAAAAAAAAAGAAAAAAAGTACAATCAGTTCTTTACTGTCCACCAAAAGAGAAGACTTAGGTTTGGCAGCTGGTTGTCAAAAAATTGGTTCAATACATATTTCTATGTTTTTCCTGTGACTGTTATTTTTTAAGACATATTGCTTCAAATCTACATCTCAATAAAGAAAGTGGTAACTCAATTAAACAGTACTTAGAAATTTAGAAGGCCTTTACAAGTTTAAAATTAATTGTAAGTGTTTCCAGCTTGTATTCATTTTCACAGCGCTTCTGAGGGAAAATTAAACAGCAGAACCACTTTACACATGCTGACACAATGAAAAGGTTTTTGGCAACTCATATTTAGAGCTAATAGCAAAGCTGAATTACACGTGGTAGTGTCTGGTCCGCATTTGAAACAAGACAGCATGACTAATGCAAATGTGTCTTCATGTGATCTGGGCTTGTCTGGCCAGGAAATGAATATGTGGAAAGAAGGAAGTCAGATAGTAGCTTATCTCCGAAGAGCCCTGTCATTCATCTAAAAACCACTAGTGAGCATCATCTCTCCTACCTGCATAATTATGAGCATGTCAAGGGAGCACACCTCTAACTTGAACAGAGCTGGAATTTGAGCCCTAGAAACTTAAAAAGTGAGTATTCCTAAACACAAATCCTTAATGACTACGGAGCAAACAGGTTGATGTTGAATTAAAATCCATGTTAGCCAACAAACAAAAAAAGGGAAAATTATCATTAATATCAATGAAAATGTCTCAAATCTACTCTGACTCATGTATGTGTGGGTAAAAGGTGGAAGAAATTAATTTAGAAAATTTTAACATTTGTAGAAAACCCCCCCATCTTTGTCATTGTCTCTCTTTAAACCTCCATTACATAAATGATCTCCAGTTATTCTGCTCATTTATACACCACCATGCTCCATTTAAACTCAACCCCTTGATGGACACTAACTCTGATGGACAGACTTTCATCTGCACTGACTGAGTGTTAAAACTTGTGACAAAGAGTTAAGAATTTAATCCTAAAAAACTCAAGCAGATAAATTTAAAAAATAAATGGAAATTGTAGTGTAAAAAAATTTGGTTTAAGAAATTTATTTTTGTGTGCGTATCTTTTGAGCTCCTAGGGTGCATAATAATGTTCTTAATTTCCCTTTTTAAAAATGCAAATTAACAACTTTGTACATACATGCACGCCTAGGAACACATGTTCATGAAAACAGAGCCTGAGGTAGCCTGGCATTCCAGCACAGTCTGAGTCCAAAAATCCTGAAAATCAGACTTCCAAGACATAAGATTATCCGTTTGCTAGTTTAGACATCCCATCTACAAGCACTAGCGGTGCAATCCTTTCCATTACCTAGGTGAGTTTGGCATTTGACATTTTTTTAAACCAGTTTCCTAGGCTGTATCTCTTCTGGAAAGCTTCCTTCTCATTGTTACAAAATTACAACTGCAATTATATGTGAATCTTCATCGTGCAGAGAGGACAATTCTCATTTTATCACCTGATCATTTCACAATTTCTCATTTTATTCATGATTATTCTTAAGTGGTTTAAATCCGGCACCAACATAGCTGGCAGATATCAAAATCTGGGCTCCTGGTCCCCACAACTGGTAATTCAATGTAAATAAAATAGATATCTTTCTGCACCTAATTGCCAGCCATTGGGAGACTTAAAACTCAGAAGGCCTTGGGTGAAATGTGCCCCATGGGCACAAACTGATCACATAGCTCTGTGCTGATCCCATCCAGAGCTGTATAATAGACATTGTACCACATATATAAAACTTAGATGCTGAACAGAAGAGTGCAGAGCTGTGACAAACACAGCTCTGGCTTGAAACACAGTAGAAGAAAGCTCAGCAAAAATGTTTCAGACAATTTAACCCAAAACACTGACTGGACAATTTTAACTGAGTACACTTGATGAAGATGAGACTAATAAAAGCCCAGCTGCTTAGCACTTTTGACTTTCAGCACACACTGCTTATATGCAAGATGATTTTGGTTCCAAATTGAACATTGCTGGTTGGAGATTAATAGGTAGACTGAACATATGCTCTCTGTCTTGTTTTAGGAGAAAAGAAGAACCAAAGTTAAAAAAGTGAAGTCTGAAAACCAGCCTCAATAATGCAAGAAGATCTTAAGTCAGCCTCTTCCTCTCTGCAATGATTAATATTAATGTCAAAATCTTTCATTTTCGCTGATGGAAAAGTCCAGTCCTGCACTACTTAACCTCTTCTGTGCCTTAAACAAGACAACCAGACAATTCCAAACAGACCTTCCTCTTTTTTAGTTTGTTTTACATACTTTCATGAAGGGTCTTACCAATTTTTTTAAGGCAAAACAGAATAAAACAGCATAAATACAATTTAGTTAATACTGTTAGATTATGATATCTCCATCCTCTCTTTAGAATGATGCCCAGTACCCACAGTTTTCATTTCTAAAAATAATTTCATACCCATATTTTTATTTTGCCAAAATGAAAACCAGTAACAAACATGCCACCAGTAGTATTTGTCAGCAAAATCTTTCAGAAGGTAACATAACTGCATTAAAAAATGGTGTAACATTCTCACACATATTTGCTCATTTTTGGAGACATGCAAGTTTTGTCTTAAGACCCTATATTTGTGACTACAGAGGCTGACAAAAATACTGCATTAAAGGATGTCAAATGTTGCTCTGTGAAGTTATTTTAAGGGCCTGTTAAGGTCGATTGCAGAATTAATGTAGATTGCAGGACCCTGTTTTAAGACAAATCATTATTAGAGGGTGCTTGACTTAATTTTTACAGGGCTGATATCTTCATGCTGTATAGTGCATTAGCTTACGGGCTAAAATAAACCACATGGCTGATGAAGCAAAGCTGAAACTTGTTTTTTTGCTGTCTAGTAGAATTTCTAAAGTTAGTCACTTGCTTTGAGAAACTTGGTGTCCTGCTGCCCTGACACCTTAAATTAAGATGGCCCTGCATGTGCAAATCAATGTATATTTGCAAGGAAGAAAGTGACAAAACAGCCATGCTCTTTTCTGCAAATCATACATCCTCCACTTCCCTTTCTTTTTAATGGCACTCAGAGGAACACAGGGGCTGTGGATCACAAATGGGGGGCCATCACTTCGCTCTCCAGCCAGCTCAGGGGTGGCATTCATGGGTTCCAGATGCAATTTGAACTGTACTTTACACTTAGTAATCAGTCTGAAACATCACTAATGTTTGACTCACCATTAGAAGTGTTTTTCACACTGCCAAAAAAAGATAAGGCTAGTGGGAACCTGCACCATCCCAATGGTTCCAAGGGCACTGGGTCCCTGCACCCCTTCTTAGCCCTCTGAGTCATCCAGTACCAACATCCTACACAAACAAAAACTCCCAGCACATAAAATAAACCTCTTGAGAAAATTGTGCTGCTCCTCAGAAAAAAAACCAAAGTGTGTGAAAGACATTGCCAAAGCTCTATTTGCTTAAACCTGCTTGGAATTTTCTCGATGAAAATTTAGAGAAGCCAAATAGCCCTAAGAAGGAAATGTTTCCCATCACAAAGAAATACCCCACCAGCGGGCCCCTGCCAGCCCAGTCTGTGAGAAACAAAGGAGGACACCAGCTCCTCTAGAGCAGCACAATCAAAACCAAGTATCAGTCATTCTGCCTACTCAAAAATCACTCAGTTGGAGTCTCCCTGGTGTAAAACCAGTGTTGTGGGCCAGGTACTGGCCAACAGCAGGCCAATGCTTCTATTCCTAGGTGTACTTGTGGATATTGTTTTTGTGAGTTACTGCCATTGTTGCAATGAGGCTAATCATAGAAATAAAATAAGCCATATATAGCCAAAGCAAGCACGACTGATTTTAAAAGAGTACCTAGCGACGGAAGTTGCAAAAATTTAAATTGTAAAAGCATGTGTTATATTGCTGTTTCATAAGAAGAATAAAAATAGTAGTCTGGAAAATAAAAGCTTTATTTCCTGTTTTCAGTGCTAAGAACACCTACCTGGAATAATTCCGTATTCACAGCTGTTTCTCCTCCATAGCTATTGTCTGTAAGCTGACATGGAAGTCAACACATAATACAGTCTAGCGCAGTGAATGGAGTTATTATGAGACCGTAAGAATTTTTGTCTTCTTTGCAATCCTCACATTAGCTAGTGGCCATTACAGATTTGTAATAGAAGGAGACGACCCAGCAATTTGCACAGCCCATATAGTGCATCACATTGTCTCACTGGGACTTGGTGAGCTGTTCACTGTTTATGGAGACAGCAGAGCTAAAGTGGAGTGTAAATACCTTAATGTCTTCCTTGCTTATGTCATTCCTGAAAATTAGCTCTCCATCTGTAGAATATTGTCTGAGCTGTTACAGATATGTCTATTCAAATGTGTCTTAATATGCAGCTGACTGGGCCTTTTTGACATGT
This sequence comes from Falcunculus frontatus, assembly GCA_013398115.1. NCBI lineage: Eukaryota > Metazoa > Chordata > Aves > Passeriformes > Falcunculus > Falcunculus frontatus. The sequence goes on from VZRV01010115.1 coordinate 280,266, forward strand.
CCCATCAAATAGCCGATAATGATGTATTTTTTGGCATTCCTAAAACTGCTTCCCATGTCTCTCAATTACTTGCCCCCAGCAAAATGGCTGCAGTTATTAGCTTGTGCTTCACTGTGTCATTTGTGTTATTCTAGTTCGATGTGAAGTATGACTTCCTGCCACTTTTTTGCTGATGGCAACTAACTGCCTTTCCTTCCCCCCTGAGGTTTTGTTTCCCCTCCAAAACATACTAGATTTTTTGCTGGCCAGAAGCATAATTATTCTTCATTGTCAGTAAATTCCTCAGTTTCTGTTTATTTTAGGTTCTCTTCACATCCAGCATACAGGTACTATACTTGCTTAGTAAGAGATAAACTTCTAGAGTATAATTAAGAGGTATTTTCAAAGTACCAAATCCAAACAGCATACAATATACTGTCCGACATGGTCAAAAAAAGACAGCCAGAGAAAAATTACTTGAAACTTATGATTATGATTTTTGTTGTTGTTGTTGTTGTTGATCACCTTAGATTGCAGTCTTTGATTCCAAAACACAATTTCATATTAAAATATGGACAGTAATGATACAAACTGCCTTGGCAGAGGTTTTTAGTTTGGTTTTGTGAAGAAGAATGAGTGTTTAATTTAATCTACTTAGAATCAGCCAAAAATAAAGCCCACTGAAAATCATTCCTGTCTGTGTTATTTCCTTTTGTCAGAAGAAAATAACAATTTTGTAGATTTTAAAAATTCAATCTCCATTAAACAGTGATTACAGAAAAAGTCTTTTGTCCATTTCTGGGTATCACAAATAGCTGTTCTGGAGTTTCTGATGAAACTGGTGGGGGGTTGTAAACTCTTAACAAGGAACTGAAAACAAATAAAATCCAAACAGTGAAAAAAACCCCAAGAAACAAAGAGCTGAAGTCAGGATAAAAGGCAGTCAAAGCATGGAGGCAACAGAAGTGTGTCTATCCCACATAATCCCATGTTCTGGCCTACTTCATTATTCCTTTTACTGTTTTCCGTACATTGTATTTCCAGACTGTGCAATTAGATGATTGTTTGTTGACTGTACATATTACAAGTGGTAATTCAGTATTCTAATATTTCCTGATCTGTTTAAATGACAAAGTATGCCCAGGCCTCTCATTGTTCAGCTTTGAATCCCCCCCTGAGCAGTCATCCTTCCCCTCCTTACTCTATTTGGCAAAGTGGCAGCTCTAATCCTTCAAACCACAAATGGGTCTGACTTGATGAATTTGGGATGTGAACCAAGTCTGCAGCTGAGCAGCAAGAACAGATATGAAACCAGCATGAAGATCATGCTAAACCTGTGGGTTCACATTAAACAGTGACAGGGACCATTACTGGGAAAATGGTAAATTCTGTGTTGCAGGACATGGTTCACACACTCAGGCTGGTCCCTGGCTACATGAGACAGTGTTCTCACAGGCCGCTCCCAAGGACATTTACAAGGATGAACTCCTCGAGGACCATTCCCAGCAGGCAGTGTGTGCCCCACCATGTTGTTTTACAGCCTAAGACTGTTCTCATGGGCAGGGTACATGATGCCTGTTGGTCTCTTTATCAGTAAACAAACCTCAATACTTTTAATACCCTAATCTAGATGTAGCTTTACAGCCCGAGCATCCCCTAATGTGCCATAGGGGTATCTACCCTAGACTCACTGTTATCTAAAATGTCACCATATTAAAATTTGGACACAGGAAAAACCACAATTGTGATTCATCTCTGACCAAAAGAACCTTTTAGTTCAGTGGAACAGCAGCCAGCAGTTTAATTTTATGGCATATTCTATTGTATTTGTATATACTGGGTTATATGTGTAAAGTACTAACTCCACTTTATGTTTTCAAGGAAGAATTGCTCAGCATTCATTTGATGTTTTACACAATATCAAATTTAAAAGGCTTAGGATGAGAAGTGTGAGAGAAAGTGATATAAACAGATTAATAGAGAACTGTTTAGACCAATTTGTATTGTGTATCATCTAAATGGATATTCGCTTATTTATTATTTATACCATTGTTTATTTGCCACAATATTCTTCTCACACTTTTTTTTTTTTGGTAGCAAAAATTCAGCCTCTGTCTGGACTACATTTCAGTCTAGGTAGTAGTAAAAATGTTCAGAGTATGTTTTCTTTATTGCTATGACTACTTTAGAGGGACTCCACAGCCTGACATGATTTGGGAAGAAGACATTCACAAGAAAGCTTGTGGAAGAATGAGAGACATGTAATTTAGAGAGACCAGCTATTAACCTGATAATAGAGGCAGGAGGCAAGCACCATTGGACTGTCTATCACAGCTTTTTAATTCCCAGTGTATTCTCACAGTAATGTACTCATTCCACTCACGATTTGCTCCTAAAATCAGGCTTACAGTCTGCAGCCTAACATAAGAGCAACACAGAAATAGTTGCAAGCTTTACAAAACAACACAGATTACTTTTCACAACATTAATCAATTGGCCTACATTTTACTGGGGAAAAGTCATCAGCATAGACAATAATCATTAAAAAAAGAAAACAAATCTGTTTCTCCATGAGGTTCAATATTACTAAACAGCAAAGAAATGAGAAAACGAAACCAAACATTGTGAAATTGTTTATAACCAAGATAGCTGGGTAAAACAAGCAATTTGAATACATTCTGGAAGAAGCAAATGTCCCTCTAAATTGCCTGCATCTGAGGGCTCACATGTATACGCGGTTCACATAGAAATCACTGTAAAGCTCTAACTATACTTTCTATTGCTCAGCAACTCAGAGAACCTCAGCGTGAGTCTCACAGAAGACAAAGAGAGGCTGATACTTTTACCTTGGCACCTGTAATTTAATACAAACTGTAAAAAAATGGATATATTTTAAAATGGTTTTTATTTGTTCCAACAATGTCTGAAAAGAAAGTGTTACAGGCTTCAGTTCGAGTTCAGTCCTGCAAAGTGCTAAAAAAGAAATCCTGGTGTCACCTCAGACACAGCTTAAAAAAAACCACCATTAAAAGGAAACCTCACATCCACCACACTTACCTTACTTGTTCGAGTATAAGGCTTATATAGCTCCTCTGAAGTAAATGCAGCAAAAATTGGCTTCATTTTTAGCACAAGTGACAAGCACACACTGTAGAAAAGAATTCACCCTCCTTATCTGTATGTGGGGGGTTTGGCCCCACTTACACCCAGAGCTTCAAGCATTTCCCTGTAATGGTGCCAAAGGAGTGGTTTTTGCTAAGTGCTTTTGAACAAGCTCCTCTGAACGAAGCCTGCAGAAGCTAATTGCAAGCCACAGTAAATTAACAGAATCAGATGGTGAAGTGGTTAGAGGTTAAACAACTTTAAAGCTGCAATGGTAAATTTGCCTATTTCATAAAAAAGTTTCTATCTATAATGCTGCAAGGGATGGAAAAGTCTGGTTTTCTCTTAGCAAATTATTTCAGCTGTCCTAGGCAAAGCCCCTGCACAATTAAACGTGATATACATGTAGCCTTTAAAGTCAGGGTATCTGCCTGCAAGGATTACTTCTGTTTCTAAAAGATACATTGCCAATTAAACAAAACTGTTAGGGCTGGGCATTAAATAAAGCAAGAAGTAGAAACTCCCTGGCACAGCTCTGTTGCAAACAGCTTTCAAAACAGTGAGGTTTCAGCCAAAAAATGTACCATTTTGGTACACGGTACCAACGGCAAGAGGGACAGGTAATAGGAAGGAGGCTGAAAGCTGCCCCTGACTGAGGAGTAAAGCCCTTCTCTGCTATCTAGGAGGCCAGCAGAAATTGAGATGGTAACTTTGGGAATCAGCAATGCCTGAGGAATGGCTACAGCTTTTTACCTGTGGAGTGGAGGGCTCTTCTCTCCCAGCACGTAAAAGGATGCAATTGGCAAACCAGTGCTGTCCACAACATGTACCTTGTCCTTATCAATGCTCTTGGGCACAAAACAATGGAAGGGCCATGCAAATATGAAAGTGAGGTTAGGAAATGAGTTTCCCAGTTTTAACTGCAAAAGAACAGGATTTATACTGCCCACCACCAGCACTTTACTGTCCCTGCAGCTTTGATGAGGCTTTGATGTGGTTACGTATGACAGTCTCACTGTGAGGTGAGGGAAACCTGCTAGGGGAGCTGGAGTTGCTGTGGGGTGAGGGCAGGACTGGTGAGAAACACTCCAAGCCCTTTCCAAGAGCTCCTTGGCAGAGTGGGAGGATGTTTTTCAGAGGGTTCGTCAGCATCATAGCCCAGAGGTCTGTACTTCAACCTAACCCACATAAGCAGCTGTCTCGGTCTGAGGTGACTCATCTGTCTTGGAAGATGTGCAAGAAAATCCTACATATGTAAGGTGGTGAAATAGTGGGATTTTTTGTGTCTGGTTGAACTTAAATAAATGAATAATGTTTGTGTTGCATGGTTTGGCTGATGTAGTTTATGGCTATCAGCAGCTCGCGACATTGCAGAAACAGTAACTCTATAGCAGGGTCCAAGTGACAGAGGTGACAGTAAGCAGTGTATTTCAGAAACTTAGTTATGCTCTACTCAGGGCTGCCCACTGCTTCAGCCCCTAGCACAGCACAGGTTGGAAAAGCATGGCTATGCCCTAAGCCCACCTTAGCCCACATTTCCTTCAATCTCACACACACATTCCAAGGAATCCAGTTAGCGCTTCTCCTCTTAATACTGAAATTATGATGGGATCTGATTAACCTGCTCCTGGTGGATTCAATTCAGGCCCAGCAGCTGTGACTTGCACAATGACAAGGAGGCAGGAGGTATCCTTCATGTTTGAGGGAGACTGTATCTTTATCTGAAGAAGCTGGTATTTCTGAACTCAAAATCAAAACATGATGCCATGAAAAATGTTCTTGTCCCACATTACTTGTTAGATTTTCCATCACTCTATGAATGCAGGAAACACTGTCAGCCCATTTACACCTTTGTGGCTCAATAATGAAAGTCTTTTGTGAAGGAAAAAGAAAGAAAATCCTAGAAGAGCTAAGCCTAGAAGCTAGTCATTACTCTTCTTGTCAGTGGCTGTATCACAGTGAACTTTATAAGCAATTTGTGATAGTCCTTTTTGGTTTTCTTACTCCACTGCATGGTGGGACTATCCACTGAGACTGTGATTCCTTGTTGGGCTTTACAAAGAGTCAATGGTTGACCAAGAAGAGACAAAGGAGGTTTGTGAATCTGTTGAACTGAGGGGCTATTACATTTTTAGCTAAACTTGAGAGGAGGAAAACGTCATCTAGAAACAAAAGGAGCATACTCAACCCATATGTCAAAGCCTGATAAATCCTGTCTTTAATTTTGGGATTGTGAATGGATCAATTAAATAGATGTTACGTTCCTGAATGAGCCCTTGTAGTTTTTATCCATTTGTAGCATAAAAGCATTTTCCTGAGTGCTAACCAGGGGCTCAGAAACAAAGAACTCTTGAGCCCACTTTCATTTCCTTTTCCCAAAGAGCTCAAGTCTGTCATAGTCTTCAGATTAAACCAGAAATTAGGACTCCACACTTAAGCAAAGTAATAAATGAAGCCTCTCCACAACAGCGGCACTTCTGACTAAATGATAAAATATATAGACAAAAGCTTTTCATTTGGAGCATTTCATGAGAGTGTTTCTAAGAGGTAAGAGCACTTCAGAAGCTGAGGAATATTTTTTTCCTCCCTTTCACAAGAAATAATTCTTCTATAGAACATAAAAAGTGACAAGGGACGTAATTTTCCTTCCCACTCCGGGGAAGGTGACAGGCTCTCCTCAGAGCCAGGAAAAGAGGTGTAGCCAAAGGCTGACATCGTGCCTCCGGTGCTGGTTCACCTGTACAGAGTTATACAATGAACTGAGCAGTCACAAAGGCACAGATGGGCATGCCAGGACCAGCATGACTTCACCTTTGCATGGACAAGATGGAAGAACAGGCTTCATCCAGTGTGACATTGCCCAGAGGTGAAATATGTTTAATGGAAATAGCTGGGGAGAAGAAGGGAAAGGTAGAGGGCATCACGACAAGGGTCTTCTGAGACACCTGGTGCCATGAGCCGGGTGTGCTCTGCCCCAGCTGCTCCCTGACTCAGTGGGTATGCACAGCAGGCCAGGGAGCCACACTTTTCTGAGATAAACCAGGAATGCAGCAATCCCCAAATAAATATGTCATTAAAGACATCAACCATGCTCCTTGCACCACTGCAGCTTCTTCCTGCTCTCCACGACTGATAACACATATCAAAGGCAGAGATTGCAATTCCCGCCAGTTTTTGACCCTCCACCTTCCATCCTCCTCCCACGGATTCCAAAATACCAGCTACCTCCTCCTCATCTCAGAGCTAAAGTTGGTTCAGCATGGGAACATTTGCTCACTGCAGTGACAAACAGGAAAAGTTAGCTTTAGTTTTGTTTGTCTGTGTGACTATCTGCTTGCCTGTGTGATGTCATTAACAACACCCAGGATCTGTAGCGCCAAAAAAATCACCAAGAAAATAAGAAGTTTCAGCACTTCCCAAAAGAGACAGGCTGATCAGGACATTGGAGAAGAAAAATTAGTCATAACTTGCATTTACACAGGGCTCTTCCTAAGTGTTAGGGCTCCAGAAAAGGTGGGTTCATTTTTGTCCCTCCTTTTTCAGATGTGGGGAGACTACAACATTGAGAGAGCAAATAACTTCACTGAGGTCAGTCTTCAGTCACCTGTGGAGCAGGACACAGGTGCTGGGGCTTATTTACACCATCCTCTGCCACCAACACATAGCAACTCAGCAGTGAAGCCGGTTTCAGAAACCAGCTCCAAATCCAGTTCAACAAAGTCACACGGACTGATGAAAGATGCCTGTGTATCTCATGAATAAGCTTGTTCATTCATGCTCCCTTCATGACCATGTCCCTCACCTGCAGGGCATGGTGCAGAGAGATTGCTAGGTTTCTCACATTCACCTGGCACTCAGTTATTTGGCTCCTGCATCACGCAGAGTCCCATTTACATAAGGACATTTGCGAGGCATCTCCAAATCAAAATCACATGAATCAAATCTGTAGGTGAAGTAGCTAAGAAGTACAGTCATAATGGATCAGAGACTATAAGATTTTAGCTTGGTTCTAGAGAAGCAAATAAGCATACACACACTCTATCTGCCTGACTCCAGCTTGCTTATTGTCTTTGAGCCCACTAAACAGCACCAACCAAACACAGAAGTGAAGACAACTGAGATATCAGGCCTTTACAATTGCTGCAAAAATTGATAGTCATTTGAAAGAAAGATGTCAAAAGCACTCCCATTGTAGGAAAATTCACCTTTTGTGGACCACTGAAGACTCCACATAGAAATGGTCCAATTGCAAAATATCTAATCTAAAGGATTTACTGATTTATCTGACAGAGTAATTACTGTTTAAAAAATGCAAAAGAGAAAGTTCCTGACCGTGTTTTAAACTTTTAAAGGAAGGCAAATTAGGGGTGCCTAGATTTCCAGGCACAGCATCCCTCTAAGAAATAAATCCCAAATTAGTCAGTGCCATAAATAATCCCCTAAGAGCCTATGCTTCTGAGATTGTGGGCTCAATTATTTTTGTCATGAGAGTTAGAAGAGATTAAGCAGATAGGGGTAGAGCATGCTGATTAAGGAAAAAGTGGTTTGCTCAGCAGATGTCTCGTCAAAACCACATCCTTTAATCTGAAGTACAAACACACTAAGACCAGCATTGCAATGATCTGTTTTAGCCATTAGAGCACAGAGTATTCTGGGGCACAGCAGCAGGGAATATGAAGGAAGTACAGTCATTAGGGTGCAGAGGAACTATATGGTAAATGTCTTTCTGAGAAAGGATAAACTGCTTGTCTAGGCAGTTTCCCATCAGGAGGAATTGGGGAGCTGGGCACAGCCCTCCCCTGTTGTTAACACTCAAGCAGGGTTGTGGTGCCCTGAAGATGCACCAGGGTTGGGCTCCTCTCTCTGCTAGACCTTTTTCAGGGAAAGGATGCTCTGTGCAGAGCCCATGGGCCAAGCAGCAGGCCGGCAGCAGGACCAGGGGTGCGACTCCAAAAGAAAACACCCCAATGCCTGGGAAGCTGGAGACAGAACAAACTCATCTTTCTCCGGGGAGCATTGACAAGTGCAGAAGATTAACATGGGCATTGAGCTCAACTCCATGGCTGAGGCTTGGTAGTCTGAAGAAATCTGTAGCCTGAGAAACCGAAGATTAGGCTAAGAAAGCAGAAATCTTAAGTTCTGTCAATGTGGTCACTCACTTGACATGTAGATTTGTCTGCATGAGAAAATCTCCTTTCATTTTTGTCAGCTGTAATAAAGTGCTTTAAAGTGTTCACACAAAATTAAAAATAGCAATTTTTTTTTTGTTTAAGTGTTGGGTAGATTCAATCTGCTCTTCCACAGTTCAGAGGAGACTTTGTGCAAGCAGGAGCTGTACAGTCAGGAACCAGAGATTACAGTCAGTCTTTTGCAATGTTAATTCACAGTTCAATCATGGAGTTGAAAGCATAACCACAAGAAAAGTAACTTTTTCAGCAAGACACCTGGGATAAAAAGCCCATTGACAATTCCAGGATCTGGTTCAAGCTGGCTGCAGTCACTACATTTCATCAAGCTAGCCCAAGGAGGGATGGAACTTACATTTCTTTGTAGACTCTTAGCCTAAGAAATATCTTTGTTTCTTCCTCCTAATGTAATTAAATTCTGTTTAGGATTTCTCAGAATTTGCTTGAAGGTTTGAATTTATGATGGGACACTAACTCCCCCAAGCACATGTTGTTTAACAATATAAAAGAGTGTGGGAACCCTATCTGCAGTATGAGCCCTGCAGCTCTTTCATTTTTCATTTCTGAAAATATAGATACATGGCAAAGATTATCTTCTTTACAGTATTTTTTCCATCATATACAACATTACATAAACCTAGTTCACCTGTGACTTCAAAAAATAACCCCATTTATGATAGTTGCCTTTTTTGAATCTGTTCAGTTTTCTGAACATTAGCTTTGTGGAAATCTTAATAGAGTTTGATTAAATATTAACAGTGTATTACCCATACATGTGTTTTTTCCAGCTAAATGTACAAAGACCCAAGGGTGCAAGAATGTGAGTGTGCATATATGAGGGGGTAAACATGTGCACAAAGCCACTGCCTTGAATGCAGGCATGGAATTAAGATTAAATAAACAAATAACTTCTGTCTATAGACATGAAATACCCATACTGATGGGGTCTGACAAGCAGGGTTTGTCACACTGGGTATGGAGGTCTCCCGAGGAAAGGCTCGAGGGACTTTGCTGCAGGATGCACACAGGATGTGTAAGAGAGCACATCTCTCCTGCCACCCCATGTCCATGAAGCACCTGCAGCCACATGCAGGGCACCTGCTGGGAAAAGGCAGAAGAGTGTGGAAAGCTGCAGGGACTCAGGCAGAAGGCATGAAGTGGTGTAAGATGTATCAGAGCACTCTCCTCACGGGTACTGTGTCTGCACCTGAAACTGAAAGGACACTCTGAAACCCCAGCACTGCCACCCTGTCCTGCTGTCCCTGCATTTCCAGTGGGGAATGTGACTGACAAGTTCACCAGATGAACAGCTTGAAGGTACATCGAACAACCACAAAGCTAAGGGCTATTTTCCAGTTGTCCAACAGGACTGTCACATCCAGTGCACAAACAAATGGAATGGGTCAGAGTGTCCAGACAGTACTTCACATTACATTACAACCCTCGGATATTATTTGGATCCAGCAGCCTCTCCTGTTTAACTCCTCCCCAGATCCAGCTCTGTGCTGCTTCTGAGCAGGAAGCAAATGTTATCGTAGCTCTAGAGGTGCCAGCCTTTCCAGGTCACATTAAAATCCTTGGCAGAGTGATAATTGCCAAACCAAAATTTAGACCAGCACATTATCTAATCTACAACATTCTTTTTGGCTTTAAAGGAAAAAAGCAGCTTCTTGTCTTATTTAAATTATATTAAAAGTTTCAGTAACATTTTAACATAATGTTTGACCAAAGATCTCAACAAAATTTCATAAACTTCACAAAACCCTTAATAAAAGTTTTTAAGAATTAGCTACCTAATAAAAGTTATCTTTAAATATGTAACCAAGTACATGAACAAAATTAAAAAAAAAAATTTCCTTGATTCAGGTAAATTGTGCTCCAAAATCCCAGTTCAGTGAGTCTTCCACTGACTATATTGGGGCTTACACCTAGTCCATAGCTAGTTTCTAGCAGAGCAGTGAACATTTTACTCTGCATTGACTGTTTAACTCGGTATTGGAAGAATGTGACACAAAGGGATGTTTCTGACTGAATGCTGTAGTTTCTCCAGAGGTGTAGAAATAAGTTTTGCTAATAATTTTTAAATGAATATTATTGGCCTTATACTGTTCATGTTTCTTGCTGCAGATTCTACTACAATCTGATGTACAAGTCATGTATTCTGGATACGTGCACAGGCATATATATTCATGAGAATAAATAGAAGCCAACAATATGGCTTAAGCAATCTCCTGCGAGCAAAAAGGTGCAATTATTTTTCCTGGGAATGGCAAAAATTTAATGTAAGAAACTTAATCTTGAGATGGCTTTGTTGGAAAACATCCCAGCACAGAGGGGAAATAGGAGGTTAGAAACCCATAAGGAGGAGCATCTCTTTTGTGTTCTAATTTTCTTCCTTCAAGTCTGTGAATGTGTTTTGTGGATATCAAGTATTTCATTCACAGAATAGAGAAGGTTTTAATGTTTGGTCCTTCCTCCTTTGCAGTCCCACTCCAGTTGCCTGCCTGGGAAGCCATTGGAGATCTACAATCAGCTGAGTCACCTTTGTGAGCTAGGCACAAAAAGTGTGCCTAGATAGGACAGTGTAGGACTGTGAGGCCATATGACCAGTTTCATACATGGACACATGGAAACTTTTGTCCTGGAAATCTCGGGAAAACACACGGGTTCCTTGTAGAAACATTAACTTTACTATTCTCTTTCAATACATCTCAAATGACAGTTAAACTAGAAACTGTATTTCCAGCATCATCCACCTGACATGCCCAGGCTTATGGCTTCCAGGCACTATTGTGTTTTTGCTTAATATGCTTTCAGATACAGCCTACAAGCCAGACACTTCCATCATACACATTATGAATGGATGCTGCACCATTTGAAGGCAGAAATTAGGTCAGAGGAAAGCAGGAGATGCTGTTGCATAAACTATGTCAGGAAATTATTTGAATAACAGCACATTGAGGAGAGGTGATGTATACCAATATACAGAATCTGCCTTTAGCTTGAAATACTGTCATATGAAACCTTCAGTCTGTATGTCAATTCAGTTTGAGCCATTAGCCATTTTTCCCCAGTCACCCTGCTCTGGAGGGAATATCTCTCCAGAGACAACACTGGATGATACAGTCATTATTTATCATCATGACACCCCTTCCAGGACTGTTAACAAATGACTCCAGAAAATCTGTCAAGATCATCAGTATATTATAAAGATGGCAGAGATGGTCATTATATAATAATTCTTCCACAAAAATGTAGTTTAAACAATGTGATATTAAAGCCTAATAGCCTATACATCAGCAAAAAACCCAGAATAATCCTTAGACTCAATTACCCCATCAATGTTTATGTCTTCTATCACGAGCTTTCAGAGCTTAGTAACCAAAAAGTGCATTCATATATGTGTATACATACACATAAACACACCTCTTCATGTGCTGGAGGTCAAAATTACAGTGCACTTTTGTGCACCGAAGAGAAACAAACCTGATGGGTGAAGGCTGTCAGAACAGCAGTGATATGGTACTACTAATGTCTAGTACATAGTTTTTGCTTTTTTTCTTGTAGACAAACCAATCACCAGTCATCGGTCTCATATTAAAGTCTTTACCGGATTCAAACGTCTCTATTCCTGATTTAAACAATTTTAGGTCTCCAAAATCTTGGGTTTAGCTATACCTATGAGATTCCATAGAATCTCCAGTGTTTCTTTGTAACCCAGATCCCTCACTAACAAACCACAACAGGGACTGAAGCTGCCTGTGGTACCCTGCTCCCACAGCAAAGCGAAATACATTACCTGATAACGTCCTTATAGTTTGAGATTCCATAGTATACTGTAATCAGCATAATGCTTCCTGGAAAGCTCCTGATTTCTCTTCCGATTCAAAACAAAATACAATTTTTTCCATGGATACCAAATTTCAGTCAGCACTGATAGCTTAATGCGGACTTAGGCATTTGAGTAGTAATTTGCAAACATCTACAGATTATACAGTCTATAAAAAGAAAGATCAAGATATTAAAATTACAAAAGCCAAATATGTCTCTGGAAAATTGCTTTGGACTTTGAGTATTGTACTATATTAATAAAACAGCTCTTCCTTCCTGATTGTTTTATTTTTTACTTTTTAATAGAATTAGGTGTGCAAGGGATAAATCAGACTGTCACCCCACCAGGAAAGAACAGTGTATCTTTCTATCCAACTACTTGGAATTCTACTAACACTATCTTAATTATACTTTACTTCCTGCTGCATTTGAATGACTGCTTTTCTTCTATACGACACATATAATATTTCGTTAGAAGGACATTCAGTTTTTCAAAATTACTTACAATTATTTGGTTTCTATTTTTAATTTAATTATCAAGTTGACAAAGGATAACACCAGTATATTTGTAACAGGCAACGACCAAAAAAACCTACTACATGACACTTCTTTCTATAAAAGAAAAAGAAAAAAAATTGGAAATATTCTTTTCAAAGTGAGAAAAAACCAGCTAATCAATGCTGTAAAGTTGATTTTTATATCTACTTTAGCATTCCTCCCTCTGATACCTACATACAGATAATTTAGTTATGCAGGAGCTAATTTTCCTTTTGAGGACATTTTTTAGTTGGTTCATTGGCAGTGATTCTTTGAACAATTTAATTTCTCCAGGTTCTGCTGTTTCCTGTCATTATCTGCCAAATCGAGAAGTACAGAATCTAAATCTATCAAATAAGAAGTAATATTCCTGCCTGAGAACAAAGCACAAAAGCCAGGAGTCCACTGAGATGCGTATTCATTCATCTTTGAAATGAATGGTTTCATTTTGGAAGGTACAACACCAATGCAAATCTCATTAGCTGTCCAAGGGATGTTTAAAAACCTGTCCACTTTATCAATATATCAAATATAGATTCAGCATTTCAGTGTAAAGTCCTAGCAGAAGTAACACATCTGTTCTTCTTGACTGGTAATTTCTATTGGGATACACACATATACACACACACATATATATACACACACACATTGAGGTTTTCTGTGAGTGTGTATATATTACATGTATTATCTAAAGTATGTATGATATACAGTATATGAAAATTATTTCTATCTTACATATTAATACATTGTATGGCAAATTTATTATATATATATAATTTATTTTTTAACATTTTGTTTTCCAACAGGATTCACCAACACACTTATTACACGATGTATCGCATCAACTCCAAAGAAGTTAGCTTGCCACTTAAGAGGATTTTGTTTATAAAGACTCAATGTTTCCATAACTTCGCACATACTTATATATCCAGATCTTTCCTTATTATGTCTATGCTTTGCTAGTTGCACAAGGGTTTAATATTTGTTGTTTTTTATGCTTATTTTCGCTGGGACACTTAATGTTGTTCAGTGAAAGTGCTCACTAATCTCAAGCTAAAATTGAAGCACTACATCACTAGTGGTGATGAGCAGAAATAAAGATCTTCTGTGACTTTTATACCATCAATTGTAAAATCAGCTCTAAACTACCCTGATGACATCAGTATTTAGCATTTGTGGAATACGAATGCGTTTCTTTCAGAGCAGAATTTGTTTACTTGATCTAAAGGATAATCACAGATGAAAACACAAAGTATTGTTTAATCTTCAAATTACAGACCTGAAACCATCCTTTTGTGAACAGTCTTGTGCTAATGATAAAATGTATTACCATGACTTTTCAGCATAGAATTCACAAACATGAGGGGAAAGCTGCAATTGCAATGGGTAGAAGCCCTCATGGGAAAGCGTACACGTGGCACAGGCACACAGGCTGAAACACCCATCATCTCATATACCTCTGTAACAAAGTAATTGCTCTTCTTGACACTTGAGATGAGATTTGGGTCCGATTCTGTGCGGCCCCAGCTTATGCCTCCTGACAGTTCCTTGCACACTTCTGTGCTTTGCACATCCACCGCTATCCGTCAGTCACTGCAATGGTGTGACCACTCCTGCTGCAAAGCAGCAAAGCGGTTTGCAGGATGCTCTCCCACAGGAACTCAAACTCCGGGAGCCTGGGTACATTAATTTGTAAATCTCTTCAGTAGTTAGTTCAAATGGTCAGGCTTGGGAAACGAAACCAACCAAAAACCCCTGCAGTGCTGCTCTACAGCAATTCACCAGTCACAGCCACAGTGTCTGGCAACATGACCACATCTGCTGAAGTCTCACAATAGAAGCTGCCAGCCTAGACCCAAACTTTCCTGAAGATATAATGGTGAAGAAATGGAGTCTGGATTGCTGGACATAGTTAATCATACAAACATGGACTGTTGGTGTTGAACAATTATCCAGAAGTAGTAGTGCATGAGATTCCACCCATTTACGTTTCAGTATCCCATCATCAGTAGCATGGAAAGGCTGTCCAGAAGACTGTCCCAAAATAAAACAGGAATGCCAGGAATGTATTTAGTGAAGCTAATTTTAAGTGCATTACACTGTTAGATCAAGGCTCTACTGATTACCCTGAAAGGTAATACTGCTAATATTTATTATTCGAATAGCTCAGGAGACTAAGAAAAGAAAAAAAATTAAACAAAATGCTATCCTCATCAACCTAAAATCCCAGACCAGTTTGTCTGTTGCATGGTCACTGCAAATATATTTTGCAACAGCAGAGATGTTCTGCAGCGCCTTAGAGATGTAAAAACTATGGAGGAACCTGTGACACACTAACAAACCTGATCACTGCACTTGTTGTTACACTAAACTTTTACACCCTTCCAGTGAATTTCCCCCCCTCAGCTATTAAGAGATAGATCATTCACCCCAGGCTATTTTTCGGACCAGATATCCATTTTTTACAAAACTAAATGTCTACAGAAAATAGATGGCACTCCAGACACACTGGTACATGTAACTCTCAAATACGATCCTGTTCATACAATAGGAAAATTGCTTTTCATAATCTGATTTGCATTAATAATGATGATTAACATACAGATCTTGAAAATATTACATCCTGATCAGTCGCTCTGTAATGAATGATTAAGAATACCCACATTTTCACAATAAGACAGTTTGGTTTTTAAAGGTCACAATTCAAGAGCCTGGGAATGAATTCAGGAATTTCTTAGTTTTGAAGGCTGGGTCCAAGCCATTAAGCAACACGATATGACTGACTTTAAATAAATTACTAGATACAGAATTCAAGTCTACTATGTGAGGAGTGTGCTAAAAATGAGACAGGGATGCGTGTCTGAGAAATAAGATTTTCCCAGGCACATGTTAGAGACTAAATTTGGGATAGGTTTCTCAATGTACTGTTAACAACTCACTATCTAAGGATGATCATGTGGTAAAACTCTGAAAGTCTGAGCAGGTACAATTGTATTTCCTTTCCTAGGTAGCAGCAAAAAGTACTTTTTGATGTTAAATATTAGTTTTATGTACTTTAAATAACTGATGAAGACATCTTGTGAGGAACAGGATCAGATATTTATACCAAGAAAGCACACTCGCACAATGAAAAAGATTATTTACATATTAGTACTCTCTAACACAATATGTATTTAAAGCCATCTCTCTGACACATTAAGGGAAACATGCAGAATGGTAAGGTCATGGAGTTGTCTCAGTAACAGCATATGTCCCCCTGGGACAGAATCCACAGCTATGGTTTTTAACCAAGATAATCTCTTAACGGTGTTTTCCTAGTCCAGAGGCTGAACAGAGTATCTCACAGAGTACCTCTAAGTCTAACAGGCATTTATCCAATTCTACCTACATTCATGTTAGTATAAAGGTATCAATTGCTGTGCCAGTACCATCCTCTCCCATAGATTTATAGTGACCTTGCAGAAGTCTAGATTTAGGAACAATTCAAACTGACTGAATTCAGAAGCAGCCAAGGGTCATGGTTTCAGTAGGATATAAAGTGGTGTTGATTTACAGGGAATTAAAGTATTACTCTCTTTTAGAGTAATATTGAAATTCATAACTGTATAACTAAAACATTTTTCTTGGTGGTAGAAAAGCGTCTACAAAAACTGTTTTTCTGCCTGGGGTCTTTAATTCACCACTTCACTCTCCACGTTCTCGGCCCCTCGCCCCCATTCCAGAGCTGTGGACTCACCCCCTGCAATTCCACATCGAGGAGTACTGGCAGAAGCAGCTGATGTCCTTGCAAGACCACTCTGCCATTTTTGAAAGTCTGTGGAAATCCAGCTACATAGACACAAACAGGGGTTGCTCAAGTTCTTTCACTAGATTAAATGTCTCGGCATCAACACTATTCTCTCCACTATTCACTTAACACATATTCAGACCGCTTACATTTTAAAATCCAAAATACACCTTTGAGTGGGAGCATTTGACACATTCAGAATGAAAGTCATCTACTGGATTTATTAGATTGAAAGTCCATTTCATCTGAACAGTTGAACCAGGACAGCCCTGCTCTTTTCTGGGAGGTTATTTTTTGCTTCTGGCTGCCCCTAAATACTGGAGTGGGGTGGGCAGTGAAGGGCCAGGAAGCAGAAACACACTTTTTAACCCTCTTTCCTTCCTCAGAGAGCACTTTTCAGCTCCTCAAGCATCACTTGAAATACACCCATCTCCCTGAGGAGGCTGCTGCCACTGGCACATGCTGCAGGCTACTGGCATCACTGATGGAGGGAAGGCAGCAGCACTCAATAACCTTGGCACATTAGTTCTCCATATTAAAAAAATCCCACCACCCATCCCCCCCCAATAAAAGCTAGGATGCTTCAGACTGCACTATAAACTATAGATATAGAGAGAGAATTATATATTTAGTTATATAGTTACATATAGTTATATATACAAGTAAATTGGTAATAATAGTGGTGGTGGGGGGTCATTTGTTTGTTAGGGTTCTTGAGGGGGTGTCTTAGAAGCTAGGGGGCTTCTTTCTGTTTTTTTAAATCAAGGACCCTGAACACACCTTCCCCTGGGTTTAGTTGGTCTCATCAAGGTTATTAAGTAACCTTGAGTTGTATTCAGCTTTTCTACTGTTCTTTTGAAAGAAAATTGAATCCCTCCCATGTTTGAGAAGCCCAGCTTTCAGTTTAAATAGGATTTTTCAAGTATTAGCATATCAAACAATGTAGTTGACAGCACCCAACATAAGATTAGCACATTTTATTTTTTCTAAGTCTTAGCTTCCTTCTGTCCTACTACTTTGCATTTTTAGTGAGAGAAAACCAAAGGCAGGCTTGGTAGCCATCTGCAGGAGCAAGACACCAGGTATATTTACACAACAGCCCAATTTGCTTTCAGGACTCAAAGAGCAGCTTTAATCTGCTGGGTCCTCCATGAACACTGCTGGCCCTCTGGAAGGCTGCAAGGCAACAACACTTCAGCCCTGACCCCTGAAAATATTTACCAGTACTGAAGAGCTGGATCCGGGAATGCCACAGAGGATGTTAGAGATGTTAAAGAAGCCGGGATTCTCTCCTGATCATAAATTGTTCAGGGGACAATCAGTCATGCCAGGTCACACAGTATGTTAAAATGGACATGGAAATAGCAACTCTGCTCCATCTATGGATTGGCAGCAAGCAAAAGTGGTTGTAGAAAGTATGAGTCTTAGAATTTATATTCTGCAGCATTTTGGGCTTTTAAGTTTAATTTTAACATTTTGTTGCACATTTGATGAAAAGCTCACGAATTTAGTGTCAGTATGGAAAGCGAAATAGTTACATTGATTGTCTCAACGTGTTTAAACACACTGAATGAAATATTTGGTCACAAGTTTATTGTGGGTATGGATCTCAATGCAGACAGCAACTAAAATTCCACAAACATAAATGATCTGAGACAGACTTCATAATTGAGAAATAATATATATTAGTAAGATATAAGCCTCCAAAACTCATGAAAAACATTGTAGGTCTTTACCTGTTTTTTTAGATATTATCATCTATATAGGTAACCCTTACATCACTCCTCTGACTAGTACCAGAGCAAGAGTCTTGTGGCATAATTGTCATGAGAAAAGACAGACTGAGGGAAATTACATTCATTTCTCAACCTCAACTATATTGCTAGGGCTGCTAGAAGCATTACTTCCTAAAAACCTCTCACGTATGACATACATCATCACCTTCCAGGTATCTATAACTGCAGTCAGTGAAATGTTACATTACGGTGATGCCAAAGCTCCTTAATCAAGTTCTACTTTTCCTGCATTAGGTGATTCACTGGTTCATGAAAAAGCAGCTCCATTATGGAGCAAGGTCAGCTCCACAGTGCCCACGACAGCTCATTAAACTGTGTGGCACCTGCTACCCATCCACAGGAAACACATCTCAGCTCTGAGGCTTAAGAAGCAAGGCTTCAGAAGCAAATAGTTCTGAAGAAAAAAAAAACACAACAGAAATGTAGCAGGATCTTTTACTGCATCTGACATCAAGAGATTTCTAGCAAAATGAAATGTGTGCTTTGGTATTCCTTAAATTGCCAGATAGACATCATCTTCACACTGGAAGGCAATTAGTGTCATTCATAATCAGTGCACCCAGAGTACTCTCAGGTGAACATATCCCAAAACCACATCCCAAGTATGCACTCAGTTACACAGTTATACTGAAATCTGTACAAAATTTCGAGAAGTAAAAGGAAGGCAATGTATAGACAACCAGAGAAACTTCGAAATCTTTCAGAAGTTTCTGTCAATTAGGTCTTTGAAAGTAGTCTAATTTAAGATGTCAGACCTCCCAGTAGTTAGATCTCAAGATCATCTGCTTTGGGTGTTCCAGAATAACAATTTCTGGGCTTTAAATTTGTCCAAATTCATATTTGATTATCTATTCTCATCTGTCAGTGCATTTATTCACTTCTAATGCTCTTTATGCTCTCCAGACAGGCAAGGTGGCATTTGAAATTTACCTTAGAGAATTTCACCTTTGTAGTCCCCTGCCTGCTTTGAATGGGAAAAAAAACAAGACAAGAGAGGAATCCAAATCATGTAGTTTGAAGTTTTTGGATCAAATAAAACTGTTCACAATATATCTCTGTCTTTCCAGATCAGTAGAACAAGACAGCAGCAGATCTTCCCCTCTCTTCAAGCTCTCATCTAAACAAAAGAAAGTAGTGCTTAAAGGTGGTTGTTCTCCCATTCACAGTGTTCCATACAGGGCTTGGACAGTTGCAGCAACGGTTATGACAACTCTGAGGTGGAAAAACAACTGTATGAAAAAGAAAATATCAAGCATGACTGTAGTTATTTTCCCAACTAAACTAAGTTTAAAAAAAAATCAGCCTTTCTAAAGAGATTCACAAGCTGAAACGAAAACCCTCTACACACAAAGACCCCCATTCGTTATCCAAACCAGAAAACTGGTTTAGCAGTCATGAATATACTATAGGTTTCTCCTCGACAAACTTTAAAAATATCCCACTGAGTTGTTCCAAAACATCTATGTAAGGCTACTTGTAACATTTGAATTTTATGAATGTTCTGAGTGTTCCAAAGCCACATTCTTTGTTGTCCAGTTTTCAAAGATTAAGGGTTTTCAGCAATAATGGTTCCTCAAAGTAATTTTGCAGATAGGTATAACTGGGTCTGTCTAGGATGGAGATCGTTTTTCCTCACAGCATCCCAACCTATACAGCTCCGTGCTTTGTGGTGGTGGATAAAGCAGTGCTGATAACAGACCAATGTTTTGGCTAACGCTGAGTAGTGCTCACACAGCACCAGAGGTTTCCTTTTTCATTGCCTCCTCCCCCTTTCTCTCTGCAGGGCCAAGGCTGCAAGTGGTCAAGAAGCTGGGAGAGGACACAGCCAGGACAGATGCTCCCAGATAACAAGAGCTACTCTGTATGGGATCATGCCCAGCAATAAAAGCTCAGGGAAAAGAGAAACGAAGGCTAATCAAGGTTATGGGTTTTGTCTTCCTGTCTTTCCTGCCTGCTGCTAGGAAATAAATTCCTTATTTTGTTTTGCTTGTGTGCACAGCTTTGCTTCTCATATTAAAATGTCTTCATCCTGACCCGAGCTTTCTTGCTTTTGTCCCAGTTCTCTCCACCATCCTACTGGGAGGGAAGAGTGCATGAGCAATGGTGTGGGGGCTCACCTGGTGGCAGGGGCCAACCCATCACAACAGCCCAGGTTTGAACTCAGTTACTTCAGTAGTTCATTCAGACAACACTAATTCATTTACATATGTTTAGCTTTCAGATACTCAAGTTTATTATAGACTTAACACAATAAAACATAGTATAAAAAAAAGTAGATTGCAAAGTCTTCACATCATGGAATGCTCATAGTTACAAAAATTGAAGTCATATCCTTGAAAATACATGAAAGCTTGCAGGAAAATATGGTGAGATAGAGGGAAAAATTGTGGGAGACAGGGAAGAAGGGGAGAAAAATATTAAGTCAGTTAAAAAAAAAGATATACGTGATTCAAGCTTTTTAAATAGAAAATTTAATATCATTCTTTGAGTCAAACAATCCTGTCTAGAAACATATATTCATAATGAAGTTAAGTCCAGATTTTGAACCTCTGAATAACAAGATCCCTTGGCACCCCAGTTAGCTTACATTAACATAGCTCCCATGTCCTACAAGTCATTCCAAAATACTCTTTGACTTCTAGAGTGTTTATCATGCTTTACTGGATAGATTGTTTGCTACACAGTTACAAGAACATCTTAAGTTACAAAAATAGTTATCACTCATTAGTATTTCTATACATATCTCAAGCTATTATATGCACACTCTGTACAGTGGATGTTAACAGTAGTTAAATTTGCTTCCTTAAAACAAACAAAAGAACTAAATCACAGTCAGTCAGATCCAAAATACTCAGGCACCATAATACACTTACATGTGTGGTACTAAACATCCCTGCCCATGCAAAGCAAAAGCAGTTTCAGTACCCAGGAAACATATGCATCCAAGCCGTAGGACCCTTGTGATGGTTGGTGGAAGAGGAGAGTATGAGGACCAGGACCTTACTCCAACTGGACAGTCTCCCACTAAACTGCAGGGCCCTCCACACAAAGTGTGCAGATCCTCTGCAGACTGTTGCTCCTGGCCAACAGGCCTGCCTACCTGTGGAAAAGCAGATTTACATAGCAAAAGCTGTAGGTAGCAGAACTACCCCAAAATACCCCTCTGGTAATGATCAGAATTCCCGAGCTAAGCATAAAATAGGAAGGTGACTTCTAAAATGGAACAAACACTGGGTGTTTGCCACAGCCAAATAATTGTTCTCAACATCTTTTGGCTGGAATCTCTTCCTCCTTCCCCAGGCCAAAAGAAAAAAATTAGACTTTTTGGCATGAATAGGGCCATCACTAACAAGTATTTTGCTGTTGTAAGTAGTCCATTGCTGAAGTATACTGGTTGCACTTGCATTATTTATCCTCCCCTTTCAGTAGTGGAAAGCCTGGAAGCATTACAAGGGTTGTGGCATTTTGTTAGACAGGCAAGTAAAAAATTTAGTACTTAGAGGTACCATTGCTAGTCTTTCTCCTCTCTTAACTCCGCAAGTGCAGTTCAGCTGACATGAAGCTTCCTGCAGCTACCCAACTCTGAAACAAGTCACCCATTTCAGAAGGTGCTGTCTGGGAACAGACAGATGTCCCACTACAGATTTGGGGGGTGGGAAGAAGAACAAAACCACAACTACCACCCCTCAAAAAAGGGAGGAAATAAAACAGGAAACCTTATATGTTGAATAAGAAATAACACTATTTCTCTTTTAACATTTTCTGAATATAGAAATTTCTCTCATACCACTCCAAGCACCATCCTTTCCATCATGAGGGCACAACACTTCAGTCAGGTTAAAGACCCTCACGGTTCAATCCAACCACTTAAAGGTTTGGTGTTTAAATGGTTCCCTTTATATACCACATGTTAAAAAGCCCAGGCATGTTTGCAATGTACTACTGTGAAAAAATATATTCACTTGCAGAACTTCAAGGACAATTTGAAGCAAAGTCAACTAAAGCATGTACTCCAATCTGCCAACATCAGGCTGCAAAATATAACTACAATGTTAATATCAAGGTCATGCACACATCAGAAGTGCATTAAGAACTTCAAAGTTATACCACAGAGGAAAAAGATACTTATGGTTTGTCTTCACAAAAGACTAAGAATTAAGCAACCATCCCCTAAACATCGAGATGAGTAAAGAAATCATGAATGAGCTTTTACAGGCGTTTTCCCACACCAGGAATTCAAGAATGTCAGTATTTCATCTTTCAGTAAGAGTGCTTCCCTTTAAATCTCTCCAAACAGATGTTTGATGGTTAGAACTTTGCTGGTTTGGATCTCGGATGGTTATTCGTTCATTCTTTTATTTTTAAAGCAGTGTATTTAAAATGTACAATAACTTGTTCTCCAATGGCCAATTAGTTAACATTCTTATGCATTTAAGTGTTCCATACTTACTTAAGTTAAAATTTTGAAATTTTACAGTTATCCTAAACAGAATACATTAAGCTGATTTTCAATAGTGCCATTACAGTGCAACAAATGGACTGTATTTCTTACTGTTTTAAGAAATAACAGAGCTTCCATCTTAAAGTGCAACAGGTTTAGGTAAAGGAATTGCTAGAAAGAATTCAAGTGAAAAGAATTCTACTAGAAATAAACACACTGCAATACCAGTATTTGATAGTATTTGAAGACTAGAAGAAGTTACAAGTGAAATATGAATCACTTCAGAAGATGCACATAAGATAAACCAGGAAAAAAATTGTAATTTTTCAAGCTGACTTTCGGAGAGAATTGTACTTATTGATTTACAACTGAACTGAAAGGCTTGCCTTTTATATTTTAAAATCAAGATAAAATGAATGTGAAAAATGAAAGGTCTGTCACTTGGATCTATAGCGATACCTTGTTTACAAAGTTATACAAGTTAATACTGAACTCCCTTGCTCCCTTAGCACGTTTCCAAGCTCAGTCACATAAAGCAAGTCTAAATTAAATACTCACACAGATGTTTACCTGCTTATCTGATGAGATATTATATTAAAATTAGTAGATAAATTGAAATACTTGCCTTATTTGATTAGTAATATGCTGACAGTTGTGCAAGGGCATACTAGCACTTGGAACCTTAAGCCTTTTATTCTCCCGTTACTGACTTAATTTGAGAATTCAGTAGGCTCTTTAACCCCCAGTTTGTTTCTTAAGATGAGAACACTTCGTCATTCAGTAAGTCTACCACAATTTGATGAGGTTATAGATATCCTAGATGACAAAAACTGAGTTTTATCTTCCCTCTTCCGACACATACATGGAAAGAATAATTCCACTCAATTCTTTAATTTAAATAAGCGAATTCCAAGTACTTCATGCAAGGTTAAGAACCACAGATTTAAGTATTGATTTTGCTCAGCATGCCCACCAAAATTTCAGAAGTCAGTTTGAGCCTCAACATTGCATAAAGTGTAACTTCCCCCTGACATGCTTGTTCAAAAGCAGCATTCACTACTGTCACCAAATAATTTGATCATTGTGCCATTCCAGTTATTTTAGATTACCTTTCATCCTTGGAAGAAAAATTTGTTTTAAATCAATGTAACTATCTGCCTACAGCTGTTTTCTTCTTTTTCTGTTTCAAAAAACAAACAACAACCCCCAAATAAAAACAACACTCTAGCGTGTAAATATTTAAGCCTAGAAGAAAAGAGCCTGTGTCGCTGGCAGACTTCAGTTCTGATATGATTTAAACCAGAATTCTCTCCTTACTCTCTATTATCAGCATATCTTTCTACAACAGCTAACATGAGTTTACCTCTCTGCTTCTAGCCAGCTCCCTACTCTCCTGGTCTTTAGTTATCACCTCTATCTTTTCAGGCTATCAGACAAGCTCATGCATGCATTTCAGCAGCCACAGGACTGAACCTCATCTAAACTCTAGAAAGGTGAGTCAATTGTGAACTAGTCTCCCTCATGACTGTGAGCTGTAATAAAGAATGTTTACTTTTAAGGGCCCAAAATCAAGAACAATCTTTAGAATATAACTACAATAAGCCATTTGAATTGACTACTTCAGTTATAGAAGTTCTCTAAAGACAAAAGACGAAGTCTTCATCTTATCAACAAATATATGAAACTGACAGCTGAGGTTCCAAAAGTTTTCATAGACTGTCAGAGTAAGCGCTCAGAGCAATTCAGATAGAGAAGGGTGGGGGGTTTATTGCGGTTACTTAATGTTATTTAAATCAGTCTTACATCACCCACATTCTTTTCCCCACCCACCCCCTCAGGTCCGCCTAAGAGAGGCCAGTAAAGAAAAGAGTATTGTAGACAGGTATCTTCACTAAAGTACTGGCGCATCCAAGATTGTTACTGGCAAGTTACTCAGAAGCCTTTTTCTATAGTGTTTATTGCCAATTCATTTTGTGTAGCTTATTTCCAGGAGATAGGCAGCATAAAATCAGTAATAACTGTTTTTAAAAATACATTATTCATTACAATGCAACAGTCTCAATAGTACGTTCTTACAGCTGCATCTTACCTAATTCGGAAACAAAACAATCCTGATCTAGCTAATTAAAAAGTTAACCCTTAGAACAGTCAGCCTTGAGGAGTCAAACAACTCTGGACCCAAAGTTTATAATCATCATGATTGACAATTACCCCAGAAATTCGCATGTGCAAACTGTGCTACAGAAACTATTTCATGCTATCAGTCAGTAATCTCATAATTACATCAGCATTTACTCCAACAGAAAGAATTGCTTCATCTTCCCTTACGTAATTTTGATGTGACCTTTGAGTGCTCTGGAAGTACAGATAACTACTGCATTTGCTTACTGAGCCTGTGCAAGAAATAAACACAACCCAACATGTTAACACTTAAAAGTCGCTTAGATACATAATATATTAAAACAGTAAAAATCACAAAAATTTACACCAAGCTCTCCAAACCCATGCTCAAAGTTTCCCATCTAGTTCCAACTGCACAATCTTGATTTTAATACCTGTTCTAAAAAGTTTACTAAAAAACAGACTGGTAAAGTCTTGTTCATTTTCTAGACTCTTGTATTTTTCCTTTGTCAGTAATTGTTGTGGGGGTTGTTTTTTGTTTAGTTTTAAACCCAGCTTTAAATCTAACAATATATATTCTCCTTATAACATCCCAGAGGTAGCAAGAGGGAATATGAATGAAAAGATGCCAGATTCTAGAAACCACACATTCAACTATTGTGTCATCCAAGAGAGCTTTCCTGGCTTTCATAGACTGCATATCACATCTAATCATGGATAGCAAATAAACTGTAGAAACCCAAAATAAAGAACTATTGCCACTGGGTTACTAATAGAAGTTTCACACCCAGACACCTCAAAGTAATCTTGTTATTTAAGTAGTAATACTGCATTTTCAATAGTCAAATATCAAGAACTGAAGTATAAACTTAAAATTTATGAGTATTATTTTTTTAAAATGCTCATTAGTGACACATTTCACCTAAACATAGACATACACACAGTTACTCTAAGTTGATGTACCACACTGTAAGGAAAAGTCCCAGTTCTGTTCAAGAATCTGATATTCCCCCTCTCCCTCCCACCACACAACTTGACAGAAGTGCTTACAGTAACAGAAAGCAAACAGAAGGACAAAACACAACATTTAACAAGTGCACCTATTTACAATTTGCACCTTTCCCTCCTTGCATCTAAAGTGAACAGATCTCCATGTTTGCTATGCTGTACATTGCATGTACTCTCCACTCCATGTAGTACCAGTTCTATCCAAAGGATCTCTGCAAGCACCAACAGCAGTCATTCCACACCAACCAACAGGTGCTTCTACTGTGGAGGCTGAAGGACATTTAAATATTCTGACTGGCCCAGCTGGTAGGTTGTGTTTCCTCCACAGTCCACATACTGGTATCTCTCCTGGGATATTTGCTCAGGATGGCCTAAGTACGAGGTTGTCACTGTCACTCTTAAAAAAGACAGAAGAGAAGAGATTTTGAGTTTCCTATTCTAAAAATCACCGGGTTTATATTATTAGGGTTACTAAGGAAAAGGTTTTGCAACAAAATACGTTTTAAATAAATTTAAGAACATTACTGATTACATTACTATAGATTTTCTCCATAAAAGATATCTGGTTCCTTTTCCTAAAAATGCTAAAGCTGAAGTTTACTTGTAACATCTACCACTACAAATAATATTTCTTGTTTGTGACAAAAAAGGATTAAACAAGCTACAAGCCACGCTACATCTAGTCTAAAGACACCTCCTGCTCCCTCACCAACAAAGATCCCACCATGCTGAAATTTATGCAATGTCACAAAAAGCAGTCTCTGACCGAGTACTAAAGCCGGTAACTCCTTCAAGATCAAAGATCTCAGCAAGTTTTGAACAGTGGCTGACACACAAAGTAATTTTTAAGTTTTTGAGACATCAGTAACTCCACGGCTACAGCCCACCTAACTGCAGAGCAGGCACAGTAACAATGATTCTGTTTAATCCAGTCTTTACAACCACCAGAACCGTTCAAAAGGCAGTTCACTTTTTATAACTATAAAGCTACTACACCAGAAAGCAAGCTGACTTCATTTTATCTGAGATGCAAAGACTCCAGGTTTAAGTATTTGAGTATCATTTCAATGAGAATTATATGGCTTCTGAAGTTGTTTCCCATGCATAGGAAGACTACCATACTTACTGCATCATCACTACTATGTTATGTACTTTGATAGACGGCAAAGTACAGAAGTCACTGCAAAAAAGAAGAACTAGTGTTAGATTTACATCAAACTTTTCCAGGGTAATTATCTAAAAAGCAAGACTTGTGGCTTCAACTGGAAATTCTTCTGTCTGTGTATATAGAGACTCCACAGAGCTGCTAGCAATGGCAACAGAATCATTTGCCAGTGACTGTATGCTCACCTGGACCTACTTTTACATACATAATCTTACTTTCACAGGTACTGTCTTCACGTGTTTGCTTTCATATAATGCTTGCCAACAGAAGTGTCCTGAGAAAATGTTCATTCTGTCTTCCAGAAGCTAACCAAGGTTAACCTGAGCCACTACATTTGAAGCCTGTCAATAGCACTTTGACACCCTTTTTTTGCACTCATCCACTTCTGTATTATGCAAAGTAACCTTTAACCAACATACAGAGATTCCAAAGCCAAGGTTATTGCTCTTTTGCAAGATAACCTTTTCAGACCTGCATTTTCTGACACACACCTACATACCAGTCATAAAGAGCACCATGAAAAGTGCACACTTTTAGCCCCTGCTTCTTAAATCAATGCTCTTGGTCACAAATTTATCAGCTCTAGAATGAAAAGCATATGATCAGTGCAGTAAGATAGCTTGGCAGCCACCTACAATATTTTCATGCCCCCCACACCAACAAAAATAAGATATAAACAGCGAGTAAACACAGTACATCCAAATTGTAAGTAAATACAGTATTATCATGAGTTCTATGAAGGCTATTTATGAAATTTATTTATTCCTCATGCATCCAAAGAGTGAGCAGATTCACAAGATTCAGCATTTACATAAAGCTGACCTACATACTTTTAAAAGGTGATAGAGGTTCAACATTTTCTGTTGATTTGAAGTTTGTGCCTCTCTTGCCATTTCATACCTATTTCATTTTATTTCAATGCTTCAAAGCAATAACATTTTCTTCCACCCCAAAGGGGCTGGCATCCACTATAACTGCACACAGACCTGAAGTCTCAACAGTTAACTCCTTCTGTTCAGTCTGCATTTCAGTGTGAAGAGAAGTAAAATTGGGGTTTTTGACCAAGATATAATGAGCTAACAGTCTGTTGGACAAATGAACTTTCAGAAGCTATGAATAAAACCACATAAAGGGCTATTGCTTAGCATTGTATACACGGAGTGTGAAGAAAAGTCTCTAATTTGCATACCACTAAATACAAATTTCCTTCTACTGCAGAGAAACTTGTGGGAAAGTTACTAAAGAACTTGTTAGGGGAACACACCTGCACTTTCATCCCCTAAAGCAGCAGTCTGAACTAGTGCCAAGGCCTAAAATACTGGAACAGAGATACCATTTAAAGGGCTTATAGCCAGGCAGAGCAAGCCAGTATATGAAAGCAATCAAGCAATTGTGGTTTACCTATCTTTCCATACTATTAAACTTAAAGAAAATGCCCCAGCAGCTTTTCAAACAGATTTCTGCTAATTTGAAAAAAGTTTTTTTTAATGCCACTGCAACTTTTAATAAGATCCATATGGTATTTACAGCTGAGTACACTTACTACATGTAGCTCATTTCATCTTGTATGACTGTAGGCACCATATAATCAATCTAAAAAAAAAAAAAAACCAATAAAAAAGCAATGAAAACACAGATAAGTAGATTTTATATATGAAGATTAACACATGTTTAACTTTGAAAGCCTAAGCTACTTGCCTGTTTCATATCCAGCGGACCAATGTTGGTGATGTTGTTTAACCGTGCTTTGCCAATAACTGTTTTTGAAAACTGAACTTGGGCTGTGATATTTGCCACTTCAACGGAGTAATAGTTGTTATTTGTTATATTTAGTGTGTTCTGAAAAAACAAACACAAACCAGTAACAGCTATCCATTCTGTGTATCTTGATGAGCAAGCATTTTGAAACTTGTGCATGAGACAGTAATACCTGAAATTATGCAAGTAAATTTTCCTGCCTGCTAGGATTGCAGAGAGGAGTGGGGTCACGGACCATCACTTACAGACACTCCTTTCTGAGTTTGTTTAGTGAATATATTAAATAACACAAACTTTTGCACAACTTTCCTGGTAACAACCCTCTACTGCTAATTCTGGATTTTTTCCTATCCTTAATTATTCCTTCCAGGAAATTTAGCTATCAAAGAACCTTTTTCTCCCATGGCAGCTTCACTTTATTTAAAATGAAGAACTCCACCAAAAGTCTTTAGGCAATCTCATATCAAGATCATTATGAAGAAATCAAGAACTATGTGGGAAGAGGTCCTTTAAGTTTTAAGGTGGATAAGAAAGTATTTTTCCTCAACCCCAGTTTTGACAGATGCACAATACCAGGGCAGTAGCAAATAGCTTTTCTACATACACACACTACATTTCAGACATATTCCAAAAGTAACGCTGAGAACTCCAAAGTTACTGTTCCCCTGAAAACAGAAGACTCAGTGTCAGCCTGCAATTACACCTCTATTAGGTATAGTTACCAGAACCATCCACAGCAGGTCCGGTTACATTTTTCAAACTGGTCACCAATTCTATTTCTTAAGGCACCAACTAAGCTTTTCAGCCAGACCACAGTTTGTATGTACATTAAACTCTCAAAGCAGTATCTCCTGTTGCATTTATGCATTGCAAACACCCCAACAGCCAGACTTACCGTAATATTTAGATAGATTATCCGCCTATCCTTTTCATAAGTGACATATACTGACTTCACACCAATGTACTCAACGTCAATCGAGCGAGGAAACAAGAAAAATACAGCCAGCCCAGAAAGCAGTAAACACACTGTTACAGAAGCAGTCACATAGAGCTTTCTGGAGAAAGAAAAGAGCACATTTCCGAGTCAAAAGCACATTAAACAACAGTGACATGCTATTTTCTTTTAAGTGATAAGGAGCAGAACTAGTCAATACAACTAATTCAGTCTATTTCTAGCTTCCATTAGCTTCTAAAAGGGAAAAAAACCTATGCTGCACTTCACAGCTATGTCTTAAACAGCTGTTATTCTTGTATATACATCAGAAATCACATTTCAAACCATGTGGTTATCTCAACAATTGTAACTTGCAGAGGAAAATGGAAGAGGTAAATATTTATGTGCTTTGAAACAAACCCACTTCCTCTTAACGTTTATTTATAGCACAACTTCTGTCATTTTGTGGAAGTCTCGCAAAACACACTCAGAACACAAAATAAAGCTCTTATGACAGAGTCCTGACTTCCAGGGAAAGTGTTAGGACTTCAGCTAAGGAGCAGGAAACTCACAATTAAGCTAATACAAAAAGGTGTGTTTGTGTGGGTGTGGCTGTGTATGTGCATAGGAGGGTGGGGCAGGGGTAGGGGTGTGAGGGATGATAAAAAACCCTCCACAAATAAAAGGACCTACTACAGCTCCAATGTTGTCAAAATTAGAACACTACAGTAATACGATTCAAATTTGTAATACCATTACATCAGATTTGTTATCCAGAACAGCATTATGTGAAGCTACTGTATTTCTTTTTCCTGACACTCATTTCTGTTTACTCCAAAAATGTCAAAACATTAAGAAAAAAACAAAGTAAAAACCAAAACAGGTCAGAACAAGAAGCCTTGAGCATTGTAGTGAAACTCCTAAGTAGCTCCTAGAAAAAAAATTAAATATGCTGAATATAAAAAAAAATTAAATATGCTAAATAATTGTTGAAATTATTGATTTTTCTAGCTGCAAAAATCAGAATGTTACAAATTAATTTCAGGTGACTTATTTTGTAGTAGTAGCTCAAAGACACTACCGATTAACTCAAAACTCTAACAGTGAAGACGTGTCTGCTTAGATCAATTAGGATGCTACAGAGATTGAGAAATACATCATTACTGTAAACATGTACATTATTAGGTCATACAGTACTACTTAGCTTTGTACTTAGCTAAGATGTACTGTGATGGAAGTATGCACACCTGTTAATAAACAACTCCCCAAGAATTAGAGGTTAAAGCTGGTATTACCACAAGCCTTGTTTTTCCAATACTGAATGCAAGAAAGCATTCCAGTGATTTTTGCTTGATTCTTGTTATTGCTATCTCCTTTGAATTGTTGAATTTTAACTAGAAGAGAATAATTAACTGTACATTCAGGTATCACAAATAGCTATTGACTTACGTTCTTCTTGGCCTCAGTCTCTGATCACTGTAGGGAATTAGTGCTACCAGCTGATTTTCCTGCCCTGGAAATGAAAACACCCTTTCAGAATTTAAACAAAGAATAAGTGTTGCTGAAGATCTTTTACACAAAGAGTACCCATTATAACTTAGTGGCACCAAAGAACAAACACTAAAGACAAACATTTAAATTCCAGATAAGGACCCAGGTCGAATGCTACTGTAGCTGATGTCACTTTCTGAAATAGAGCACGGCTTATGCCAACAGCAAGATGAAAAAAACCAAGTCTGCAAAGACCAAAACAGCAATAAATTCTGCCTCTGTGCTGCACACATGACTGGAGGCAGCATTGCCTCTGGCACCACTTCCTGGAGAAAAAGAGATGTAGAACAGCTCTGAGCTCTTTATGCCAGACCATATGAACTCATGGGACAAAACATTCAGAAGCTTGGGCAGTAAGAACTGATCCAGAAGAAATTCTGCATGTACTCTTCCGAAAAGCAGAAGTCAGGTCTGGTTAAAAAAATGCCAACAAAGAACAAGCCCAAACTGAAACAAACAAAGCTACTATGTATCAATAGAGATGGTATTGGCAACACAAGTTATACACTGCACTCTGGAAATCAGGAGTATATAAAACCATATTTATCATGGTGCTGCTGAGCTGCAGCACCCTGGAAGTCGAAGTATCTACTGGAATTTCTCCATGCAAGTTACATCATTATGCAGCATTTTTAAAGTATCTTAACAGTAGAAATAAAGAAGACATGCACAGATGAGTTGTTGAAAATACATGTACTGTATCTGCTGTAGAGCTTTTGCTATTTGTTGTGGAACTGTATGAGAACAGAGGCCTCAAGGCCAAGTCAGATCTGCAATTTTTAAGCCAAATGTAGAATTTGATCAAATCATCACTTAGCTAATCAAGCACTTGGCAATGATCCCATGCTGAATCACCAAGCTAAGCAAAACATGCTAACCCAGCATATAGCAGCATGTAAAACATCAACCTTCTAAAAAGCCCCTACCAATTTAAAACACATTTTCATCACTACTTCAATGAAGCATAGTTCTGCTTTCATACTACATCGTACTAAAAAAACTAAAGTTAAGTAACAAAACATGATTCCATGGATTTATTATAGTTTAGCCATCATATCACATATTAATTATAGTCTTACTCGTCATACAGTCATTCTTAATTTTTCCCCTCTCCCCTCAGATGACCTCCAAACATGACTTTTTTTCTTCTCTGAAATACTAAGGAATAATTAGAAAGACAATCCTCTTAGTTCTAATAACTCATTTAAAGTTCTAACTTTAACCACATTATTTCATTAGAATGTATGGACAACGTGCATGTTTTAGTAGTTACTGCAAAATCTTTGGTAAAATAATTAACTTAGATTTATTTAAGTATTACATCTAAGGATTCTACAGTGAAAAAAAAGGTTTTGAACATAGAAATCCCACTATTTCTGCATTTTGAGTAAAACATGCTATTGATATTAACAAGTATTTCAAGTTAACAGAACAAACTTCTTTAACCTTTCTGGCTAAAGTAATTTTTAGTTTCATAGCTTTTCCAGATGCCAAATTTGCTGAATTCAGAGGTATCCAAGAATATATCGTAGTAGAAAGTTTAACAACTAAACCACAAATCTCCTATGGTATTTGCAACCACTGAAATATTCTGTGCTCCCTGATCCTTCTACAAAGGTGAGACACAAGTGTTTGTGAACTGTATCATAACCTAATCTCACTGAAGAACAGGTAGAAGGACAACATGGCACAGACATCACTCAAGTTTCCTGAGCTGCTGGTCAAAACCAGTTCCAAGAGCTTTTACACGCAAAAATTTATTTTGGTAAGAGGTCTGGCAAAATCAGACCCAAACATGAAATCATCTCATCAGTTCTTCCCCAGTCAAAGGGAAAATCTCACAGCTGAAGCAAAAGGCTGTGCATCGGCCCACTGCATTTGTCACTCTCTCCTTCTGCCCAGTTTCAGATATCCTGCAGTTTCCTTTCACAGGTCTCTTCATAAATATTTAGATAGCTTATCATTTAGGACAGAAGTGTAACACAGCAGCATGTTTTACCAAAAGGAAAAGCAAAGGATGAGGGCAAAGCAAACAAAACAGTCAGGTATGAAGACTAATGCTGTGCAGCCTGTTCCTTCCTGAGACAGCCAAAGAACCTATGTATTTTCAACTCCAAGCTGGAGTTATCCACCTAGCAAGCACCAGTGGGACAAAGGGAGGATAAAGGAAGACAAGGGGCACTGGCAGCAACGAGGGCAAGAAAGTTCACTATAAATGACCAGGGAAGAGGTGTTGCAAGCCAGGTCTACTCTTCTGTCTCCGTATTTGCAGCCATTCTTGCAGTTATATATTGGTTAAAATAGTTTAAAACAGGTAGTTAAAAAAAGATGCAAAAAAATGTCATGAAACTAAAGGTTTGCTAATGCAGCTTGCAAGAGCTATGGTTATGTATAGATTCAAAGCTGAGGAGGAATAAAGAGGTGCATTTTACAGACAAGAGGAGATCCAGCTTGTAACAGCCAAGGTGTAACAGCTGACCCAATTTGATACACTTATCTAGTGCAACAAAATGCTTAGTGTTAAAAAAAAAAAGCCAAGGAGATGAAAAAACTTCATCTTGACTTGAAAAGCTATTTGTTATGAATTATTACAACTTCATGTGGTTATGATGTAAATTAATAGGTTAAAAAATGAAATAAAAGGAATAAAAAAGAAAATTTACCTCTTGGAATTCTTCCTGTTCCCTGGCAGGTTGGGCAGGTCACACTGTCTCTTCCTGTAAATTCCACATAGGGAAACTGTGACACATCTCCACATCTGCTGTCTTCATTGTGCACTTCTGAGTGAACTAAACCGTTCCTCACGTTATCAGACACTGAACTTCCATCATAGCCATCTTCCTTGCACGTATGCATAGGCAGGTGAGAAAGTGATTTTCCCATGTCTAAAAAAAAAAAAAAGTCAGAAGGAAGTTTTCAGGGAGAATGGTTCAAACATGGCTTGCATTTATTCCTCTGCACCAGGTAACTGTTAGTCTGTGCCATAGCCTGACAAGATTCAGTTCTCCTTTGTTCAGATCCCTTAAGACCTGCAAAGCACTAAGGCCCTGTCAAGCTGGAGTCAACCCCAAACTGTAAAGAACCTGAATTAACTGGGAGCTTTGTTCAGATTCTCCAATATGCACAGGTTGAAAGGGGATCGATGACAGGCTTTAAAATTAGAACAGTACAACTGCTGGCAAAAGTTGCAACAACTTTTCAAAGGATTGTTACTATTACAGGCTTTAACACAACATACTAATCTTCGTATTAAAAAAAAAAATCAAGACCGGGCCATAGAAAGCAATTTTGCATTTTGGAATAAATTCTACACACATGACAGACCCTATTTTAGTAAATTTTATAGCCTTGACTTGTTTTGAGGACATAGGATTGGCTATTAGTTTCCAAGCTAGAAATACAGATCACCAGATGTTTAAACTGATGATTCCCTTTAATTCAAAAGGCAACTAATTCACAGGGAAGTAAAAAATGGGAGTTACTTAAACATAGTAGCTGCCAATATATAGCATTTATCAAGAGTTGTTAAAAAAAAATTACTCACAAAAGCATTTTTGTTACCTATGCAGATGTTAATTTATTCTCATTACTGTAGCTTTTCAGCCACAACACTGAAAATACCTTGAAACACAGAACACTTGAAACTAAAGTCTGTAAAAAAGTGCTGCAAGCAGAAACCTCCCTAGTTTGCAATATGTGGAAAACAAACTCCAATTTTTTTAAAAAAAAACCTCTACAGCAATGCCAATTAGTTGTCCAGCTTATCCACATAATCCATTTTAGTTACTTAATACACAGAGACAACAGTCATTCAATTCATCAGTGTTTTCAGGAACTGCATGATTTAAAAAGAATATACAAAACTCCACTGGAGTTTTTTTTCCCTTTAGAGACTTTTATCAAAGTGGCAGCTAGCAATTATCATGCTGGTTCACCAAAAGGAAGCTCCAAGAGGAAGATTAAAAGACAAAAATATTCAGAATATTTTAAACCAACTACTCAAGACAGAACAAAAATATCTCAAATATGGTGATGGCAATGCAAACACAACATTAATTCATTATATTGCTACAACGGGTAGGTGAATGTGGGAGAAGGAAAGTAAGTCAACAAATACCAACTAGCACCAGTTACTGCTCCAGCAAATACGCAGGACTTTTTTTTTTTCATTTATGTCATTAAACCCTTACAAGTAGGAAAACTATTTACCCTTCTGCTGCTACAGCACTTTTTAAACATTTTAATTTTGGGAGCCATTCAATAATGGAAATTGCTAAACTGAAAATTTAAACTACTGAGCTATTGAAAAGTAAAAATCCTGAAAAAGCTGCTGACAATGTTGACTATTATTCCACATGGGGTTTTTGTTTACTTTTCTCCTTGCAGCTGACCTACAGCCTTCAAGCTACGGAACTTGAGTCTTGCAGCTTAGGCAATAGGTGTCACAATTACAGATCTGAAAGCTTAGGGATCGTGCTGTTCTGCTGCCACGACATGCAACTTAGCTGCTCTACGGACAGTAGGTTCAGGTTATGTCTACATTAACAACTGCATACAGACCAGGCAGCAACTCTGAAAAAGAAACAGTTACTGAGGACTCAAAATCCACAGTGTATGTGTTTTTGTATGTTTAATCCATAATAGCTCTTATGTAGACTTACAACACCCACTGACAGCTGAAGTGCACCTTCTAGTTTTAACTTTTTCCAAAAGGAGAAGTTCGCACACTCCCTGATCACACCAGGACATGAATCAACGTGCAGCAGGCAAGGATGACTGGGAACTCCTTTCAAGAGCACATCCTTTACTTGAATTAAAGTACTAATGCAGGTGCATCCTTGAATGCCAACTGTACCTGAGCTTCAATAATTAGAATTTAATGGTGCCAGAGACCTGGAAGAAACATTTCAGTTCACAAAAAGGAAACCACAGAACCACCTTCAAGCAAAATTTGATCCGCCAACATGCTTTTCCCTCCCAGTCAAGCCTGAACCTTATTACAGCTGACCACAAATCAAGAACATGTTCTTTTATCCAGCACTTATAGGCCAATCAGCAGTAACTCTGAGAATATAACATCTCCATATGTCACAGCTTCTATACTGTCACCAAAGTCAGAAATCCTACTTCCGGAACAGCTGTGCTTTGGTCCTGTCTCTCTTGTAAATGTTACACTCCATTCCCCTTGGACTTATCTGGAATTTCTGTGAATTCACAGTCTGTTAAAACGAGTTTAGTAAATTAAATATGTTGTGACAAGTGGCTTTTGTTTAATACCGCACCCTTCAACTTGCTACGAACTGCAGCAAAATGGTACACAGACAAAACCCAAACAGTGTCACAAGACACACTGAACCACCACATCCTGAGCTACATGCAAGACTAAGGGAAAAAACTTGCTGTTTATAAACTCAGTGAAACTTCATAGAGTCAAACTAAATTGTTATACTTCTCCAGCAAGTGATTACAAACCCACTTCTTTTCCAATATAGCAAGAGATTCCGAATCGCAGCCACCGTCTGCCCCACCAGCTGTGCTTTAAGCGTAAACACCACAAGCTCCTCCGAAGCAGAGGAGGCGGCAGGGTAAGGCAGTGACTTAGCAGCCACAGGCTTGTCCAGCTCGGGTGGGCACGACCAGAGCTGCCTTTCACGACCCCTTTACAGACCCACGTCTCGGACACTGCCTGAGCGGTAAAGCGGGCGCTGCCAAAATAAAGGAGTCAAAAAATCCTGAGATTTAGGGATTTGCTCGTCCATCAGTGGCAGCTGCTCTCACAAACATGGCGAAGTTTACAGCCGGCAGGCTTGGACCAAGGCCCGGCGAGCTCGGCTGCTGCTGGGGTGCCCGGGCGGCCCCCGGCCCTCGCTCGGCCTGGGGTGGTCTCGGCACGGGAACCGTGCCGGGGCAAGGCAGGGCAGGGCACGGCCCGACCAGGATGGGATAGGCCCCCCCCGCCC
>VZRV01010115.1:317429-392436 GCA_013398115.1 Falcunculus frontatus
CGGCACGCGGGCAGAACCGGAGGCCCCGGGAGCGACGCAGCTGCCGGCGCTGAGCCCCGGATCGGCCGTGTGCGCAGCCGCGGGGCGGAGCCGAGCCCATCCCACCCGGCCGCGGGCGGAGCCGGCTGCGCGCTGCTCTCTTGCCCGCCCGGGCAGTGCCGGACTCCACGTGGCCCAAGGCTCGGGAATGGTACATAAACCGCCGTCCCGAGGGGTGCGGGGCGATCCCGTATCCGGGAGTGGAAACAAGGCTAGGGGAGAGGGGAGTAGGGAGGTCGCGCAGCCCCGCTTTGCGGCACAGGGACTAAAGGGGACAGAGCGGGATTCCATCCGGGGTTTCAGCCGTGGTTCAGAATCATCTAGGTTGGAAAAGTCCTCTGAGATCATCGAGTCCAGCCTATGACTGAACCACCATGTCAACTAGACCTCGGCACCAAGGGCCACGTCCAGTCTTTCCTTAAACACCTCCAGGGACAGTGACCACCATCTCCCAGGACAGATCATTCCAATGTCTAGTCACCCTTTCTGTGAAGAAATTCGTCTTAGTGTCCAACCTAACCCCCCCCCCNTGTTTCCAAGGGAAAAGACCAGTCCCCCACCCCCCCCCCCCCCCCCCCCCCCCAGTGCAGCTTAAGCCCATGTCCTTCTTGTCCTATTGCTAGTTCGCTGTGCTGCCCGCAGCTATGAGTGCCCCCTCCTTCTGTCCTCAGCTTCATGGTACCTTGTGAGGCACCACTGCTATTTTTTGTGCCCTCTTTGGTAGTCTGGTGGAAGCTCCTCGCCCCATTGTGCTCCGGGAGAAAGGAGATCCTCCTGAGAGCAAAGCTGTGGGAGGTTAGCAAAAAGAGGTGCCAGAAACGAGTGCAGTGCGTTTTTATAATTGGCGTCACATTATACAATGTTGCTTATACGGTGGATGTTTATCCAGGGCATGGGCGTGAGATGTTCTCCCAACGATTTGCCAGAGTGAGATGAAGTGCATTGGAAGTTAATTACTTGTGACGGCTTCTCTTCATGGATCTGCCTCTCGTTCACAAAAACCACTACCTGCTGTGTTTGGAAACACAGGAGATGACTCTGTGGGGATGCAGGAGCACCAAAGGGATGAGAACTGTGCGGGGGGGACACAGCTCAGAAGGAAAGCAGGGAGCATATGTCAGTCTGTTGGAGGGTAGGAGGGCTCTGCAAAGGGACCTGAACAGGCTGAAGAGATGGGCTGAATCCAACAACGTGAAGTTTAACAAGTCCAAGTGCCGAGTCCTGCATTTTGGCCACAGCAACCCCCTGCAGCACTACAAGCTGGGGGCAGAGTGGCTGGACAGTGGCCAGGCAGAAAGAGACCTGGGGGTAGTGGTTGACAGCTGACTGAACATGAGCCAGCAGTGTGCCCAGGTGGCCAAGAAGGCCAGTGGCATCCTGGCCTATATCAGGAATAGTGTGGCCAACAGAACCAGGGAAGTCATTCTTCCCCTGTACTCAGCACTGGTGAGGCTGCACCTTGAGTGCTGTGTCCAGTTCTGGGCCCCCCAATTTAGGAAGGATGTTGAGATGCTCAAATGCATCCAGAGGAGGGCAACAAGGCTGGTGCAGGGCCTGAAACACAAGTCCTGTGAACAATAGCTGAAGGAGCTGGAGTTGTTTAGCCTGGAAAAAAGGAAGCTCAGGGAAGACCTTATCACTCTCTACAACTCCCCCAAAGGAGGCTGTTGTCAGGTGGGGGTCAGTCTCTTCTCCCAGGCAACCACTGACAGAAGGAGAGGACAGAGTCTTAAGCTGCAGCAGGGGAAGTTTAGATTAGACGTCAGAAAAAAATTCTTCACTGAAAGAGTGACTGGGCAATGGAATCATCTGCCCAGAGAGGTGGTGGAGTCACTGTCCCTGGACGTGTTTAAAAAAAGACTGGACGTGGCACTCAGTGCCATGGTTTAGTGGATGAGGAGGTGTT
Source organism: Falcunculus frontatus (assembly GCA_013398115.1). Lineage (NCBI taxonomy): Eukaryota > Metazoa > Chordata > Aves > Passeriformes > Falcunculus > Falcunculus frontatus. The sequence goes on from VZRV01010115.1 coordinate 319,375, forward strand.
AGGTCATAGGTTGGACTTAATGATCTCAAAGGTCTTTTCCAACATAGTTCATTCTGTCATTCTGTGATTCTGTGAAGAAGCTCTGCCTGGTTTGGGAACCTCAACCCAGCTGCAGGAATGAATCAGGCTGGCTGTAGTTCATGATTCACACCGTGTACAGCAGTGCAAGGACAAGCATATGGTCAGGGCTCGAGGGAGAGAATGAGGAAGAGAGGGCCTTATGACTACTCGGGGTCATCACGAGGCTGGGGCAGGGTGCCAGGCTACTCCAGAGGCTGGGAGGAGACAGACTGCCTCCAGCAGCCACCTGGAGCAGGTGCAGCACTGAGGCCATCTGCACTACAGCTCTGCCTGCAGTGTGCACAGCACCTGGTAGTGGAACCAGGATACGATCAGCATGGAAAACATCTTTCTCCCAACCAAGCATGTGCTTAGAGAAAAAAAACCAACTTCATTTATCTTTAACCTTGCCAATGCCAGCCCATTGATTCTCTTTATCCTTGCAACTTCTTGGTGTTTTCTGTGAGTTTAAGAAGTCTTGGCTTGCAGAAGTCTCTAGCTTTCATTATCCAGTTCAAGTAATGGTGAGTCCTGCATCACAGCTGGCTTGACTCTGCTTATCTAGCCAGTCATGGTCAAGTTCCTGACCATATTGGCAAAAGCTGGCATGTCCCATGTCCCTCTGGTAGATCTCCACCTGAATCTTTGGCCCTCACTGCTCAAGGTTCCTGAGGTATCCATATAAAGCTCTCTGTACAGCAAGATTGACGATGGTATTTTGTGAGTTCTTAACTACAAAACTGTATGTGTCAGATACCTTGAACAGGTGCCTGGCATGCTCAGGACCAGTATGGAGTTTGTATCTCACTTTAAAGCATCAGCTAATCCCTAATTTGGAAGGCTCAGGTCTAACCAGTAATTTCACTGGCTATTAGCTTTAGGATCTGGCTCAACTTTATACTGATCTAGGGAGCACAAAGCACAGTGTGAAAAATACTCATATCTTTCAGCTGTAAAAACAGAAAGAACACCAAGTGTTTGCCTTTCACACTGTTTTAAATAATAGTGGCAGCCAGTCACATTGACCTGAATCATCACATAACTGGGGATGTGCCAGAAAAGGTCGAGTAAAAATGTTTTTGGAGTAGGTTTGGGAGATCCCACTGAGTTCTGGCAATTAAATTCTCTCAATACAAGTTTATTCAAGAAAAATATTACTAGTATATTGTAATTTGCATGGAGATTTTTATCAAATCAGAATTTTGCACCTTAAACTGCAGCGGTTTTTATCCTATACTTCCAGCCCTCAAACTAACCTATAACGCCCCCAACAGGCAAGAATATTACAAGACTGCTGGAGAGAGTTTTTCCCCTGCTGTGATAGAAGCAACAGTTGAAATCAGTAAGGTCTTTAGAGATGGTTACTGTAGTGAATAGACATGTTTCTGGTTAAAGACTCCTCACAACTTGGCAGAGCCTTTCCTCCATAGCTTTGACACCAACAGAATGGTTTGGGGTTTTTGTCTCTTTACAGCTGTCATGATGAAAGAAAACATATCTCTGACTATCTGTTTGCCTTGTGTTATTTTCACTTTGAAAGTACATGTTAAAGATAACATTGTAGTAAGAGACATGGAAACACTGTAAGGATCAAGCTCAACCATAAATCCTCAAGGTCACCTTAAATATAATTTATTTGGTGTAAGCTACAATAACTCAAGGAAAACAGATTAAGCAATAATATAAAGGTAAAGACTATACACCAACTGTATAGTCTTGAAAAAAATGTAAAATGTATGGTAAGAAGATGTAAAACTTAGAAGCAGTGCTTACATATGTGATGAGGTACTTGAAATGTTACTGAAATGAGACACTGAGGTTGGGATAATCAAGACAGTGTTCCTGTGATTATGAAAGAGTATTTTGCACTAAAGAGGTACAGAATGCACAACATCCAATATTGCAGTTTCATGAACTGAATAGATTATGTCTAGATGAGGCTTGCATGCTTAAACAGAGACACAGAAATTAATCAGTTCAGAAACACATGGTAGAGGGGTGGTATGCAATACTAGTGCTAGTAGGAGGGGTATGAAACAGAAATACTCAGATGGCAGAAGGAGAGAAGCTGAAATCATCACCTTTGGACTGAGTTATGGGACAGCTGCAAGTAATATGAGCTCCTAGTTCTCATAGATCACTAAAGGAGTGCAGTTTATACTTCCGATAGTACATCAGTAAAGAAATCCAAGCAATGAATCTGCTTTCAAGTTGAGTTTTGTGGCTGGGATGTGATAAGTGAGTCAAGGCCTTGAAAGGTCTGGAGTTAGCCATCCATAAAGCAGCTGATTGCACCAGTGTGCAGCCTCCCAGGTCTTGCGAGCAAGAGACTTAGACCCTAGAAGTACCAGTGAAGAATTATATTTACTTCTAATTTTCTCCCAAGATGAATAGCAATCCACTAGCATTGGTTATCTGAAAAAACCTCAGGCTGCCCACATTTATTTCATCCTTTAGGAATATAAGCTACTAATTCTGTGAATATTGAAGGTAATGAAGCTTTGTTTTCCATGGATTTTCCTCTTGGTTGGCTATTATTTACCTGAATTATATTTTCTGTTAGGATTGCATATACCAAATGTCTTCTACTGCAGAGCATTTTGACAGCAACATGCAGGCTGCCATGCTCAGAAGTGGAAATATGTAGAAATTTGCTGACAGGATAGGAAGTTATTATATGTTGGCTTCTAAATGTTCAGTTCCTTGTGTCTCCTGCCTGGTTATCTATTTCTGTGAAATTTCTGTAAATGATGTTATCTCTTAAACTCCACTGAAGCTGGGTAATGCTTTCAAGGTTATTGGAACTCGGGACAGACAGAGACAGAGATTGCATAAACCTTGTTTTCTTAGAGCCTACCAGGCTAAAATTGGATGGCATCTTATCTGAATGCTGAGCTGGGAACAGAACCCATTTTTATCTGCAAGCAATCTCCAAGTCCAGAAAAACAAACAAACAAACAACAACAAAACAAACAAAAACCAGAATGTGAAAACTGTAATCCCCATCTCATCTAGAGTGTAAAGAATGGGGGATTGTGTCCATTTGTCTGTTGCTGGTGGCAGAGAAGATATTTATGATTTCCTGTAATTACTTTAGGTTCATCATCACTGGGGGTTTTGTATATAAGGAAAGGCAGGCTTAGCAGAACTATTACAGTTGTTTGTGTGGATGGGGTTCCTTCTTCACCTTAAGTAGTCCAGGGAATAGTTATGCTGCCATATTGTAAAGATTATGGTTTTTTTCTAAATTTCTCACTAGTTCATGAGGACACCCAAAAGAAAATGTTCATTCCCTATACTACAGTTTTCTTATTAAGAAACTTTGGAAAAGAGATACAAGTTAACTGGACAAAAATAAGAAACCTAATTTTTAATGATTTTACCCTTTATTCCTGTTTTTTTGCAAGTCACCCTAGTCCCAGGATGCACTAGACTGAATTATAAGGGTTTGCAACAGTGACTTAATTGCAATATTGGAAAATATGCTAAGTTTCATCACTGAAGGGCAGGTAAAGTCACACTCAGGCCAAAACAAAAAAAAAAACCTAATACTAATGTATATTAAAACTTATACTAATGGGTATTAAAAACAAATTCCACTGTCTTATTATGGAGTTTTAGAAGTTCAGTTTTGAAACATCCTTTTTTGCCCTCCTAAAGTATTATCTGTACTGGAGAATTGCTGCTTTTAATGGTATTCTATAGTAAATATTTTAGACACAATACTTGAACATAATTTGTCACAGATACTTTCAATGCTCTGTATTTTCTGATGGTGGGGCCTGGGCACTGAGTTATTTTGCATGAATAAAACATAAGCAGTATTTTATAACTTGTGTTTCTGATATATTGCACAGCTACAGGTATCTGTCATTGTTGCAACACTCCACAGTCTCCTGCTGTTTATACTTTATGGTTGCTCTTTGTTCATCCCACGTGCACAAACCTTAAATTCTGCATTAATTGACAAATGAATAAGATGACTGTATTCTGTAAGAACAAGGGTTTTGCCCATTCCTCCACGCCTCTGATGCTGTATAGGAACTATGTCGCATTTGCTGCAATACATGCTTCCTATACCTTCTGGGGAAAATGGCCCCTAGTTCTCCTGTTTACGTATTCTCACCTTTCTCTTTGAAAAAACATTGGCTGAATACTGATGAGGAAAAACTAAAACTGACAACAATCCGCAGATCTAGATGAAGAATAAATCTTTGGATCGACTGGGTGAATGTCCCCATGATTATACTTTAAATGCTTTTGAATAGCTTCTTTCAGAATAAGGTTTTTACAAATTATATGAAGAACCATTTGTCTTTACCTTAGAGGAGTGGCATTGGGTGGCAGACGTGGCTACCTTCAGCCATGCATACGGGCATAGAATGATACTATTGTGAGCAGCCCCACTGATCTTAGGCTCCTCTAATTTACATGTGATCTGTGCTGCAGTTTCTGATGGAGGAAAGTACAAACAAGGATAGTCTTTTTTATTTCTGATGCATGGCCTGTCTAACTTTATTCAAATTTGCTTTATGCAGAGCTAAAACTATTACTAAGAGGCTTTTAAAATTGTGTAGCTCCTCAGGGGAAGACTTCAACTACCAACGGAATATTTGGCCTTTAAACATTTGAAGTTATTTAACTTCTCAAAAGAATATTTATTTAACACGTATTTGGGAAAAGTGATGACATATGTATGAGTTACATAAACCTCTGAGAAGATCCAGTTTCATGTGTTTGGAAAGTTGTATGAGTGATGATGACTGTCTCTCACTTCACTAACACAACAAAAGCAGTATGTCACAATGCAATAAATAAATGGGTTTTGCTATTTAAAAAATTTTTTATTTAAGTTGATCAGCAGCAAGAAAATCCACTTTTACTTAGAAAGTTTCTATATTGTTCTTCTAAAACACCTTGGGAGAAATTTGGTATTGAGTCCTCCATCTTTCATTTAGAACTCTTCCACCTGGTGTTAAGACTCAAGAGTCAATCTGTGCAACCTTCTGCACAGTTTATTCCATTATTTATATAAAGATATTGATTATGGCATCAGTCTTACACATACATGAAGTACTTTTTTGAGCCACAAAATATGAGAAATGGTACCCGTAACAGGTAAGTAAGAGATAACAGAAGGTGCAGCCTCAGGAGAAAAATGTGAACAGATAACATTGAGGAAAATATTTTATATACAGCCTAAAGCCTGTTCCTGGTATTTTAGCTTAAGTGTTCTTTATTGTATGCATTGCAGCAGTAAATATTGTATTTATCAGCTGCATATGTCAAGAAGTCTTTGATAGCCTGCCTATTGTAGAAAAATGACAGAGTGTTTGGTCAACTTTTAAAATCACATTGTGTTAGCCTGCCATTGTGTTAGCTAACCAACCTGCAAATGCATTTGTATTTTGGAAGTGCTGTTCTAAACATTACCAGTCTGCTGGTTTCATCATTGTGGTCATGTTGAGCCACACACAGCCTCTTCTGAAATTTTGCCAGGGGAAGGTGCCAGAAGATGGTAGTTTTTATTTTTTGGAAAATAGAGGCAACCAGGTCATAGAGGTTACTTAAGTTTCTAGAGGTTTAGCTTTCCAGCAATTACAATTTTTACTTCTTACTGACTAGACCGGAGTCAGAAGCTTTGTAAGGGATTTAAAAATTTGTAAGTGTCTTAGAAATGGAACACCCTGAATTCCCTTACTTCTTAGCAGGGTCTTCCACATAATGGCAACGGTAATTTTTCATTCTTGCTCACTCAGGTGGTCTTTAGCTTTAATAGTTCATTTAATAACCAAACCCCCTTTTTTCCCCTATGTCCATCTCTCATAGGTTTTATAGTAGAAAACATTTTTATTATAAAAAACTGCATCAAATTTTGTGAAGGCAAAAGAAAATAAATGAATCTGTTTTAAGCAATTGTTCAGCTAAAGGTTATACTTTAAAGTTCATTTTATTTCTTTAGAAAAATACTTCAGTAATAATAATTTTTAGGTGGGATATTTGCTGTTCAAAAGTGCTATCAGAGACAGTGTTTGTATTTCTGTTGTAATATACTCTGCAGTATTTTAGTGGAATACATATAGAAGAGATGGAACTAGAAATTAATATTTTAACTTATCATGATCATTGAAATAATTTCTCATGGAAAAGATGATCATATAATTGCATTGTGATTATCTTAGTGAGTATAATTTGTTATGTCTGATTTTTTTTCATTTTTGCACTTCTTCAAAATAGGATCCTATTAAAATGTTTTTCATTACTGTCATGAGAACTGCATTGAAATATTTGATTGATAATTTAATCAAGCTATTATTGCATGGTCTCTTACTGCAAAAGTACTTCAGTGGTGGGTTGACTCTGGCTGGATGCCAGCTACTCTGCACCAAAGCCATTCTATCATTCCCCTGCACAACTGGACAGGGGAGTGAAAATACAGTGAAAGGTTTGTGAGTTGAGATGAGAACAGGGAGAGTTCTCTCACCAATTACTGTCACAGGCGAAACAGACTGAACTCGGGGATGTTAATTGAATTTATTACTAACCAAATGAGAGCAGGATAGTGAGAAATAAAAATAAATTTTAAAAACACCTTCCTCCCACTTCTTCCTCCTTCACAGTTCTACCTCCTCGCAAACTTTACCTCCTGCCCACCAGCAGCGAAAAAGACGGGGAATGAGGGTTATGCTCAGTGCATCACATGTTGTTCCTGCCACTGCTCAGGGAGAGGGGTCCTTCCCCTGCTCCACCGTGGGGTCCCTCCCACAGGAGACTGTTCTCCGTGAACTTCTCTAGTGTGAGTCCATCCCACATGGGTCACTCTTCCACGAAGTGCAGTCCTTCAGGCACAGCCTGCTCCAGCATGGGTCCCTCACAGGGTCACAAGCTCTACCAGGAGACCTGCTCCAGCATGGGCTCCTCTCTCCACAGGTCTGCAGGCCCCTGCCAGGACCCTGTTCCAGCATGGGTCTCGCACAGGTTCACAGCCCCCTCTCAGGCATCCACCTGCTCCAGCGTGGGAGTCCTCCACAGGCTGTGGATGGATCTCTGCATCCCCGTGATCCTCCATGGGCTGCAGGGGCTCAGCTGCTTCACCATGGGCTGCACCATGGGCTGCAGAAGAAGCCAGGTCTGGCACCTGGAGCACCTCCTGCCCCTCCTTCTGCACTGACCTTGGTGTCTGCAGAGTTGTTCCTCTCACATATTTTCTCACTCCTCTCTTCCCTGCTGACAATTACATCTGCAAAATAACTTTTTTTTCTTCTTATCACAGAAGCATTACTATCATTTGTGACTGGCTCAGTCTTGTCCAACAGCAGGATGTCCTGGAGCTGCCTGGCGCTGGCTCTGCTAGACACAGAGAAAACTTTTGGCAGCTTCTCACTGAAGCCACCCCTGTAGCCTCCTCCACTACCAAAACCTTGCCACACTAACCCAATACAGCCTAGATGGACTTTTTACAAAGAGTATGTTCCCAAAAAAGTGTCATTAGTCAGTACACAATGGCAATGTATTCAATCCTGTAATACCCAACATAATATAATTATTTTTAAAGGAAGCAGAGAATTCCATTCCAACAAAGAGCAATGCCATTTCTAAACATAATAATACCATATAAAATTATCTGTGTATTTTTTTTCTGTAATACAGGAGAGAGCTTTAGTTTTTGAATGGTACTGTGGAGATTTGAAGAATACAGACTTAAGTTTCTTGAAGATTAAACTAACTTTTTTCTTTTTTTCCCCCAATGAATCATGCTTATTTCAATATGTACATAGTGCTCACAGGTCTCTGATTCTATATAGAGTGTTATTCATTCAGAATTGATTGTTTCTCTATTGCTGTGGCTTTAGATTTCAAAAATTAGCCTCTACATTTTCCTTCCTTTTTCGAGTAGTAGATACCACAAATAATACGCATTTGTTGCTAAATAGATTAGAGAATTTCTATTTCATCTTGCAGCTGTGAGCCTCACAGAGCTTCAGCTGACCTTATGTGTTGCCTTAGCAAAGGGTCCAGTACCAGGTTTATAAACCTGCAGTTAAAGGGTTGGTGTCTCAGATAAAGCAACGATCGTTAAGAATAAATAGATCTAACTGTGCACTTCATTTCTAGATGTTTAGTACGCTGTGTGTCCTATAATCTTTTAACACTCAATTTCCCATGTGTAAACATATCCAAAAGAATGCCACCATAACTGGGAAATAATCTAAAATAACCAGAAATAATTTTATGCCAGTTGTGAATGGAAAAACAGTTGTATAAAGTCTGAAAAAGTTTTTAGCAGTGGTAAAAATACCCCTTTGACTAATTATGAGATAAGTAATTTAATTGATAGCCTACTTGTTTGAAATTAGAGTTGTAATAGAGGTAGCCTGAACATTCAAAGGATAATGTACAACATTTATGCTTGTGCATAAGGCAAACAGCAGAGTTGATGACATGAATTGGCCTAAATTAGACCATGAGAAAATACTACTTAGCGATGAACACGTTTAAAACCATGTATAATTACTGCTTAGGTTGGTTGGAAAATGGGGAAAACAAATGCTTGAAGGACAGATTTTATGAATTGAGGAGTTCACAGCTTGTTTTGGAAGTGTGAAGATTTCACTGATGTAACACAGTCACTGAAATCTTGTTTCTGAGAATGTTTATGTGCAAAGTAGAGTGTTTGGACATTTCTGTGAGCAAGTGTGAAGAGCAATAAGATTTTATCTCTCAATTTAAATTAAACATATGAAAAAAGTTGGCTTACATTTTTCCAGACTGCTGATTTGATTTCCTTTCATGTGATTTCATGCTCTGTGAGAAGAATAGTTGGAGGACACGCTACTCTGAGGATAGGTGGAACATAAGAATATCTGGTGGGCAAGGATATCTGGCTAACAACTAGTCAACTTAAAAGACAAGGGCAAGAAGGAAGAGGAGCATTAAACACTGATACTGCAACACTGAAGAAGAGGAGATAGCAAGTCAGTAAGAAATACAGGGGTCCTTTGGACACTGACTGCTGGCAGCCGAAGGAACCTCTGAAGCATGGCCTTGAAGAGGTTCAACCAGAATTTTGTTGCTGAAAGTACAAAGAAAGCAAGAAACAAGATTATCACAGAGCTCATGGGGAGCTACAAGCTTCTAATGGAACATCTGAAGGGACTTCAGAGGTTCTGTAAAACTTACTAAGGCTTTTTCAGAGGGATTGTGGGAATGAACAAGATTAATTATATCACACATACAAAAGTGGCCAAATGCAGGGAAAGGAAGAGATGGTGAAGGACCAGAGAGAAATGAGTGGAAAAAAGGAGAGGAGAATAAAATGGATTGGTCGTGAGTGAAACAAGCTGCTGGCCAGTACAGTTCCCTGGCTATGCCTTTGGGCTTGATTACCTCAGTGTAGTTTATTGTGCAGTTAAACTATTGTTCCCACGTGGATGTGTCTGATCAACACTGAGCTTCATAACAGACTAGCTGGTGGCTGGGATGAGCATTCAGAGTGATGACACATGTATGCTGACGCCACAGGATGAAGGGGCCCACAGTGCCAGGGGACGGTGATGGGAGAGAAGGGTCAGCTGCCCGAGGGGCCCATTTGTGTGTGTGTGTGTCTGTGAACAGCACAGCTGGAGTAGCCGGTGAGTCGAGTAAGAAGACTGTGAGCTTGGCAGTGGAGGGGCTGAGGGTCTGATAGTTGGTGACTGAAGGGACCATAGACCTGGACCAGCTGGCAGAAAGCCTCGTGTGGGCGTGCTAGCAAACATTGGGCCTGGTTAACCGGCAAGTAAGGCATGATCAGGCCACCAGTTTTGTTCATGTTCATGTTAGTGCTTCGGGTGTAAACTTGTGGATGTGCAGGGGCCAGTGCCCTCTCCCTGGGTTTCTCTCTGCTGCCAGATGTATGTCTGTGCATATCTGGGATACCTGCCTAGCCAAACTTCTGGACCTGGGAAAAGCCACAGCAACATACTCAGCAACAGGGAAAAGCCCTTTAGAACCCACCAGGTTAGCTTACCTTAACAGCCAGCTCCATGTCCTTATGTCTGCATATCTACACCATGTCCATGCTGTGTACAAACCTAAGAGCTGCATATCGGCAGATGCACTTGTCTATATGGAGAAGTCAGTATGTCAGTAGTTTGTGGCCTTGCTTTTTAGCTCATTCTCAGAGGTGGTGATAATGATTTTATAAACATATGTATGTCCCAGAATTTGAAAACTTTCTGGGGATAACTGAAGTTAATGTGCAAGTGCAGCAGAGAAGTCTGAAATGTCTGTTTAAAATGTAGGTGTGTTTATAGGAGCCCTATTCATATATTACAGTAGCCCATCGATTTAATGTCTTATTTCAAGTCCACCTAGTGGATCTCTGGGAATGACATAGCTTTTGCCATCAATATGATCAGACTGAAAAGTTGTTTTTCTGTCTTCATTTTTATTCCCAAATGTACACTTTTGACACTTGATTTGTGACAGCTGACACCTCAAAGCTTATATATGGCTCAAGAGTTAAGCAGCACAGGGCCAGACAGAATGAGCCAGCTATAATCTTTCAAACATACAACACCCTCTGACATCAAGTGTGAAAATCATCAGCCTTTGAATAGCGTCATATAGGAAAAATACTAAAATTAAGTAGAAAATTACTTGAATTTTGACTTAGAGAATGTTATGCTTTTAAACTACCTGGTATGTATTTTTCATCCCCTTCTCTTTCTTTTCAAGGATATAGTAATAAAAATTTTATTCTTGTATTTGAAATCCACTCACAGGTCCTTGTTGATGAGGAAAAGGAAGGTTCGGGAAGATTTGGGAAGGTTCGGGAAGGCAAGGCAAGGCAAGGCAAGGCAAGACAAGGCAAGGCAAGACAAGGCAAGGCAAGGCAGGGTCAAAGTATTTCCCAGCAGGTTTCAGGATTTTTCAGTGCTGTGCTGGAAGAAGTGACAACTAAACTGCAAAGATAGTCTTTATTTCCTATATTTCCTTGGAAAAGGATAGTTGAAATGATGGTAGAATTTACCAGGCTTTTTTACCAGGAAAGGAAAACTGAAGTTGCTACACCCCAAGTTACTGTACCAAACTTTTATGCCTTTTTAAAATCAGTTTGCTGTAAACCTGTATTTTTCCTGATGGGAAGAAACATATTTTGTGTCTCAAAAAATCCAGAAGGTGACTTTGAAGGTTTGGAAATGTTTAATTCCACTACTATGTGTGATCATATATAGATGATGTTTTTAACTCCTTAGTGTTGGTCAGATTCGAGTTTGGGTGAGAATGGTCTGCCTTCCTCCAAGAAAACAAGTGATGGAACAGATTTTGTACGTAAAATGTAACTAATGGCCACTAAAAATGCACAGATGGGTAAGAGGCTTAGAACAAAAGACAAATACATAATTTTAGGACCCCATATATGATCAGCTAAGTATTTTTTGAGCATAGTTACACTCACAATTTGGAGAGTGAAACCTGAGTGCATGGGAAAGGCTATTTCAACCTCCTTGAGCTGGGAAATTTGCAATAATGCATGAAAGCAACTGAAAGGATTTTTTGTGTCAGAAAGTCAGAAGGCCTTTCAAAGAAGCCAAATTTCATAGAATTGTAGACTCATAATTATAATCATAGAATCATAGAATAGCTAAGGTTGGAATGGGCCTTTGAAGGTCATGCAGTCCAACCCCCCAGCAGTGAGCAGGGACATCTTCAACTCCATCAGGTTGCTCAGAGCCCAGTCCAGACAGATGTTGAATATTTCCAGGGATGGGGCATCCACCATCTCTCAAGGCAACATGCGTCAATGTCTCACCACCCTCATAATATCAGATTTCTTCCTTATATCTAGACTAAATTTACTCTCATTTAGTTTAAAATCATTACCCCTTGTCCTATTTCAACAGGCCCTACTAAAAATTTGTCCCCATTTTTCTTATAGGCCCCTTTATATATTGAAAGGTCTCCACTGGCTCCTTCTCCAGGAAGAACGACTCCAGCTGTCTCAGCCTGTCGTCATGGGAGGGGTGCTGCATCCCTCTGATCAACTTAGTCGGCCCTCCTCTGCACTCGCTCCAACAGGTCCATGTCCTTCCTGTGCTGGGACCCCAGAACTGGATGCAGCACTGCAGGTGGGGTCTCACCAGAGCAGAACAGAGGGGCAGAATCCCCTCCCTGGCCCTGCTGCCCACACTGCTTTGGATGCAGACCAGGAAATGTTGGGCTTTCTGGGCTGTGAGTGCACATGGCTGGGTCATGTCAACTTTTCATCCACCAGTATCCACAAGTCTTTCTCTGCAGTGCTACACCCAGTCTCTTCATCCCTAGTATTGATACCAGGGGCTGCCCTGACCCATGTGCAGAACTCATTAAGTTCACATGGACCCACTTCTCCAGCTTGTCCAGGTTCCTCTGGATGGCATCCCATGCCATGCCATTCCATGCCATCCCATCCCTCGGGCGTGTCAGTCGCACCACTCAGCTCTGTGTTGTCTGCCACCTTGCTGAGGATGCTCTCAATCCCTCTGTCTCTGCCACTGATGAAGACATTAAACAGTACTAGTCCCAGTACGGATTCCTGAGGGACACCACTTGTCACCAATCTCTGTCTGGGCCTTAGCCTCACTTCTGGCAATTAACTGCCTCATGCATCAGGGATCAGAGGGAAGATGTGCCATTTCTCCCCAAAACAGATCAATAAACAAGTTTCACTAGAAAGAGACATAAATATACATTGAATGTTTTGTTTCATTTAAGAATGTTTAAACAGAGATCAAAACCAATCACAGTGTCAGGAAAAGGCTTGCTTCCATTCAGTAGGACAGCTATTTTCCATTTTGACCTACCAAAGAGAAGCAGTATTGTTTGGCTCGCTAGAGTCTAGGTCAGGAAACTGAAATGTTTTATGATTCCTTTGGGATGGTATCAATCTCATTGAAGTTTATAACCCAGCAATGAAGAATACTAATTCACAGTCATGTTTTCAAAATAAAGCACCTACTAAAGTATTTTGTGGAAGGTTCAGTACTGCAGCTGAATGCCAGCTGTGCTGAGCACACACCTGTTCTTAGGTTTAAGTTATTTCGTTGCATTTCTAGGTCTCCCTAAGGATTACAAATAAGGGTAAATTCTGAAGTCCCAAGAAGAGTAGTTTGGAGTTAGCTCCAAACACCTGATGTTTGGTGAGCACCAGGCATCACTAAGAGCTGCAGCAGGTGAAGGTCAGGGGGCCTTCATGGCTCTGGACATAAAGTGCATTATGAAGCCTAAGTCTTCTTTTGGATATGGATGATAGTCTAAGCACCTTTTAAATTCAGAGTTTAAGTTTGCTTTGAAGATCTCAGGAGAAGCTAAGCAAGCAGAGGCAGATTGAAATCACAATCTCAAATTTGTTTGTTTAAACTTGGACATATTCATGCAGGATGTAAGACCAAGTCTTCTTTTCTTTTTTTCTTTTTTTTTGGTCTTGTGTAACTTTTAATAATAAAGAGTCTAGAGGTTTATATCTTCATAACAATCCCTCCCCTTTGCATTCACTAACTGCTGTCTGTACAAGAGCAGGCTGAGCAATAGCAGAATACTTCTGCTGCCTGGGGTTAGGGTGACTTCAATAGAGGGAGAATCCTTCTGCAGTGCCCTGTCTGAGTATCCCATCAGTGCCATCAGTGGTACCAGTTGGCACTTGTGAATCCTCTTCCAGCTCAGTGTTTTGGTGCTTATAGTTACCAATACCTCAGATTGAGCTTACTGGGTGAATTTATCTTTCTTTTGTTTGTTTCTTCAAGCTTTTAAGGCTAAATAAACAATGTATTCTTTAACTTGCTAGCCATAAATTGTTTAAACTTGATTATATTTGCTTTTGGGTAACAAAAAGCTCCCTTAAACTAAGCTGTGTAGCACGTGTAAAGGTAAGACTTCTCTTTGCAGTCTGATTATGGCTTTGGACAACACTTTAAAGCCTACTAGCAATTGTAAATCAATATATGTCAATTAAATGTACATGTGGCTGCCAGATCAAATTTGTTCTATATTTATTTACTCAGTTCGGCTGCTACCAGTTATTTCACCTTTTATCAAATACAAGCAACATGAAGCTAACAATGAAGAATGATGCAAATGTAATGATCCTATTGACTGAGTCAGAGATTTGTTGCTTGAGAGGGATTGACTGCACCTACTGAAACAGAAGATACTTAGGTAATGGACTTAGATGAACAAAATATCAACTGAAACTCTTACAGAATGGACATCATGGTATTCTCCTCCTGAGAATATCTAGACAATAGTCGATTCTTTTCATCAGCTCTACCACAGCTCTGCTTCTGGGAACATTAAGGTTCACTATAATGGCCTCCACAGCTCAGAAAGTTCAAAAATACCACAGAATGAAAGCACAAGGTAGTTTCACTTCAAATACTAAAAATAATTCAAATACTAAAAATAATTAATAAAAATAATTAAACCATAAAAGCTATAGTTTTTCTTAGCCTTATAGAAGATACAGCCCCTTCTTTCTTTCCCTTTACCAGTTGCATGGCCAGGTTTCCTGTGGCCTGCTTTCAGCCCTACCTGTGATCCTACACTACAAGTGAACAGTAAATGTAGAGAGCTGTCAAGTACAGCACAATTTCCCCTTAGGAACAAATGGGGAATCAATACTGCCTGAACTCATTATCTGCTAGTGCATCTGCATTGCTTGTATAAATTGTTATTCCTAATAAGTGACTAACTCAGCATCCATTTGTCTACATTAATGTGATTATTTCAAGATTTTTCTCTATTTCAAACAATCCTCTAGGCAATTGCATAATTACAGGAAGGTACCCTCTCTGTGATGTTATCTGGCCAAGTTAAAATGTGTGATGGGAACTTTGATTCATACACTACAAGTGCTCTTTCCACTTACACTTTTAAGATGTGTGAATAAGATTTTCCTTGTTTGTTCAATGGCCAGTGCATATGAGATCTCATCTTCCTGATGAAAAAAGAAGTCCAGTCATTTATTTGCATAAACAGTGAATCACTCAACCACCTTCAATGCTATGTTTTTAAAGTACATTTAGAATGTAGACTTGTCAGTTTTCCAAGCTTAGGAGGCAAGTGCCAGTTCTGGTGCCCCAGACTGACATCCAGCTCACGGCACCAAATTGGTTGGGGGCTTCACCCTTCACCTGCCCCTGTGCTAGGACTCTATTTTTGGTACATTGTTGTAATTTGAGTAAGAGATGTCTGTGTGCAGAGGGAAAGAACAAAATATAAGATCTGGTAGTAATGCTCTTTCTTTAGCACTAGCAAGGCACAACCATTACTGGATTGCCAATAGGTTGTAATAGGTGTAATCTGGCTAACTTTCTGTAAGCTACAAAAGCAGAGCAGTTGCAGTAGAATATGCTGTAGTCTCCTGAGGATCACTTACATGGTCTTTTATCTGTCCATGTACTTAGAGATATAGTGACAAAATGGTCTTTTTGTTCCTGTGGTTTGCATAGAGCAATGCAATCTGTTCATTGCTATAATGGACATTAATCATTATTCATATGAATGTGTGGAGTTTTCATTTATTGGTCAATCTGACTTTGATAAGAAGTATCATTATTACGGTCTCCATGAGTTAATGAAGTGGTAAATGCTTCTGTCACATGTCTTGGAAAGGAAAGCCGAAGAATGTGGTGAGACGAAGAATTGAAACTTGCATTGAGCAATTCACTGTTTTTTGGTTTTTTTAAATGTAGCCTTTCTAATAATAAAATTATTTATATTTTTATACATTTTGTTTGTTTGGCTCTTTGGATTTTTTTTTTTTTTTTTTTTTAAAATAAGGATTTACATCATCTGATTTCAAAGCAAAAAGATGTCTTCCATATTTTATCCACAGTACAGGGACAGTGCACTGGCAGTCTACTGACACTCAGCCAGATTCAGACTCATCAGAGCTCCTCCATTAAGAATTAGAAATCCCACACAAATAGGACTTTAATTTTTATCTTCTTTCCATTTCGGACAGTTCTGCCAAGGCTCTCAGCCTGTATTATGACACTGAAATGCTTACACTTGTACCGGTCTGCATGAATGTGAGATGTTACTGGGAATACAAGGCCAAAACCAGAAAGCCTTTGAGTCAGCGATGCTGTTCATGTGCATAAAACTGTGCCAACATCTGCCAGATCAAGGCTCAGGGGAGCAATTAGCACAGATGGTTCCGTGTGGTACATATCTGTCTGTTAGGGCCTGGCCTGACACCAACAACTCATTTTACATTGGTCAGTGAGTAGCGTTTCATATCAGCTGTAGTTTATTCCTGGTCTGAACTGAACTGGAAATGATGAAATGGGATTTGACCTCTTAATGGGCCCATTTCTCTTTCCAAAGATTTGAAATGCTAATACATAATTTTTTTATAGACTTATTTGAAATTCATTTGAAAGTCACGCTCTAGCTGCTATTCCTTTTATTATACATTCTCATGAAACATATAGTGAAGATAATTGAACTAAATGAATATTTGAATATTTTCATGGTCTAATTCACTGTAGTTCTCCTCTGGCCTGAGTTAGCATGGTTTGGGTTTTAGTTTTTTGGGTTTGGTTTGTTTGGTTTTTTTGTTTGGGGTTTTTTGTTGGTTTTGGGTTTTGGGTTTTTTTTTTTGTTTGTTTCAGGGTTTTTTGTTTGGTTTTGTTTGTTCTCACTTTTCTGAAAGAGGTTTTCAGGTTCTCTTATGTTACACAAACCTTCCTCCTTCCTCAGAGGTGGAGTAAAACTTATGTTAAGACTACAAGGCCATTTTTTGCATGTGTGTGGCCTTTCCTTCCTGAAGGCCCAGTAAATAACTTTTGGTCTCCAGTTTATTCCTTTGAGAACACCTAATACTTTCAATGTATAATTCAGCTAAATTAGCAAATCTTGTTTTGTTAGAACCCCCTCACTAAATGAGCAGGGAGCCTAATTAGATGTCAGCCCCCTGGGGTACACCAGCACCTGCAGAAGCAGGCTTAGATCTCAGGTGTAAGCCTGGGGGTGATTTATCTCTCCCCTCCCACCCCTTCTCTTACCAGACTTGTTATTTTACCTTTAAATGCTGATGAATTGCCAGCTCCTGAGCTGTGATGGATTCTGTGTGGCAGGGTGGGTGACAGTGAAGCAGCTGTGTGAGAACAAAGGCTGGTTTGTTGGTGCTTGTGTGATTCTATCTGTAGGGGTTCTTTCTTTTAATGGCAGCAATTTAGACATGCAATAATTTGGCAGTTTTCTAGTTTTATTAGACTTCTGCACCCAATTTTGGCACCTCTTTAAAATAAGAGTGTTTATAGCACAAAATTCTTAGTTTGTTAAGAGCACATTTCCACTATTCTTCATTGATCTACTAATCTTTTCCCTCTTAGTGCAGGGGAAATAGAGTAACACAACATATATGAGGAGGCTAGTGTGGTGGGGAGAAAAGAATAGTAAAAGGAAGTAGGAAATACATCATGAAATTATCTATGTAAAATACTTTCAGAATTCTTTGTTGTTCAGAAGACTTTCTACAATACTTTCTTGCAAAATGCTGTTTTCTTCATAAAATAAGGAATATTTCTCGTATCTGTCTGTAACTTTAAGTACCCACTGCAGCTGGATGGATAAGATACTTCAATGTTGATATTCTTATCTAAACTAAAATGCAAAACTCCAACAATTCCGAAGACAAAGGAGCTCAAGGGCAAAGTAGTAATTAACACGTGAAAAAGGTTGCTGGGGGAAAAAAACCCTTTATATATTTGCATGCTAATATAAATTAGAAATGAATAAATTTCTGGAATAGTTAAAATGATTAAATATTTGCAGCTTTGTTCAATATTTGAAATTATGCTGCCAAATTTTTAAAAATCACTTGTGCTCTCAGCCAAGTGACACCATGAGTATTACTTTTAGTATTTATTCTTTAGTCTTCCTTATAATTATTTTAGTTTTACTTTGTAACTGATCACAGTAAAGATGTGATCATCCTCCTGCTCCCTGTAAAGGTAAACTACCCTGAGAACAATTTGCATGAATCTATAATACCCTGTTGGCATATGGCTTTGCTAACAGTATATATATACACAGACAATATGAAAGGAACTTCTGGGGGATTTTTTTTTTTTTTTTGTATAATTGAAAAAAATATCTGAGCTTGTAACCATACTATCAGGAAAAAAAATTCATTGGTGTAACTACTATTATAGGGGAGAAAAGGAAAATACAGAGAAAGCAATGTGGAAGTATTAGAAAACTCAGTGAAATAATGGGTTCTTCTGACACAGCAATTTTATATCAAAGAAACAAGTTCCTGTTTTATGGTGGTAAACAAGAAGGAACCCCAAGTTGCCTTCTATTTCTCAAATATTTTTCAGGTAAAAAAAAAAAAAAATCACCGAGAGACTTCTTAGGTTCTTCAGCCTTGGATGTGCCACAGCTCGATCTCAGAGTCTTATCACAGATTGTCTGTGCAAGGTTATATAAATAACCAAGTCTTCATCAGTGAAGTGTATTTTCCTTCTATTTCTCCCTCATCTGTAACAAATATACTCTTTTTTTGTGTGTGTGTTAGTCTGAGTTGAAATTGGATTTTTGATTACATATTAAATTTAAAGGCTAATACTTTTTGAACAGAATGGAAATCTGGCTTAAAAAGAGGAAGAGAAAATGGAAGGGAGGCTGTAAAGGGAAGCTTTGACTTTGCCTAGTGTTGGTAAAAGGCCAACCAAACCTCATGTTAGCAGGTGCTTTTGTGGTTTGAGGTTTTTTCCACTAAAATTATTTTTATTTATGCAAAACCAGAAATCTGATGAACTTTTAAGAACTAAACTCTGGTCTGAATGAAAGGTAATCTTAGATCAGATACGGATATAAAAAAAATATGGGAAAAAACGTTGTGTTCAACTCAAGTTGGAGAGAGGGTTTTGCTTGTTGTTTTTTCAAATCTGTAACCTACCTGAGAAACCAGCTGATTTCTTTTTAAACCTGCACGGAGTGTGAATTTTCTGGGGAATGCCTTCTACAAAGTTCTACCTATCTGTTGTTCTGTAGTGCACATGCATGCACAGATGAAGAACATGAAGTAAATTTTAAAAATATTTCTGAATGTTTTATAGATATGGAGATGAATTATTGCATTTCATATTCAAAGTGTTGTAAACTGAAGTCTTCAACAACTATTTCCTTCCCTGTTGCTCATTTCCACTGTGAAAAACTGGTAACATAGTTAGCATCTGTGTTTAATCAATATATCAACAGATGCTTTACTGGGAATTACACCTTCTTCAGGAATTACACCTTCTCCTTAAGCAATTAATCTTGCTGTAGCAGAATCCTTATGTGGTGTTCCGATCAGCAGAAGGCATGGGTTACTTATTATAATTATAATTAGTTACCTAAAGGGCACTGATACTCAGTATGCTTTATGTTCATATTCACCCAGATATGCCCAGAAGAGGGAAAAATTTCAGGAATGACTGTGGTTGTCTAAACCAGTAAGGCTACATGGCTGGAAGGGAAATGACAGATTGCATCTTTTACTACTCGGAGACATAAAGAAGGATTTTTTATATTCTTTATTTTAGGAATTTTTAAACAGGACTGAAGATAATGTCCATTATTACCCTTTAGATTCACTAATCTTACAGAAAAAAAAAAAAAAAGTTTCCTGGTTTTTTAAGTTCTTTTTTGTACTCAAAGCATGGCTATGTAGTAGAACTAAAGCACCATAACAAACCAAAAATACTTTTCAGCCAAATGTTTATTGGTGAGATTTAGGAAGTAAAATAAATTAGTTGAAGTCCATTAATGCTCTAGGACGTGTTTTGGGATACAATTTCTGTGGCAGATTATATACAAGGATGATGTGACTGTCAAGCAAATTAAATGAATCATCTCCAGTGTGTGAAGTGACAGAATAATGAAATTTAAATCCAAATAATGACTTCATTTATCTTAATTTAGGGGCTGCACCCTAAATCAGGCGCAGATATGAGATAAAATAGTCTGAAAAACGACACTTGTTCTGTAAACTCTGGAAAATTGTCTGTTCGCCTTTTTTTTGTCTGAAGGATACTTATTTAAATACCATTTATATGTTTGATCAGAACAGAGCTAAACAGTTCTACTAAACCTAGAGCTGCATGGACACTACATGTTTTTTAATAAATTTTATTTTAAAAAAAGCTTTATGTCAAGTCTAATAGAAACTATTTAACTTTTTGTCAAAAATGTGATTCCTGTGGGCTACTCTGCAACATTCTTTTTGTCAGAGCCAAGCACTTAAAAGAAAGATTGTAGGAAAAAACCTTCTCAAAACTGATTCAGAGTTAAACTGAAAAGTGTAAGCATTTCTGAGTTTAAAATTTGAGCTAAGAACCTGGGTGGGAATATGGCAATTCTTAATAGTTGTTTATGGATGCTTTTATAATTGCAGTCTTGCTGCTTAAATTAACTACAAGAAATTCAGTTAACAAGGTAAATCTGACAAGTGGGTCATACAGAGCCACCTTCTTGATTTTTCTTTCATTCTTTCATAAATAAATGAAGAAAAATTCAAGCTGTTTGTGCTCAGATCTGTAAGATCATTTGCAATACAAGTGATTGCATTTCAAATAGGATTGGGGACATTTTTTTTGCCCTGGGTTTTGAGGCCAGTATTAACATTTCATAGTTTCCTTAATAATGAAAGGCACAACAGGGAAAACTAGTATCTATCTAATGAAAAAGGATATCTAGTGATTGCTATGAATAAACCAACAGATCTTCTAAAGTGTGTAATGGCAAGCTGCAGAGTTAAATGAAAGCCAGTGATGCTCATTAGAGTCTGCTATGACACCTAGTTAGATTCATTAGTGCACAAACAAAGGTTTAAACTGCAGAAGAAAGGCATATAGTTTCATCTGCAATGGGTTGTAAGTGAACAAAAGGAAAAGGGAACAGTTAAGAAAGAAAATGGTATTGCAAAAGTGCCACAGGGGAAACTAATTCATTACTGATTGCTTATCCTAAAAAAAAAAAGAATTTCTCTTTGGGCCACTTATAATATAAATAAGCATCTAAAAGTCACAAAATCCAAAATGAAATAATCAAAGCCTCTGATCTGTACCAAGCTTTTTGCTTTAAGATTACCTATCTCAAACCCATAAAACAGCTCTACTTTCTGCTGCCCTGTTTTCCAGCAGGACATCCTGATGCCATGGCAATTTTTTGCCTTTCTCATATACCCCTTTTATATAGTTTTATGTATCCTTAGTGCTTTTAGCCCACATAATCATAATTCCTTAGGTGTGATAATTAGGATAGACCCAATATTCCATTAAGCCTGGAGACCAAACATCCTGGAAGCCTCGCAGTTGGGGGTCAGAAAGCCCCAGACACCAAGGTCATCTCCAGAACACATTCTGTAAACTAAGATAGGCCCATCCAGGGGGAAGGTTCCTTGGATGAAGGGCTCACTGGAGCCTCTCATTGGGGAATCTTTGATAGAGATGCTAATTTGCAAGGCCTATAATTGTATACGTGATTCATCGTGTGTGTGCGCATTTCTGTGTGTGCTTCTCAGCACATTCCACCCAAATGAAGAGTGCACATTAAGGATCCTTAAATAAATACCCAGGTAAACCCCTTCTCCCTTTTAACTGTGTTTGGCTCTGATTTTAAGACCAGGGAAAGGCAACAATCCAGGGTGATGATATCCTGTTTCAAAGGATGTTACCAAATTTTAATTTTATTTTTTTATTACTTCTACCCTCATTTGAGTTAACTTTTTAGATAACTAATAAAAAAGAATATTAACCTGCTAATTTCTTGGCACTATTTATGCTACTCATTTGGTTTTGACCTGGCCAAATACAATGGCCTAGATGATTTCATTGCATTTTTGAGCTGCTAGCACAACAGCATTGAATTTAATAACATAGCTTCAATCCCAGCTCCTTACAACAGGAAGGGAGTTCCTGGGAACTCCTTTCAAAGAGACTTCCTACATTGGCACCCACGGTGAGGAGTGGGCTGGGGCACACTCCTTTCCCTGAGCGGGGAGAGGAAGCCAAGAGGCAGTCGCTGCCTCAGGACTTCTCAGTTGGAAGGAGGTAGGAAGCCTGGACCGGGGGAATTAGGCAAAGAGCTGCTGTTCTGCCTTGTGGCTCTGCTGGTGGAGAAGTGGAGAAGGGTAGAGGAGTAGAAGCAGCTCAGCACTCTCAGGGTTCTCTTCCTCAATCCTGTGTCTGCCACATCCCTCATCTTCTCCAGAGGGGAACCCTCTACCACAGGGAACGTGAATTTGAGAGGATCCTCTTCCTCAGTGCTCCCCTATTTGAGCACTAGAAACCAACAGTAATCACTAGGCAGCAATACATGAAATTTTTCTCAAAAATATGTGCCGGTTAATAAAAAAGTTAAACTGGTCTCAGTGATAAAAATATTAACAATGCAATTATATTTTTTTTTTGTGGAGAACTTTGCCCTGCTTACTTTTGAGTATTTTCTGGCTAATGTATTTCTTTGCTTTTTCCCGTGCTTATATACAAAAAGATAAGGGAATTATAATCAGAATTTCTAGATTTAAGTCCAACTACAGGCCTGTTTTGCAAATGAGATGCTGTAAATATTGCAGACAAGCATGCAGAGTTATATCACTTCTGTAAATTTGCAGAGCAGTTGTCTGTTCTGGGTTTTGCTAAATGGCAGGAGACTGCTGTTTGGATCTAGCTGCTGGAGTAAGAACCTGTTTTTCAGGAGAGTGTTTTGGAAAGGGCAATTATGTGGGAAGAGTCATTTAAGTGCACTACTTCATCATAATTAATAATAACTGAATGAATGAGTCTAGTGAGATTGAATTACTGGGACCATTTGCAGTGCTACAATGTGCAGCAGGTCTTACGCCTTTCTGCTAGAAAACTTAAAGTTTTTCTTAGATATTAGAAATTTCAGTGCAGCTTCGGCAATGGTGCTGATTTATACCACAATAAAAACCTGAGTTCTTTCAGTCATTGCCACATCTCTTTACAATTCCTTGTCATCAGTCAGAGCAGCTTCAAAACATTTAGGCTACTTCTGGGGCATCAGGTTTGAAGTGAGGCAAGTGATGGGTTCACACTTCCAGGCATCATGTTTTATGACAGTCTGTTGAAAAGGAAAGGTCACCAACTGCCCCAAAACAAAGAAGGAATTTTAATTATTGGTCTTAGCAAACTAAATAATTCAAGTGATTCAAATTATCTGACTAGTGTCAGGTTAACTCCTGACACCATAAATCAAACCTATGGGTGAGCTGCCTAACCTTGTGAACAAATCAAGACCTTCACAGAGCTTAAAAGGGCATTATCCAGCTTATAGGTTCTCAAAATAAGACAGTTTGGGGGGGTTTGCCTCTTCAGACAGCTCTCGAACGAGAGAAATCCTGTGTTACGAAAGCTGAAGAGCAGAAATTTTCTGGGCTTCAAGACTCTTCTCAATGAAGTGTTTGCATAGTTCTAGAAAACTGTCACTCCTTTTCCAATCAACCCAGTACTGCTTTGGCAGCAGGCCCTTGTTTCCAACTATACGTCTTTTCTAGAGTCACAATTGCTGCAAAGGAGCTACAGTGTCTGACTAGGAATCCAAACAGCCAGGAGACAGAAGAAAATAAAAATAGTGCTTTATTAACCCAAGTCGGCATGCTGATATGTTGACACGAGTGTGGAAAGACAAAAGTATCTTGACAGATGCTTTAGTGTAATCCAAGCGTGAATACATTGAAAGCAATGCTGTACTTCCTGGTGGCAGTGAGGAGCTGCTCTGCATACTGATAGAACAGAGGAATTAGAAAGTACTATGTTATTGTGGTCAAGAGGTTATGAAAAGCAAGTAGTCACAAGATTTCTTGACTTTGGGGTGACCACAATTCTGAGAGCAATAAGACTGGATTTATTCTTTCCAGCTTCTAGCTCAGTGATCACTGAGCTCATTTAAATGAGAACTCAAATTTATTTGAAAGAGATGTGAAGTGTGAACTCATCCTTGTGTGCTGCTAACATGGCCTGAGCTTAAACAGAATGTCCATTTGGTTTTCTTCATCACAGTTCATACCAGTTCATACATGTGTAGTGCCAGAGTAGAGACCAAGTGAATGTGTTTTGTTGAGTCCAGCATTTCTCTTTTCATACAGCGGCAAACAGAATCTGTTTCCTTTTAATTTTTTTTTTTTTGCTAGCCTTCAGTTCCTTCAGGAGTCATCCCAAAAACATGTTCTAATGGGACATTTTGCTGCATCTCAACTCCTTGAATGCCTGATAAATGATGTATCTTGTCACCTGCTGTGGCTAATGGCAGATGAGGTGCAGAGAGAAGAATGTACCTACCTCACTGTGTGATGCTGACCGAAGTGATGGGAGGGACTCCCCATGGCAATTCCTTCACAGCCTGCAGCATGGGATTTGCTTATCCCATCTCTTAAGAGAGAGAAGTGTTACATCCTTAAAATGATCCAGCTAAATAGAAATATGGAGATAATTTAATGTAACAGTGTTGCAGAGTGGGTAATGTGAATGAATATATAATTTAATATAGGTAAGTGCAGGAATGAGTTGTTCATTAAATGAGACATCATCACTTCTTGTTACTGGAGATTCAAAAAGATGGAAGTTTATTTCTGTGTGACTCAATTATTCTTTTTTCCTTGACTGCACAGTAAACAGCAGTCTAACTAATGGTCCTGACTCATTTGAGGATAAACAAGTGCCACCTTCCTGTCTAGACATGTATGGTATGTAATGACCTACCTTCCAATTAAATGCCTTTGAAAGCTATAGTTGAAGTCCAGTTTTCAGTTTAAAAAGACCATTCAAAACTAGTCTTGAACAGACTATATGCAGCCATAGTGTAGCTCAGAAAGAAAAACAACAAGATAGTTGCTGAATATCTTGACTAAAAATAAATTATGCATCTTTTAGAGATATTAGAAGTATATGGTAACAGGAACAACATTTTCCATCTCAAAGATTTAGAAATAGACTGTTAATAGGCATAAATCAAAAATACTTTTATTTTTTTACAAAGTAGTATGCCGACTGACCTCAGACCTCAATGATGAAAATTGTTATAAACATACTTTATGCATTTGAATACTGTAATTTGGTCAATCATCCTTGAAAAAACACATTTTTGAGCAACACTGTTAACAGGATTTGACCTGTTTTCATCTTGACCAGTTTTAGATGTCGTAACTTATTGATAGGTAGCCCATCTCTCAGAATTGGCAGAGGGTTCAGGGGTTTGGAATGGTTTGGAGATGCAGTTAGATACAATAGCCCACAGATGGAGATGGTGCTTTCTTTTGATATTATTTGGTAAACATGTATACCTCTATAGATGGAAATTTAAACAAGGAGACAGTCTTAACAGTTATCACTAGGTGAGTTTCTTTAAAAAAAAAGTAAAATCTATTGTAATGTGTTTTCCTTTTGAGCTTTATTAAAGCTGTTAACGTGTTCTGAAAAGATGAATTGAAAGATGTAGTAGATTGTGTAGATAATACATTCAGCTTTGGAGATGGGAAATTACATTTAATTTTAATATTCAAAAGAAATTTGAATATCAGGCTTTTTATTTTCTTGAGTCATCTTAGATGTTTGCAATATACAAGATCAAAATCTTTATTTTTGATATAACAAATGATAGGTGTGTCAGTTATTTGGGGGTTAATATTTGTATATCTATTCTTTATAAGCATTGCTGAGTTTATTTGTTTTTTATTGAACTTTATATCCTTCATGCCTTATAGCTCTGTCTCATAAAGTCCTCTGTCATCTATTCCCAGATAAATATTACCCTGTGTACCATTACACACTTTTATGATTTTTTTTCTGCATGAAACAGTGATTCTTGATGTATTTCTGCTTTCATTTCATGCTATCTAAGCCTCTATAATTCAATTACATACCTTAATCACAATGTTACCATGAGAGGATAAATTTTCTGTGGTTTGTTTAAACCCCATTTTAATTTTGCTGTTGTTACTCTCAGGGGTCTAGATTCTACAGCTGACACTGGAAGGAAAGGTGGTCTAGCATAGGCAAACTTTCACAGTAATGAAAATGTTTTCTTTTTTTTCTGGTTTATCACTACTGTCTCAGAATAACCTGCATTGTAGGAATACCAATGAAAGCAGCACATGATTACAATGTTTTTAACACAGATTTGACTTGAAAAGGAAGAACCAGTTGTAGGGGAACTGAAGGCATGGTTACAAATGAATGTTGCCTCACAGCAGGGTTAGGATTCCAAGAAAACGATATAGTACTGACTTTTTCTGACTTCCAGGGATTAAAGTTTCTAAATAGACTGTCTTTTGAGCAGTGTACTGCATGATGTAATGCCCAGGACATTGCAGATACGGACATGTTCTCCCCATGTTGTGGGAAACAATAGGGGAGGACTGTTCAGGAAACTGCTATTTCTTTTTTTTCCTGAAGAAAAAGTGAATGTCAATACTTCAAAAAATAATTTAAGTAATGTAGTAGCCATGTCCCAGCAACTTCATACCTCGAGTTGAGCACTGTCCTTTGCAGTGTAACTAAGATACAGATTTCATTGTTTTAACAAGGGGGGTTTGAACTGGTTTTAGAAAAGAGCCTATCTTCCAGATCTTTCTTCATTTTTTCAGTTTTTTACAAGTAAACCTTATTTCTGGTTAAAGCAGAAGAGTGGGAAGGAATTATCAGAACCCTGATATGGAAATAACACATAACTGTCTTATGGGCAATTAGAGGAAATGACTACAATGACTACTTCAGGGACCCTCAGTGAGATTCTCAAGACCGGTGAATTAGATTTTCATACTTATTATTTTGGTCATTGAAATGTTATATCAAAACCTTTTTTTTTAATTTCCTTGTAAATTAATGGGCTTTCAAAGTTTTACACCAGCAACAATTTTCTACTTGCAGTTTGTCAGGTAAATTATAGTTTTATGTAACTATGAAATGGTTGAGCTGAATAGCAGCTGGAGGTAAAGTTTAGAAAGCCAGATGAAAGCTGGGGCACTGTCCATTATGTGGTCACCATTAAGATTCCAGGACTTAAGAGCACACTGTTAAAATTCTTTGCAAAAATTAAGTGCCCAAGCCTGGCAGTGAAAACAGAGGATGAAGTAACTGGAACTGGTTGCTAAGCCATGAAAAGGCTTTTGCTAACAGGTGTACATGAATGGAGGGAATATATAGCAGCATCTTTGATTTACTAAGGCTACTCATTTAATTATTGGTTCTTAGCAGACACAGTACAGGTTGTCTTCTTGAAAAATACGTTTGCTTGTGGCTAAAGGGTGACTTTCTAGTGAAAATGACTGATTGGCACTTTCTACTGTTTATATCCTCCTAAAGGCTGTTTCTTAAGCACAATAGTATCCCTTTGTTTTTGTTTTTAAGGGACAGAATAGCCTTTTATTCTAGGAACCTAGTAGTGCTTTGTTTGCAGACATTCTTTTAATTTATTTTTTCAGCAAACACATCACATAGAATTAAATCAAAGTATGTCTTCAAATTATATATTTTAAAAGCTGTTATTTTGAGCAGCATTGTTGAAGGACAGCTATTTGGGGAATTGCTTCAGGCAACTTGCAGTTCTGCAAATCAGAAAATAAAGGAAGAATTAAGCTTCATGAAAAAAGGTAGTTCTAGAAAATCAGAAGGTTACTCAATATGTAATGTTATCAGCTGAATTATTTTTCTTAGTCTTTCATAGGTGAATCAAACGTAATCAGAAAATTCATCTCTATAGAACACAGAATTAGAATTGATCAAGTTTGTATTATCGAAATGAGTGAATCATAGTACTGCCTAAAGTTATGGGAAACTTTATGACGAAAAATGACAAAATACAATAGATGCTTCCCACTTCTGCGAGGGGAAAGTAATGAAGTCATTATAATGAAATAAGGAATCCAATCATTACAAAGGCTTAAGAGAACCTAAAGTAGAAAGATTTTTTGAGAGCTCTAGAATCTCATAGAAGTTCTTCAAAGATGTTTTCTATTTGCAATTAAACCTTTCTATTAGAAACACAAAACAGCTGTATCATAACAGGTTCCATTTTTCTCTCTGTTTTTGTTTGTTTATTTGTTTTGTCTTGGATGGGTTTTTTGTTTGGTAGGTTTTGGGGCTTCTTTTTGTTTTGGTTTTTTTGTGGATTTTTTTGGTTTTGTTTTCATTTGTGTTTTTTTTTTTTTTTTTTTTTTTTGTTTTGGTTTTGTTTTTTTTTAAGGGGAAGATGTTGCTGATGTCCATCTCCATCACACATAATGGTTTACTTGGCAAGATGAATGCCATCACTAAGATCATCCCCCACTTCCTTCTCCTTCCCTCAGATTATATGCTGAGCATGATACCATATGGTGTGGAATATCCCTTGGGTCAGTTGGGGTCAGCTGTCCCAGCTGTGCCCCCTCCCAACTTCTTGTGCACTCCCAGACTCCGTGCTGGTGGGGTGAGGAGCAGAAAAGGCTTTGGCTCTGTGTGAGCACTGCTCAGCAGTAACTAAAACACCCCTGAATTACCAACACTTTGCAACACAAATCCAAAATGTAGCCCCATAGTAGATATTGTGAAGAAAATTGTCTCTACCCCAACCAAAACCAGCATCTTCCTACATCTTCTCTGGAAAAGAAGAGTAATTTGAAACCTTAGAGATCAAAAGGAGTCACCTATGAAAAGGACTTCCATTTTGCAAACTGGTTAATCTTGCAAACTGGTTAATTGTAAGTGCAAGCAGCCATTCACTAATTAGATGCTCAACTATCCATTTTTCTCAAACAATGGACAATTGTGTGTATAAAATTAAAGGTTTTATGGAGAGCTAACTCTTCCCCTGCTAATGAGATTAAGCAGAGACTGTCTTAAAAGACATCATCAACATTTCAAGGCTTCAGAGGAGTCAAGGGGGATGGAATTCTCTTATGAATAAGCACCGTGTAGTGTTGCCTAACAATTAAAGTATATATGTGGTAATATTAATATCAGAAAGCAGCAGAACCCAATATAAATGATAATTAGGAGAAATGACAGCTCTGCAAAAAGGAGCGATAGCATCATTAGTGCCACTAGAGGCTTTGTGAAGCACAGTCTTGGCTGTGCAGCTACAGAATAGGGAAGGGAGTGGGGAACAACAGCTTTTGATCAGGCCAGATAGTTCTCTGGAAATTCAAACCATTGCCTAGACAGATTGCAATAATTTTCTAATTTTCAGAAGGATCTATGTATTGCTTTGCAAAGTGTTTTCAGTCAGACATTTTAAGTGCTTTTTGAAAGTAGGACTTAAACTTGATTTCTGAGCTTTTCTTTTGCCTTCTCTCCATATTGTGTTAAGACAATTACTCTAGAGTGACAAACTGATAGCCCTGGGGGCTTTTAAAAATACATTCACCCAAAAATATCATTAACTATACTGTGTGGAGTAGAAGAGAGGATTACAGAGATCTCATTTAATGTTTCTTTCTTCCGGTCCCTTGAGGATTTTGTCTGCTTTGTGGGGTTGATGTGAGTTTTATCTACATTCATAAAAAACTTCCTAAGTGCTGAGGTAAATCTAAAAAGGGGAAAATAAGAAAAAACAGCATGTAAAGCTGAATATTGTTGTTACTTTCTAGCCAATACCGTGCTCATAACTTTTAAACCACATCAAAAGTGAATAAAAGTTCTAAGTTATTTTATTCAGAATATATAATGGCAAATAGTGCTTTTATTTTATAAAAAAATTTAGAAGAAATAATTACATAATTTTCTGCATACCTCAGAGCCTGTGTACCTTCAGGTGCTTCTGAATGTGTTTATCAGTCCTGTCAGTAGGTGGTGTGTATCCATTGGAAGAAAAATAAACGCCAAAGTCCTAAATCCCAGAAGGTCTCAGGTACTGAAACAGTTTTCTGCTGTGGTTCTGCTTCCTCTCCCTCACCCTCCCCCTCCCCTCTCCTCCCCTTCTCTCCCCTTCCCTCCGTTTTTCCTGTGTGGGTGATTGCTGTTCAGCTTCAAGAAAGTTAGAAGCTATGGAGAAAGCAAGGCTTGCCCCAGGCCCCATCCAACCTAGGAGTCTGGCAACCTTTTGAGTTCAGGTTTTGGTTTTATTTTTTTATAGTCTAGAAAACACCAAAACCACAAAAAATCCCAAACTCTAGTTCTAAAGTCTAGAGCCTTATACTGAACAATAATCAAGTTTCTCAATTCAGAGTTTATAGCTCAGAAATTAAATTTCTCTAATTAGTTACCTTATAAACATGTGTGGCTTATTAGCCAATATTTCTGGCTTTCAAATATGTAAATATATTTACATGAGCTGAATGAAGTGACTAGAACCAAGACTGGGATGACAGGTGAGAGTATAGCCAGATTTTGGTCTAGAATTGGTGGAGCAAACAAAAGGATCACAGAATATTCTGAGTCAGAAAGGACTCCACAAGGATCATTGAGTCCAGCTCTTTAGTGAATGACCCATATGGGGATTGACCTCACAACCTTGGTGTCATTAGCATCATGTTCTGACCAACTGAACCAATCTCAGGGCATATCAGACATGGCAGCAAAGAAATAATATCCTCATCAAATCAACAGGAAACTAGGCTTTGAACCTCAAGGGTGAGAGGCTGTCTATTATTTACTTATGTTTTATAAATCCCTTTTTTGACACTTTGACTCCATTTTAGATAAAGCTACTGATTTCAATTGTAGTGCTTGTGAACAGAATTTTGTGTAGGATAAGGCAGATGAATTATTCCGGCCTTTTCTCTTAGCTACACCTATCCTTTCATTACATGCTGTGACCTTATTGCCTCATTTAAAAACAAACAAACCCAACCCTGATCTGAATAAAATCTGAAAAAAAAAACCAAACAAACAAAAAAGCAAAAAAACCACCACCAACCCCCAAATATTTCTATAGTCAGGAAAGAAAAATTCCCTTAGGTTTCAGAAGACCCAGTCACATGAATAGACATGCACAGTTATTATCTCCCCCAAGGGATTTTAGAAGATACAAACATAGCTCTGCAACCATTTCTGCTGGGCAGTTTTTATGATGATTTATCTTCTTCTGGTAATGCCTCTGTGGTACTAGTTTAAAGCATGACAGCACTCTGTATTACAGTAAAATGTCCTTAAAGACTACTGTACAAAATGTTTTTATATTCTACATAGTCTTAAAAATGTGCTAAATACTCCATATCCATGTTTCCAAAATAATCCTTTATGGGCCATTCTATACCATGACAGCTTATGCTGTATCACTGATCAAGTCAGCTTGGACAACATGACGTATTTTCCGAGGTATTGGAATAATGGTATATTGAAAAATTACAAAATTAGTATTTGTGTATGGTATGCAATATTGCAGTCTACTAGAAAATTGACATATTTTGTAAAAAAAGTATTATCACAGTAAAATTGATAATAAAGTGCAAATGGAAAACTCAGTGTGGAAAATAATTCCTGTTTGACAGATACACCACCTCTTGATTGTGCCCCTTGGAATAATGAGCCATTTTTCTGAGCCAAAATCACTGCGAGGTGTGGCCTGCATTTGGCCATTCTTGAGCAACCCAACACAGGAAAGGACATATGAAGTTTAAAATTGAAAATTATGTTGTTTCTATTGTAGCGCATTGAAATATGACCACTTCTAGAGGTCATGATCAGTTCCTATATCTTAGTGATAGGATGACTTGGTACCTGCTTTTAGTGAATGAAAAGATCCCGTAAACATTTATGTTGTCAGACAAAATGCAATAAATTTTTTATGTAAAGCATGCTATTTATATAGCATCTGCATAGGCATCAGGTATTTGCTTCACTTGGAAAAAAACCAGTTCAACTTTATGGTTAAAATTTGAAAGAAATAAAAGTGTACGTGATGTTTTCTCACTACATCTACTCCCAGGGCCAAAGAGTATGATCTTACTCCATACAGCTGTAGTAAATGGATTCCCTTGAAAGAAAAGTAGTTCATTGGAAGGGCTCAGTGAGTGATGTTTCATTTCTTCTTGTTGATAAACTAGGGATTTTTTTTTCCAGGACACTTAAGAATGCTGTTGGAGGTACATTTTTAGCTCTCTACAGGCAAATCTGGGAAAATTTTACCCAGTCTACTTAAATGAGACTGGATTTTTGCAGTTCCTGACTTAGCTATGAGTTGTGTCCTTTTTGCCTTTCATATGTGGCCCTTTGTAGTAGATTCAAGCATTGTTCATTCTGTCAAAATTTCAGTTACGCTCTATGTCTTGAAATAGGATTATCCACGTCTTTCCTAAGGGATGATGAGAGTAATGAGCAATTAGTTCACAGTGGGCCAGCTTTTCATGTAAATTTCTTCCTTCTATGTATATTCTGCTTTCGTTAACAGAAACTGACCTTTATTTTTCAAATTGCCAGCTCCCTGGAGTTTCTCTAGTCTCCAAACTATATTGAAAAAAAATGAGCAAAGAAAAAAGAATGTTTCAGTAAATTATTCTTTGTCAGTTTAATGCCAATGTAAACATGAAACTGGCAAAAAAATAATTCTCTATTTAGTAGTTAACTAATATTATTATTAAGTAAAGGTAATATACAGCTGGTGTTTTATACAGGCATTAAAAGTGTAATAAAGTTGTGTGGTAAACGTTCTTGTCAGGTTTTATAATGCTAAAGTTGACATGCTTCTGTCTGGTATATATTGAATATATAGTGAATGACGGAGCTTGAACTTTTCATGTAAGTAATTGTGAAAGAAGAGCAGAGTGTGTTCCAGGAGCATGAATCCAGGAGCAAAATGTACTCCTCACACTTCTTGTACCTTCAGCATAAAGCAAGAGAGAGGTGAGTTAAAATACTGACATTAACTTGGGATGAAACAATCTATTTTCTTCCCCTTGTGGAATATAGATGATCAGGGATATATATACCTTTGAAAAAATACATTGAAATCTTCATGAAATTAGTAACATTTCTCTAATAGCAGGGGTAGGGTAGACTTTGAGCTGTCCCATCTCATGGCTGACAACTCA
Organism: Falcunculus frontatus; assembly: GCA_013398115.1. NCBI lineage: Eukaryota > Metazoa > Chordata > Aves > Passeriformes > Falcunculus > Falcunculus frontatus. The sequence goes on from VZRV01010115.1 coordinate 352,415, forward strand.
TTCCTACGAGTCTCCTGCAGCAGCTTTATGCCATCCTGTCCTGTTCATAGGAATGTACTCAAAATACATTGTTGAGAGAGACAGGATGATAATAAGATTTCCTTCAAGAGACCAAATGGGCTCATTGGCATGGCAAGCTCAGAGGATCACAGCTAAAAATTGAAGTGGATGTTCCTAACTTTATTTCCTTTTTCAATTTCTTAAAGTGTGAGTTTTGGAATGGTTCTATTGACCTCATTGATCTGAATAAAATTTTCACTGCTTGTTGCACAAAGCTTTTAGCAGCTAGGCTTGCAGGCCTTAAGCAAAATAAATTTACCTCAGAAAGTAAATCCCCATGAGGATCAAAAACATTAAATATTATCTAGTTCAGTTCTGAAACATTTTCTTCCTACGGTTACGTAAATGTCATTCGCAGCTCCCCGCAGCCCCTTTGTGCACCCAATGCTGTTCTGCCCTTTCATATTGCCTGGCAATATGATTTCAGGACCTTCTTTCCCCCTTTCCTGCCAGGTGTCTCCAGTCTTTCCTCCTGTCCCTATACAGCTTTCCACATTTCTTACTCTTGACATCTGGAAATATTTATTACTCTGATCATCATTGCTGGAGTTAGTGGTAGATATAAAATACCATGATATCTTTCCTAACGACTGATTCAAACATCAGTTCTCCCAAGGCAAGCCTTTATGGCATGGCAGGACTTTCCTCAATGAGCAATTTATATTCCAGTACTTTCAAGTATTAAGTTTTTAGAGAACACACAGAAAAATGGATTTTAACAGAAATGTCCAACATTGGTTTTCATTCAAGTATATTTCTTATGATTACTTCTAGTAGATCAAATGCACTGCTAACCATTCAGCTGATGTCCGGGGAAAATTCTTCAGCAGCAGCCTTTTCAAAGATGATAATTTGTTAGGAAAACTGAGAGATGGAAGGTCTCCCAATTTGTATATTTCAGATATGACAAAAGACATTTTTATTTCTGAGGCAAAACCGGAGGCATCTATAAATAGATGGAAAAATAAGCATTCTTTCACGTTTCTTCTGTTTTAGGATAAAATACCAAGGGAATGCCTTCAAAGTATTGTTTATGCTTGTAAGGAACAATCCGTGAATAAAAAAAGAAATTACCAAATATTTGATTTTATTTTGGGGATAATGTTTCACTTAGAGGAAGGAAAAATACATTTTTTCAGTAATAACTTATTTTTGATTTTGAAATAAAGAAAGAAGACAATAGTTTGGAAAAGAGCAGGCAAGTGCTGAGCTGCACGTTAGACGTGGACAATGTAAACCTGTCTGTGCTTCACCATCATTTTGCCTTAAATGCTTCCCTGTCGTCAGAGGTGTAGTTGTGTGTGTTGTCTGTGTCCACATGGTGCTAGAAAATTAAAGCTTTCTAGACTGAACAGGAATGCCAATTAGGGTCTGCTGTGCTGCTGATTTCTTGGGTAGACTTCTGCCCACTGGAATAACTAAGTAATGTCACATAAGGCATAGGATATGTAAAATAGTAACAACTCAGTCAATTTATCACAGCTTTGCTGAATAGAGGCAAGACTCCACTCCAGTTTGTTGAATGGTTTCGCTCCTTGACTATGAACATGTATTTTCTCTTTCCAAGTCTCTTAGGGATGATTTTTTCCCCATTTATTTTTTGCATTATTACAAAACCTTTGAAAGGTTTCAGAAGTTCTTAACAGATTTAAGAAGATATTTCTTTAAAGTCTCACAGAACACTTCAGCCAATTTCTTTTCAGTTCTCATCCTTGATTTGCTCTAAAGGGTCTGAAAAAACCAGACAAAAAAAATTACAAGCACACCTTGCAAGGCTGATATATTTGTTTAGAGTGTGATGGTGATTCTGCATTCTAGCAGAATATTAAGTTTCAGGTATAGCTAAGTGCTTGTTCCTAGTGTGAAATGAGGATTCTTTCAAACGAGGATGTCTGTATCCATGAGATGCTTGAGATTATTTACCCTATATGTATTTTTTATAAGATATATGCATATATGTGTATATATAAAGAGAACATAATTTATGTAATGAAAAAATAGAGAATAAGTTAAAATACAAATAATATTAAAGAGCATACTGGTAAACATGTCAAAGAGTTCAAGATTAATACAATGGATAGAAATCCTAGTTTTCTGTTTTGCTGAGTGGAAGACAAACCAGAGCTTGCGTGAACAAAAGAGAAAAGAGTTTCAAGCTAAGCTTTCAACCCTTTTTGCCAGTTTTTCCCTTTCTCAGCCTCTCTCTATGCTACTGCCCCTGACAGCTTCAATTCATGGCCTATCTCAGAACAGGCCCCTGTGGCTGTGCACAGGCCACATGCATAAAAATGTTATTAGTTTTCAAATATAGCTAAGAAACTGCATCTCAGGCAAGAAGCTGCATCATTATGGTCAGAGCAAAAACCTAATATTTGATATTAAACATTTCTTTAGGTAAGGCATGGGAAACTCACTTTGCTCCGTAGGTGCTGCTGATACCCTAAAGTTACCATCTGACTGACTTGTATGGCCAAATGGGATAGAAATGTTTCGACCTACATCTTTGCCCTTTTAAATAGAAATAGAAACTTAGGATGAAGTTTTACTTTGACCATGCTGATTTTTGTAGGATCATGAGTATCCCATTTAGAAGACGGATGAGTCATTTTGGCTATCCATTTTTAGTACTCTGGGAGATAAGGGAAAAGAGTCCCAAAAGTAAGAGTTTTGCTTTATAGTATTACATTTGGCGCAATTCATTAAAAAAGGAATACAGAAAGAATTTGTGAACAGTAAGTAATATTTCTGAGAGGTCTGAAGAAAAGGCGGCTAAAGATGGAGGATGTAATTACCATCTTCAACTATGGAGGGAGTGTTTACAGGGAACACAGAACCACACTCTTCTCAGGTGCCCAGGGAAAGGATGAGAGGCAGCAGATCCCAGCTGCAGCAAGAGAAATCTTATTAAGAAAAGCGTTCTCTGCAATAAGCAATAGTCAAAATTGACCAATTTCCCCAGAAAAGTTGGAATCTCCATTCTTGGGGATTTTTGAAACTAGGCTGGACAAGATGCTAAGGAAGCTGATCTAGCTTTGAAGTTACACTGCCTTGAGGAGGGAGTTGAACTAGATCATCTCTCATCAACCTAAATTATAGTTTTTAATTATATTGCTGATTGAGTGATATTTCTAAATCATAACAATGATGTGGTTCTCCACTTGAAATGTTAGCTTTGTCCTTGTGATTTAAAAACTAAATTATTTAAACCTGATTTTCCCCTAGAGTTTGAAGCAAAGTTAGGAAAGACAATACTTGTGTGCAAGACTGTTTCTCCATCACATGTTGAAGCATTTTAAAGATGATTCAGGGTAGAATGCTCAAAAAATCCAAGTGCTGATTTTTAAAAAGCAGGCACTTTTGATATTCTGTACATTGATTTTCCTAGATCTAATAAGAATCACAGTAATTTTTCCTAAAAGAAGCTTTTAATAATGGAAATTTAACTGGTAAGCCTGGAGAACATTTAGTTTATATATAATGAGTTAACATTTGAATATTTTTTAAATAACTACTGTAAACTCAGTGTTTTGAACACTAATCCTGCTAATGTGATAGAACAGATGCTATTATTGGATTTATAGAGCGGGTTTCTGTAAAATTCCGAATGTCGCTGTAGATTGATCACATTATTGTAGGACATGCAATCAAGCTTACAATTACTCAGTCATAGGTATTGGGGCTAAGCTTATATTTAGACAAGCATTTGACATATCAATCAATATGATACCATGAAAGATTTACTGAAGTTGATCGTACCATTACTCATTTTTGCTGTGTGAAAAAAAAAATTAGGGGAGACAAATGAAAAAAGTTGTCCTCTCCACTTGGACTATTTAGATTCCACAGAATGTCTAATGTTCTTTTAGGAGCTATGAATAAAAGTTGCACTGATTCACTCCTTTCCTCAAAGTGCATGAAGAGAAATAAAACTTCAATAAAAAATATTTTGCTGCAGTAGTTACTGCAAATAAATATAATAAATACCGGAGATATCAGGACAAGCCTTTTAACTTACAACTTTTTCTGCTTATTTCAGGAAGGGTATTAAAGCAGTGATTTGGGTACTCGTTTGCCTGGCTTTGCTTCTGGCTTTATCCATGTCCGGAAGGATGAGAAGCGTGAAAAGTCTAGTCTCTTTTCCTGACTCATAGTTTCTGACATCCAGGAAGGAAACCAAATACTTCCATTATTTAGAAAACGAAACGTAACTGCGATTGGAAAAGCTTTCCATGATATGAAGTGAATATTCATCTTTCTAAGATACACTTCTCTTCAGGAAAATATATGAGATTCAGTCATTGGCTGTTTAATAATTCCAGACGTTGATGATTTACGCCAGACCTGGAGAGCGCAATGTTTGCCTGCCATCTGTCCCAGCTAATCTCCGAATTCCATCTACAAACGTGGATGACTTACAACTTCCCTGATGTCATCTATCATTTTCTTCATAACACAGAGCAATTAATCTCGGCTGGTCCCAGGGGTCCACCGCAGTAATAGGTTTGTGGGGGGTAGAAACAACCCGCAAAAGTCAGTTTGGGAATACCACCGTTTAACGCCCTTTCCATCCTTTCCTTCCCCTTCACCCCCGTTTATTCTTCTTTCCTTTATTATTCCTTTTGTGTGCGTGTGTATGTGTGTGTGTGTGTGTCTTGTTTCCCCCCTTTGTCGTCTTTTTCTCTTGTTTCGCCCTCTCCCGTCTCTCCTCCCTGTCTCACACCCGTGACGGGGCACCGGCGCCAGGAGCTCCCTGGCCGTGGGAGCGGGCGCGGTGCCCGCCCGCCGCCGCCCGCGGGGCTGGGCCCGGGTACGCAGTTGGTAATCCCGGACCCGAAGGGGCGTCGGGCAGGTGCCCGCACGGGCCGGGCGGAGGACGAGAGAGAGGAGAAGGAGGAGAGGGCGGCCGCAGCTGCATTGCGGATGGAGCCGCTGGTTCCCGGGGAGGGGCGGCCGCGTGATGCCGGGGGGGCGGGTGAAGGCCCGCGGAAGGCAGCGTGGGCGGTGCGGGGCACCGGGAGCGCGGAGCCTCCGCCCCGCCGCAGGAGGGAGGGAGGTGCTGCCGCCGCGTCCCGGCGCGGGCAGCGGAGCGGCGAGGGGCGGTGAGTGCGGCGGGCGGGCGCTCACGGCAGCCGGGGGTGCGGCGTCCTCCCGCTCCGGGGGAGCGTCTGCTCTCCCCGGGCTCGCCCTCCGCGGGCGGCGGCGGGGGCGCGGAGCCGCCGCAGGGAGGTGCGGGGATCGGGCGGGGAGTTGCGGGAGGCTGCGGGGCCGGGCTCTCACCTGCGCCCTCCGCTTCGCCCTCACCCCGCCGCTCGGCTCAGTCACACCGGGACCTTGCCCGCGCTGCCCCCTCCCCGGCTGCCCCGGCGCGGCTGTGACCGGCTGGGAGTTGCCGTGCTCTGGCAGCCGGTGCGGGCTGTTCCCGACGTGGAGTTGCGAAGAGGCCGGGTGGGTGGCTGGGAAACTGTTTGCTTGGGGTTGTTGTAGGTGTCACGCAGAGTTTAGCGCTCGTAGAGCGGCTGCTTGGCTGTGGATACACTCTTAGGGGGGAGGCAAAGCAAAAAGGCATGACGTGAAGCCATGTCTATAAAAAGAAAAAAAGCCGTCAGAGAGGGCTTGCCGGGCACTCCGTGAGCGAGCCTTTGGCCGGGGACTGTCAGGGTGCTTTGTGAAAGCAAATAATTATGACTTTAAGAAAAAAACCCCTCGTTCGTCAGGTTAGTTTGTGCGTGTTGCAGGAGCAGGGTTGTAGTTGCGCCCTTTATACACACGCAGAAGTACCGCTCCGTGCCTGGAAGCGCTCAGCGCTGGTACTGACGTGCTTACGCTGCGTTTTGTAACGGGACCAGCGAAGCTGATGTTGCAAGAGTAGCGAAGAGGCATCTGAAAAGAGGCCAGGGGGCATGGGGACAGTCTTATATCCCATACGGTGAGAGGACTTCTGGAGCTCTCTTAGACAACCAAAGGGAAAGTAAAGGACAAGGTATAATTAAAAAAGAAAATAACTTGTAGTAAAGGCTGTTGGCATAAACTTAAATTCAAGTCACCGGTTTTTCCTTTTAATGACTCAGTCTAAGCAAAATGTAAATCTTTGGTATTATGAAAACAAAAAAAAAAATAATTCTGGGTTATGGATGTGGCTTTCTATATTGTATGCACTATTTCATGTCTAACACTGAGACTGGGATGCTTAATTCTAAATGAAATTTCTGATGTGGCTACATTTAACAGTTTATAAATCAGCACTAAGTTCAAAGAAGCTGCACTGAAGAAAGTTGGTTTAACAGACTTGTACTTCATTAAAATGTTCACTTTCTAAAAACTGATCAGGTCATCGTTTAGTTTTAAAGTGTGTAAGATAACATATTAAAATCATTTGCTGCTTATGTATAGGTCACAGGACCTGTCCTGTACTTCCCTGACTTTAGTTCTCTTTCCCAAAGGCTCTTTTAAAAAGATATTTTTTCTAGGAGGTCTCTTTGAGAGCATCTGGAAGACAGTCGAGGACAAATGTTATGAAAGTCACTTGAGAACATCATGCTGTGCTTTGGGAGCAGGTGATTTTCTTAGGTACGAGTTGTCCATGATGTGTTCCTGTTTCGGCTGTACTATTGGCTGTATTTTAGAATGACTTGGTTTCTCTTAAGGCCATTGGTATAATAATAGACAATAATTTAATACTTCCTTAAAAAAATCCAGATTTATATAACTGGTTAATTTTGAGAACTGTTCTGACTTGAGATTTAGAAGGACTGCAGAGATGCTTCTTTATTAAGTTATCAGATGTTTCATTGGTTTTATGGCACTGCTCTGGAGTAATGCAAGTTTTCTGGTGAGATGGTACAGGGTGTAATCACTACTTTGTCCCCTTGGAACAGATTAAGTCTTAATATTGTCAGGGGCTTGTCTTTGTAAACTAAGGAATTTAGAGCATCTTTAGCAACTACCATGTTATTTCTGATGTTTTCTAATTCATTTTTCCCGGGCAGAAAAAAATACCAGAAATTCCAGCTGTGGTTAGGCACTAGGATTCCACATTTATCTTCCCATATTGTGCATTTTATGACAAGGGGGAGTAGTGGGAGGCTGACAAAGTGATAATACTCTGACATAGTACTTCTATAGGCTATATATCACATCAGTGTACCATATATTACAGCAGTCATACATAGTGTGCCTGTCGCAGCTGGCCATAAGAGTCGGGGGAAGGGAACTAGGATTGCTGCACTTTGGCCCTCCATCCAAATCCACAAGAGAACAGCAAAGTTTGTATTTGGATCCTATTGAAACATTAATGTGGACAGTAGAGAAAGGGATCCCTTTAATGACTAGATTGTACTTGGTACTAACACTTTTATTGAATTAATGAATTCAGTTGAAGTAGTAAGATCCCATGCTTTCCATTCTTTGTAATTCCTTAGGTCATTGTGTGTGGGGTGAAATACCTTTTCACTTACGTTGTCTGGACTGCTTTAAGTTTTGAAAACGTAAATCATTGCTTTGTCACACTTAATCGATAGTTAATCAATATCCCAAATGTATTTGGAATGTAATCAGGAAAAGAAAGCATTTCAGTTTTTGTTGTAAGAGCTGCAAAACTGTATGAAATTGATTCTTATCCAAAGCAGTCTACCTTCTCCAGCTCTATTTCATTAGACTGACAAGAAAATGTGTAGATAATATAAAAGATATCCTAGAACTTGTTTCTTTAAGAATTTGAAAAAAATTCTTGCTTCTTCATTTACTTTCTTCTGTGCTTGAGACTTTTACCTGACAGAGGTTGAAACCAGGATTAAACGTCTTGTGAAGGAGATGCAGGAAAAGATGAACTAGAATGCTAATATTCACACAGATCACAGGTTTCAGTCTGCTATGATGGATTGTGCTGATGTAAAAGTTACTCTTCCTTTCAGAAGCAAAACTATTCATGAGCTAAATATATTCAATATCTTCTTTGAGCTGTTAGTTTATCATAAGCATAGAACGCCTGTCAGAACTGTGCCCTCAACTCAAATTACCACATACAAGGGAAGTACCCAAATAACATAAGAAGTGGTTCTCACATTTATTTCTGTTCTCAGACCATGAGCAATTTTATAGTGGAGTCAATTTGCCGTTTAAATTTTGGTTTCAGCAAGCCAATTTTTCTTAATTGTGTGTATTAAACCACCTGGAAAAAATTTGCATATTACAAGTAGAAAATTACTTTTATAATATATGAGTATCCACTTTAACTTTCATCTGGTTGACTGGTGGTGTGGTTATATAGCAGCTTTCTTGAAATTTATGTATGAAAACCAAGTCTCTCCACAGCTGTCCTTATCTCCTCTGTAGTATATTTGGCAAAGATGTTCATATTCAAGTTGCTGAAGTTGACATCTTTGAATGATGTTATAGCTAATTCATTAGTCCTCATATTCATATATGAATATATAATCTATATAACATCTGTCCTGTGATAGAAACTTGGGGGAGAAATAAAGGAAATATTCGCCTGGATGGTCAATGTAAAGCAGCAGTGGGAAAAGTAAAATCTAACCTTACGATGCCTGTGTAGAGAGGGTTCTGAAAGATCTGATAAAAATAATAGTATAAACTCACAGTAATTTGATGAAATGAAATGTTCTGATCGCTCATCTTCAACAAGAAATAACTGAAATTGGGTCAGGTACTGTAAAGATCTAGCAGGATGGCCTGGTCATAAGGAGATAAAGGAGGTCCTGATTTGTTTAACCAAGTGAAATGAAAGCTATGTAGGATATGGACTCCATCTGCAAACCCAAGAGAGCATCAACAGAAGGGAAGCAGAGGCTTTTCGTAAAGGACATTAGTGTCATGAGAACAACTGAGTACTACCCTTGAAAAAATTTTCTTGCAGGAATTTGGAGAACATCCTTCTGTTGGAACACATGTGTTGTGAAACACCCAGTGGCAGCAGAGAGTGGTGGGGAAGTACTGCAGAAGTTTTGAGATGGAGTTTGTCTATTTTTCCGGAAGGGATTATATGTGCCCAGGAAGTGTTTGCATTTAGCTTCTGTCAAAGCTTTAAATGTCATGCCATGCAGCATGCCAATCCAGCTCCGTTTCAGGCTGGTTTTAATGAAGCTTCAGAAACTCTTCATTCTTTTTTCATGCTTGCCAATGTCCAGCCCCTCTTGAGTGACTTTTCTTCTATGTCAGCTTTAAGCTGCTTGTTGCTCCTTAGCTGCATTGTGTGCAGCCCGTCTTTCTATTGTTTCTTTTGCCTTTGCTTCAGCAGCCCTCTGGGCTGTCTGAACTGGGACATAAATCTCTTCTGCCCTCTCACTCCTCAGCCTGTGCTTAGGTATGGTTCTTCTTATGAATGGCCTGACACACTCTTATAAATTCCTACTGAAAACACATAATATTCAAAATGTTTTAAAATGAGAGCTGTTTTGTAAAGGAATATGAAAAAATGGGTGATGCAGACATTTTTAGACATTCTTCTGTCACCCTCACATACCAAGGGCAGTGAGGAAAGTGTATGTAGTTGTTTGTGGAGCTGAAATTCTGCTAAAAATGTCAGAATTTTAAAAGAAAAGACAAGTGTAGAAGAACTTTAGTCTGGCGAATCTTGTTGGCTTTTTCGTCTCTTTTTGTGTTGTGCGTAACAGAGTGTAATTTTGATTTTGTGTGGCATGCCAGCATCTGTGGTGGAACTACTCACATTTCAGATAATAGCACGGGCTTCTATTTAGCTCTCGGTTGTTCCTTAGAGAGATCTTTTGGATGAATCCATTAGCAACCATAGCAGAATATGTGCTGTACACTTCCTGCTTCAAGTCGGGATGTCCAAGTTAGGCAAACGCTACTTTGTCTCTCGGAGAGTACTTAGGTGACTCGTGTACTTTGGGACTACTTGTTTGTTTGTTCGGGTAGAAAAGGGTTTGCTTCAAACATAATTTTATTTAGTGGAAAGATCCTTTACATGAGTAATTTTGAGTGGATTCCAACCGGAGAAAGGTAAGTCTTTCTCTCTTCCCTGGCCCGAGAAGGTTAGTGGTGGCAGTAGTAGTATGGAAGTGGAAATCCAAAAGTCATCAGTTGAATTTGAAGTATGATCATGTTCACCCTGGCCAGAGTGAAAACAGCTGTGAGAGCCATGTTTAAACCACAGTTAAGAAACTTGGATGATTTTTTTCATTATGTTTATGAAATTATTTGCCTCCTCTCTGAATTTTTGCAACCTTAGTCTTGATTAATGTCTACTCTTTTGGTTTTATTTTTATTTAAGTAACTTCTCCCATTTGCTTACTATTCGCTTTGTTCTGCCTACTCTTCTGTCTTTTAGTGTCTACAACCCCGGCGGCAGTGGAAAGTTTAAAGTTGAATTTTTAAGCAAATGCTGCTGTTGGGTGAAAATTCTAAGTGTATAAGGTCTAATAGAATTATATTGAAGTGTCCATGGCTAAATTACAAATAGCTGGTTTTTAATAAGACTTCTGGACAGAAATCTCATGGAGTGTTTAGTATTACTTTAGCTTAAAATTTCAGCTAGGTTATAAAATTATTTAACTTAGGGTAAATTACCTGAGGGAGAAAATAAACACATGATTCTTGCCTCAAATAATTTACTATATGGGGTCTTTACCATGCATGAAATTGTGTTATCTATCAGAAATGCAGATAGTTCTGTTGAAATTTGTAATGTTCTTGGGAAGCAAAATTGTATTTTGGAACAAGAACAAAAAAGGCGTTAAATGAATTTACTAATTTTAATTTCAGAAGCTATTAATTATATCCTATATTTATTAATCTTTCTCTTCTCTTTGTATTTTTCTAAGCTTGATGCTTTTTTTTTTGTTTGAGGACAGAGAATAAAAGTGAGGAGAAGCCTACCCCAGATCAGTCAGTAACAATTTTGTTATTGTGTTATCTACTGCCTTAATGCATGTATAGTTTTTATAGTCCTACTTTGAAGTTAACCAATATAATAAGAAAACTAATCAGAAATCTATATTTTTAAAAAGTTAGCTTTATAGAATTATGCTTCTGAGTGCCGTGAATTTTCTTTTAAAAATGTGCTGGTCAAAGTAGTTTGATTGAAAAGGCTTCTCCTGCTTTGCTTTCAGAGGGACCTAAAGTATAAAAGCAGTATTTTATATTCCCCCCAAGTCATTAAGGGTTCAGTTTTGTCACTGAAGGGAGATGTATTTTCCCATTGACTTTAATATGCATAAGATTGGATTCCAGTAGCCCCGTAACTATATAATATGGTGGTATTCCTCCAATTAGGTACATACAAAAAAGATTAATCTTAAGATAATTGAGGACAGATCAAGACATTTTCAGAAATCCACTACAGTGACAATGTGATTATGTGAATTATCAGTTGCATGTAAATCTTACTAAGGATGATGGCTAGAAATCCCAGATAGAAACAGTTGTAACAATATGCCTTTTGTGGTCTCTGAAATTAATTTAATAAATGTTTTGAAGATTGACTAATACACAGATAGTGACCTTTTTGTTTAAGTCACTGTGAAGTCAAATATATCTTGGAGATTAGTATCGATCAGAGTAAAGCCAAAATCAATCTTGGATTTTGAGGGTCATTACACTTGGAAATAGGATGCAATACTGCAAATGTTGGGTTGTGGAAGGCTTTTGTGGTAATTATGGAAAAATAATCTGTTACTTAGGTGCAGTGTCTAAAAAAATAGATACCCTGCTAAAAGATTAGTTATTTAAATAAGTAGTAAATTCAGTTCCTTGCAGCTTTCCTTAGTTTGAGAGATGATATCCACCAGTCTTGAAGTTGGTATTAAAGTTCCCTTTTGCTTCGGTGCTGGAGGGATTTTGCCCTCCCTGTTTGGAAGTCATAAGCTGCTGTTGAGAAAAAGATTAACCCACATTTGTTTAGAAAGATTTTTTTTTTTTTTTGAGTGGTAAGTTGTTTTCTGTCTTGACTCCTTTCCTTTGATATTTTGGTGAAATTTAATTTGTGCAGTTGGAGAAGTACAAGTGGAAGAGGTAAATACAATGTACCTTTGGAATATTGCATAGCAAGCATAATCAATTTTATTGAAGGTGAACTAGTGCTACTTGCTAAATCAGAAATCTTTGAACAGGAGTTTTTATTTTTGTCTGAAATAGATATTTTGTTTGTTTGTTTTGTCTAGTATAAGGTCTCTGGCCTGGGTATCTCATTTAAAAATAACCTTCTGGACATTTTTAAGGATCTTACCTGAGAGTTTTCAACAGAAGTCTATGAAGATCTGAATTGACTGAAATGTCTATCCTGTATTTAGTTAAACAGTGCAAACAGTATTTTGTCCAAGATTCCTCTGTAACAGGTATCTTGGTTACCCCCTTTATTTTCAGAACCTGTTAAAAAAGTGAAGGTTGTTTTGTTTATTTTCTGCACAGAAGTCATCTTCTGATATAACTTTTTCTGCAGAGAGCACTGGATGATATTCTCTGCAACTAATTGATACAACTGCACTGATATCTGTGATTGTACTTTGGGCTGTCACCTAGCCTTATATATTGAAGTCTCAAAACCTATGTTTAAACTGATAGATTATGCATTTATATTTAATAATGAATGTATTTTTCTAATCTTAATGATGTGTTTGAATGCAAATAGAAGTCTATATGTGCATGTGCATGTATATCAGAGTCAGTGCCCAGGTACCATTGTCCTTGAAAATGAAAGCCCTATATAAATGCAAGCCATTGATATTGGAAGTGATCTCCAAAGCTGCTCCATTTAGAGATATTTAACTATTAATAATGAGCTACATTCCAGATACATTAGTTCATATTCTGAGAGATCAAAGTGCCAAGATTATAGATAGCTGTTCTCAGCCTATAAAAGTCCTTTTACCTGAGCAGCTCTTCTTATCAGTGGACTTCTCTTGAATTTCTCATAGTAGTTATCCTCAGAGAATATCTGTGGTGGGTATATTAAGAAATTCAGCTTATTTGTACCTAAAATAACACTTTGAAATGTACTAGCAGTAATTTCTAGAGAGGATTAGTATATGCCACCTTTTGCTGCAATGACAGTTGCTTTGGATTTAATGCAGGCTCAGACAGAAAAAGGCAACAAATCACCAAAAACTCCTGATAAATGTTTTTCAGAATAAAATTTTTTGATAATCAGAATTAAGCTATTTTTAAAAAATGTCTCAGAAAATGGGACTGTCAGTGTAGAAATGTTTTTCTTCTTACTGAAATGTTTTGGACGAAATTTGCAAGATTATTTTCCAATGGACATTCCCATATGGGATAGTATATAGGTCAGTTTTACTAAGTTGAAAATTTTTGTCCACAACTGCTCCCCATTCCTCTGTTTCAAGTACTAGAGGCTAGAATTGAGTTAAAGAATTATCACTGTTTAGCTTCTCAAAAGAAGGAATAATTATAGTAATTATATTATAATAGTAAATTTATATATTCTGATTTTTTGGTGTTTCTGTTTTCTTCAATGAAACTAATGGATAGTGATTACAAAAAATAATGATTTTTCTGTTGTGCTCAACCTTTATATTAATGCTCCTTTACTCTAGGAATTATTAAATAAAACACAGAAAGTACTAATCTACCTTGAGCTAACTAGTGAGCCCCAAATGCATTTGAGTTCTTCACATCAATCTTTTCAGAGTATGAAATTCAAATGCTAATGCATTTCATGTGTGAGACCTTAAATGCAAAAAATTTTATATATTGAAAAGTAATACAGTCACCTGATTCATTTACTTACTTAGTTTTGAAGAGCCCACTCAAAATGGGTCAGGCTTGCACTATTTGAGCTGACTTTGAGAGAGTTCAGAGGCAATAGGAAACTTGACCTATATTTTTGAACTGGGACTTTAGAAACTGGGCTGAAGGAAAAGACTTGTAAACTTCTTTCTATGCATGGAAATGTTGATGTTTGGACACTGACTTAATCTTGTTCTAAGAATTCACGTATTAAATGTGTCCCTGAGTTAGAGGCTGCTTTATTTCTTCATCTGAGAGTTATAATCACTAAGTGAAGTTCATTATAGTTTTATCTGTGTAAGACCGGAGGAGGCTCAAGTTGCATTTAACCAGGCATGTGCCCATAGAAAAGGTATTGTATGTCTGGAAAGTGATTCCTTCTGATTTTTAATGGTTTGTTGCTTTTTTAAGTAATGGAATTGAGTACTTTGGAAGTAAAGCATTATTTTTCTTTTAAAGGGGTTAAGAATGTTATAGGACTGATACTGTGTTGCAAAGTGCTGCTGCTTTGATTGGTATCACAAGTCTCCAACAGCCTTTTGGTTGAACTCTGCCTCCAGCTATGTTAATATGCTACAGTTTCTCAGAAAGCAGATCACAATCCAGGTCCTTTTGCCTATTGTGCTATTACCTGTTCATCACAGAAGACGGACTGACTTTTGAGTCTGAAAGATTTACGGAAATTTCAGTCTACTCTTAATTTAAAAAAAAAAAAGTTAATAGCATTACTAAAAGCATGACATTGGGGATGCCTGCTAGTGATGTGGCTTAGTGTATTGCTTTTTTAACTACTGTCCCAACTCTACTTTTCCCAAGTGGAAAGATGGCCACCAGAATACAAAAAAGTTTGAGAAAGAAGAGGTATTTACCCTTAATTACTGCAGTTTTTCTTTGGCTGATCTAGATTGTCCTCTCTCAATTTTTCCAGGCCTTTCACAATCCTCCACTAAGTCCCAACAGCTCTTATTTTGCTAAGCTTTCTGCATAAAAGGATGGCTTATAATCAGTTTTTCTTTTATATCAGACACCTATAGTGTTCAAAAAGGAGATTGATACTTGGGATTTTTGGCACTGACTACCATTAGTATTCTGTTGTATTTCAGTATTTTATATGCTGACTTAGTGAGGCTTTACAAGTTTCCCGTGAGCATGTACAAGGTCCACTTAAAAACTGAGGAAGTTGGGTGTAGTAATCATCCAGCACACAGAAAATGATGGCATGATCTGATCAGCTGATACCAAAAACATTGCAGAGCTTTCCTTTAGATGGGGTCTTCTTGGACCACTTTTATATTCTCTTTATACCATTTACAATACGTTAAATCACAGTTCTTTCTAGGCAAGCCTCTTCCAAGTGACAGATTGCAACACATGTAGTTTTGTGGTTTTGTGTTAGACAAATGTAGTGGTTTTCAGACACAGTTTTGCCTGCACCATGAAAATTTTTAGGAACACTTGGGATTATCACTTTTTTCTTCAGATTTCCAGGTGAAGCTTGTCAAGACATAAACGGAACATCTTAACTCTCTGTCATGATGGCAGCAGATTTCGTGACCTAGCTGCTTAGTGAAGTTGCAGATTCATTTGAAGCAAACTTATTTGGGGGAAAAAGGAAATACTTTACACAGTTTTGCTACAACTGGCTTTCTAGTGCCAATTTTTTGCATCAGAGTAGAAGATTTATTCATAAGTAGCAGTGGCATTACATGCCTCCCATCTGAATGCTGCAGGGTCTTTGTGTATGCTTGAGGCATAACTTGTCATAAAAGTGCTACTGATGAAACAAAAGCCCTTTTTTATTTCTTTTTGTCCTAATTGCCAAATAAAAAGCACAGACGATGAAGACTAACAATACTTACTGTAAGAACATAAAAGTAAAATCAAGCTATTCAACACAAGTAATTAAAGTGTTTTTGTTGCTTAACTTCTGCGATTTTCTTTTTTTTTTCCTAAGGTTTTTTTTTTTGTGTAATATTGTGGTTAGCCTTACAAGCAATTTCCTAATGTATTGTCTTTATGTGGACTGAACAATAGCTCAAGCATGGTAGGCAATTGCCATTCAGTGAGTGTGGTGTGGGAAGAGTGACTTTGGGTAAAATCACTTTATGAGACAGTCTAAAAATTAACTTTTATCATTTTTGTTTGCTTCTTCCTCATGGACAAAGGAGACTTTCTTTTGGAAATATAAATGGAAAGGTATGCTAATGAGTAGAAAATTCCTTCACGTACTCCAAAAGATGGTTACAGCACCAAGAAAAGCTGAGGTTCTGATTTAAGGCTTCATCAGCCATAGGGTGCTGATTGGAAAAAATTCTGCCTCGGGTCACAGCTAAAAAATTTATTTAACTAGTCTCATTATAAAGCTTTATAGACTTCCAAGCGAAATTAATAATTCAAAAGGACATCTGTTAGTAAATAATTTAAATAACCATTTTTAAGCTAATATTCATTATTTACCTGTGTAATATTTCTGAAGAACAGTTCTGCAATAGAAAAGAATGTGTGGCAAGACTACAAGAAGAGAATAAGTTGACAGTCTTCAATATATGAGACACATTAATAGTATTTAATGATTTATGCTTTACTGCCTTCTCTTATCCTCATTTTTAGCGTTTGACCTTCAGAGTATGTTGTGACAATAAATTGCACAACATTGTAAAGCTTCTGTAAAATACCTGTTACTTGCATTTGAAAATTGTCATTAATTTTATTAAATGTCCTCTAGCTTGTGAGCCTCAATTTGTCTTTTGTACCTTTGATTTTATGGAGCTCTGCTCTAGCCACTCTGTGTGCATTTCTCTTTCATGATGAAAAATACTTTTTTTAATATGAAAGTCACAGTATAATCTTTGAGCATCCATGTTGTTATGCCCTATGTCTTTTCCAGTTATTCTCTGTAACGGGGTAAAACAACCAGAATTCAAGCTATTTTCATAAAGTCACATTTTGATGATTCTTAGTTTGGTATCTAAATCTTTTCCAATTAAATCTGCTCCCACTCTGTCCCATTGCCAAAACAAATAGGTTTTTCTCTGCTGCTGGACATTGAAGAGGCATTTTCAGATAGCTGTCCTTGATGACTCTAAAATGTCATTCTTATAAGCTGGTATAGAGCCCATCTCTGTTTATATGCGATTGGGGTTGTGTATGTGTATTTTTGTAATGCATCGCTTTACGTTAATAGGCAGTGGATTTCACCTGTAATTCAACTTTCCACACTTGTGGTTGAGAGAGCCTTCTGCAACTTTGATCTTTCTGAATTATTAGCAGGTATGTTTTTCCTTCATTATCAATTTTTGAACAGTTACCTTTTCTTTACTTACATGTGGAAGTGTAAATATCTCTATCTACAGATAGATTATATATGTTGTACTTTGGATATCATATATCCATATTCTATATTTATACTTATGCGATGTGTTGTAATGAATGAATAAATTTCCTTTATAAATGAAGTATATCCTCTCATTCCTGTATCATTTCTATCTTTTATATTTTTATCTTTGTTCTTTCTGCTACTGTTAAACATACATACCATAGATATTCATGGTTGGTCTATTTATGTTGAATAAAATACCATTTTACAGAGAAGTGTGTGTATATGCGCATACATGAGTTCATATACTCCCATACTTGGTTTTACCATCAGTATAAAAGCACAGTCATGTTTAATCTTAGCCTTACTGGTAATTTTCATATGTACTCTTAATCTTTACACTGCTAGTTTTGTAAAATTGTCAGACACTTCCTAATTTTGTAGCCATTTCTTCTGCTGTTGAAATTATATCAGTGTTGCATGAGAGCTCATCGTGGGGCCACCAAATCTGAGACACAGACATACTTAAAATAGCAGCTGGCATCAAAACTAATTTTTAATAATCACATATCTGCAATGGGGATTCACCTGGAGACTGGAATTTTTTTTAGGGGGCCCCTGGAATATAAAAATAAATTATTTTAATGAAATTTAAACTTTGTAAAGCTCTGGCTCTGTGGTTTTAACTTTTGCTGCAATGGGATGGAGAAATTGTGATTTACAAACTATTCACTGTAATTTTGCAAGTTTTTGGAAACAGCTGTTATGTAGAGAAGTTCCAAAACTGGAGAATGTCACTGAAGCCCAGTCTGCACAGATCAGTGACATTTCATTCCACTTGTCTCTTGTTGCCCTCTCTCTACAATTGCTGTTGTATCTTGGGAAGATTTAGTCAAAGAAATACCAGAAGTGTTCATACCTTCTCGAAGCAGTACCCTGTAGTACAGGAGCTGCATAAGGACAAGCAATGTCTGTACGTGTGCACTCGTCACAGGTGCCAACACCACCATGGAAGCAGTGTTCATAAGCGGGGGGGTTGCTGAAGACATGGGGATACTCTGTGGGATTTGTGAATCCTCACCTGGGGGAAAGCTTCTCTGTCTGCCCTGCCCTGCACTTACATAGCAGAGCAACAGGGACTTGCTGGCAGCTGTGTGCTGCCCATGGGCCTGTGGTGAAGGGGGAGGTTAGACCCAGGTCAGAACTGTTCGTGTGCTGTGAAGGGTTATGATTTGATGTATTTTGTTTGCAAGCTGCCTTGCTGTCTGTATGAAATAGTGATACTGCTTTATGTCATACCTAGAGCCTGTCAGATACTCAGAGGGCTCTCTCCATGTTCCATATTGTTACCTCTTGGGGGTGGTGTTTCTGGGTGTGCTTCCACACTAGGAATTTATAAGCACATTGAAAATATGGCCATTAGGCTGTGGTGGGTAAGGACATCCTTGTTTGTTGTTTTCCTTGCAGTTGAGTGCAACAAAGAGCCTCTGTTTGTTGAGTAAACTCAGTGAAGAGTTCAGCTGTGTCTGAACAACAGTATTAAGGAATATCAGGCTCTCCAAACAACCCAGAAAGGATTATAGCAATTTTTTTCCAGCTGAGAGGCTGTGTTAACAAAATAAATAAAATTGAAGGAGAACAATGACCTCCTTGCTTAGATCTGCCTTGAGAGTTTTTAAAATATGTTTGAAATCTGGATTTCACTTTTTAAATCTAATTAGACCTGGAAAGATGTGCGTGAGATTAAGCCAATGTCACCCAGTCAGCCTTGCACTGCAGTGCTTCCAGCAGAAAGTTGTTGCAATGAGAAGCAGGGTTTGCATGAGTTTCTCTTGCTGGTTTTTTAAAAATTTTATTTATTTTGGGTTTTGTGGGTTTGGTTTTGTTTGTTTTTTCTTTTCTTCAGAGAAGTGCTTCTTAAATACTATTTATTTTCTGTGACCTCCTGTGTGATATTGGTTATAATTAATGTTGAATTAGGGTGCATCTGCATTTAATTTTAAAAAGAATAAGCTGGAAAGCCTTGCTTAGGCTTGTAATTGTACTTTGTTTTCATGCTAAGAAATGTCACATCTTGTTTGGAGAAGAACCAAATGTTTGCACATGTCTTGAAATGCTCCCATTTAATGGATATGAGTGCTTTTATCTGAGTTCCAGTTTAAACAGTGATGGCAAGACTTATTCTGAAGATTTTTGATAACAGTAGGAATACATGTAGGAATTATCTTTTCTTGATTTAATCTTGCCTGTCAGCTATGAAGAGTTGTGCCTCGTGGTTTGCTGTTTATTAATTAGCTTTTGTCTGGTAAGCACAGGGTGGAAAGTTACTGTTGTAAGCAAAATCAAAAGCATCAGAGGGCTGAGGCTAATGTCATTACCACTGGCCTCAGAAGGAGCCAGGATAAGCCAGAAATGTTGCCTGTCTTCTTCTGCGATGCTATTTTCTCCGTAACGTCTTATCTGAAGGCAAAATTGCTGAGAAAAGTAGACAAATAGATGAACTTTAGTTTCTCTTGTCCAAGAGTCTGATTTATGTGAGAATACTTTTTGTTTGTTGGTGTTAGAAATGATCAAAATAATTAAGATGGAGGAAGACTCTGTGACTGTTTATCTGTGAGAGATAATTGAAAACTAAACCCATGATTAAAATTTAGTATTTGTTAAATTATATTGAGTTGGGTCAGTAAGAAGAGGAAGGATCTAACATTTTTATTCCTTTTTTAAGTTGGAAATTGTTTTCCTGTATGGATGGGCATTTTTCTGCAAGAGGTGGTTGTTTTCCTGCTTTATATAGCGTATCTGCTGAAACAGACTTGCTTTTCTGTGTACTTCTCCTTTTAACCTTACAAAAATGAATACATTACTTGAAGGTATGATGTGACACATCCTTGTGGTCCTTTCTACATAAGATTAACATCCACCTTCACTTTAAGACAACCAGAAGTTCTACAGGAAGTGCTGTTCACTTGTTAAACTCTGGAGGAGACCTGAATTACTTTCCATTAGTAAATTGTTCTTGTTGCAGGTTTTTCTCTGGCTTAATACAAAACAGGATTAAAACGAGCTGAACTTTAATCCTGTTATAACATTTTGTTACCTCATATGGTTAGCTGACTCCAAATTAAGTATTCTGTGACGAATTTGCCAAATTTGTCTATGCCTGGTGTCTCGCAGAGGCCGGTGTTGGGTCACTGATCCCTCTTCAGCCCCTTGCTGTGAAAAATGTTTCCCTTTCTTGGTTGCTCTAAAGTATAATGTCTCGATTTTAGCATTTTTGTCTGTTGCTTGTGGCACTACAAGAAGTTTCTGGGGCAGCACATTACTCATGAGCCCCGTGTTGGAAAGCCCTGATCTGCTCCAGTGCCACTCCCCTGTTGCTGCAGGACAGAGCTGGGACAGGGACCCTTGCTTCAGCTTCAAGAGGCCAAGCAGTGGCCAGAGCTGCACTTCTATTAAAACTCAGTCACCTGAGCAGTGCAGGAACATCTCTGGCAGCTTTTGCACCAGCTGTTGTTCGCAGGCACTTGAGGAGACTCATGACAGGAGCTGTGTGTTGTGTACCCAAAGGTGCAAAGCAGTGGCCGACGGTCTCGCCATGCTGTCCTCCTTGCAGCTGCCTGAGGGGGAGGTCCAGGGCCCTTTGGGACTGCCTGTGCCTTTCCGGCTGGCAGAGATCTCACTGCCATTTAATTGGCATCCTGTTTTCCCCCTGAGGCCGTGGCTGGCTCCCTCATTTCAGTGATGCCTGCAATCCACAGCATGTCCCTCTGCAGTACCACGCTGCCTGTGACTTGTCATGCTGGCCTGCTGGCATGGACAGTGTCCCTCTGGGGGTCCTATCAGCAATGCTGTCCTCAGGATTGTTTTTCAAGACATGGTTATCAGTTTAATTTGCTTAAAATTTGCCATAAGGAGAAATAGGCTATGAGGTCTTTCTTCCTGGGAGGAATTTCCACCAGGCAAAAGCTGTCACAGAGCATTAGCTGCACACTATCACACTGTGCAGCTAAGAAAAAGAGCAAGTGAAACTCAAATACTTTATCTCTCCGCAAAAATTTCGCTCCATTATTCTGTACCTTGCAGGTGCTATTAGGAAGACCAGATTCTTTAGGAACCAGGCTGATCTGGTTGGTGCTTTAAATCCTGAAATCTCAGGTCTCTGACACCTTTGTCTCTGCTGTAGATAGTTTTGTTGTTGCATAAAATCGTGAATTTCAGTGAAGAGTAAGAAGAAAATGAGCTCTCAGCATGTGGAGAATCTTTCCCAGAGTGGGAAGCCACAGAGTAGGTGGATTTAGTACACCAGGGTGAAGTCACTGACACTGATAAAGACTTCTTCAGAGCCCTTGAAGTCATCTTTAATGATATGATCAGTTTTAATACTTGGTGGTGTTACTCAAATTTAGAGACTAAAATAATGCATTTTATAAGATCTAGACTACTGTATCTAATACTTTTGAATAGATCTGGCATGAGATAAAGTTTGCCTACTCAGACTTTCTAGAAGCACTGTTTGTCTGCTAAGCGCTGATAAGAGCTAAGAAGTTCCATAGTTTTCCCCTGGAATCTCTTAAATTACTTGTTCTTGAATCAATTCTGGGGAAAGAGCACTACTTCATAACAGAGAATATGTATTAGTTCTAAAGGGTAAGTATGTGGTTTTGAAACTGTCTCTTTTTGAAGAATTTTCGTCTAATATTTAATACTCAATGCAAATGTAATAACTAAAATTTATTTTGTTTGAATGGGCATCACACCGAAAGAGTAACATAAATAACCAATTATTGGTGTTTTATAGGAGGATCAGGAGAGAGTGGATCTGTAAGGCTTGGAATTTTTTATTGTTTTCTTCTTAACAAATCCATGATAAAACTGATGGTCTGCACCTTAGGCAGAGCGTGTTAAATTGCCACCTGCTCAAACCCTATCACTGTTTACAGTAAAGCAACTTCATCATTTGCAAGTATTATAAATTATTAATAGCAATTATTTTGTGTTCACTTCTGGATTCTGTAAGGATTCACCAAAAAACGCCTGTACAGCAGTGCTGTTTAGCAATTCCATGTCTGAAGTTCTGTTTTATATTTGTTAATGCTTTTTCATTAAAAACTCATATATTATTAAAATCATTGGACAGCCTTAAAAACATTTAAATTATTGGCTGTTGAGCTACTGCCTTTTTTTAAATAATTGCCTATATTGTTGACCTTTCTGTGACATTTGCAGAATCAGTGTCGCACTAAGTACAAATCTGTGGGTCATCTTTTCTTGGTTGGCTGGTTTTGTTTTAAAAGTACAATTAGCTTTGTCATTTTGCATTGTTTTACTTTGCAGCTGTTTGGACATTTCCTTTGTTAAGGCAACATTCAAAGCTTGGGGAGCTCTGTTGGCATTTTTAATACTTTGGGATGCATGCTTCCTGTTTCTGAAGATTTAAAAATATTTTTTAAATAGTAGTTATTTAATAACTTATTTTTTAATAAATAGAACATAATAATAACCACTGTAAAACACCGATACATCATTCTACTTCCTTTATATACAGGAGAAATACCTTCCGAGCACTTCTGCCTTTTGCTTCCTAAAGAAAACTTTATCAAAAGATAAAAGTTTTTAACTCTGAACTCATTGCTTGGTAACTTAGGTGTGCCTTTTATTTAACTGTGAGAGCATCAGCAGAGCATGTGAATTTGTGAAAGGTGGTGCTTTCATGACCAGACTAGCCAGGAGAGTTTCAACCATAGCTTTAAGCATTCCTGTTTGGTTGGGGTTTTTTTGTTTGGTTTTTTTTTTTTTTATGTCTAATGAAGCTTGAGCCAAATAGATCTGTATGTTTGCTTAAGTGTAAATTGAGCCACAATTCAATTAATCTTTTTCTCAAGACTAGACATGTTGGTAAATTGGGTTGTATTCGAAAGTGGAGTATAGAAAGGGTAATGCTGAAGTGTTTTAGGATCTGCTCTCTGAATTCTCTTTAAGGTGATTAGAGCAGACAGCTCCTGGCCCTGAAGTCAACATGACTACAGAAGGGATTTTGGTTACTATGAAATATCATAGCAATAAAAATGTTTCTTTTAGAAAATACGTTGACTCCTCTTAGTTAAGAGGGGAATTTCTTTGAAACATAGTTTGTTTTAAAAGATATATTTCAGTCAAGACCCTGTGGATATTTTCATTTTATTATCTAAATATTTGGGAATATTTAGGATTATTTGAAATATTTTGGATTATTTTACTGCATTCTTTTTTATATCTCTTTTTAATGTTTATAAATAAGCATTATAATATTTTAACTTCTTAATTAAAATACTTCCCCTGATTTCAAGTACTCTATCATGAACTTCTAAGGAAATTGTTTTATTGGTGGTGTTTTGCTACTGTATTACGTATTCCTAATCTCTGTCTGTCATTTTCAGGTAGTATTTTTTTTACTCAGGAAACTCAGCTTGGTTACTTCAACTGGATATTGATACAATTAGTACAAGCCCAGTCTAATTTTAGGGAAAACATATTTTTTATTGTTTTTCTTTCCTGAGCTGAATCGTAAGGAAAAACCACTGTGAAATAAATCAAATAACTTGATGAAAAACATCACATGTCCCAAAGGATTAGCTCAGTTAGTCAGAGCAGGGTGCTAATAATTCCATATCATCATCAAGAGTAAATCTTATGAAACCTCTTATTTGGGGCAAGTAATATTGACATCTTTGAAAAATGTGATATAAGAAATTGTTAAATATTGAAATAGTTAGGCATCACCATCATTTTGAGAAGTATTGTCATTGCCTGTGGGATTATGGCTTGGCATGAAACATTTATTCCTGTGAATAAAGCAGATTTGAGTTGATCATATTGGTCCATAACAGGTTTTAATTTATGAGGATTCCAGAGTGTATTATAGTCTTTCGTCTCTGATCTCACCAGATGATGCTTTCCTCTTCTGGAAGTCAGTCTCTTGTCCTCTGGTTTTTGGCATACTTTTGTCACTCTTCTGTTGTAAATTGTACTCTGCTTATGCTTGCCTGTTGGTAAAGGAGCTGCTTGGACCTGGGTATCTTGGCTACCTAGCCTAAGTTGTACAGCTCCTCATTGGCCTGTGCTGCCAGAGAGCATACTTTCTCATCTCTGTGTTGATGTCCCAGGGTCAAGAGGCCACCTGTCACAGATGGAGTGGCCCTTGATGACTAGTGCACCTCTAGGAGCACCCAGAAGACAAGCAGCTGGCAAGGGTTTAATCATGCCATTGTCGGAGCTTTTATCCTGTTTGTATCTCTGGATTGATATGGAACTGCAGTGTAGGCTTTGCCAGGAATCCTTAATGATCATAACTTTCTTCCACACAATTAGAGGACAATTTACATTTTATAAAGCAGTTGTATGTACAGCGGTAAAACTGGACAATCTGCTGCTTCCCTCCCTGGCAGAGCTGGGAAAAAAAGCAAAAAGCCACAAATATTGCTTGTCTAGTTCACTATTTTGCCACTAGTGGTAGCAAGTGGTAAAGAAATAAGCAGCTTTGTAAAGAAAGGAAACCTGATGAAACAAAATAAAAGCTAAGTGCCAGCAGCTAGAACTTGGTTAAGGAGTCTCCAGCACTGTTCATGTTCAAGATTTTTGAGTGGGTATTGGGAGCAGAGATGTTAAAATGTGTCTGTGAACTATTTTGCTCCAATGCGTGGACAACCTCCTAGCTGCATACTGGAAAATCTTACGTATTTGTAGTAGCTAACCTATATAGTTAACATGAGCTCAAGAATAATACATTGTTGCCTTGCATCCCTGCTGAGACTAATTTCTGTGTATTTTTATTTCAAGGGTGCTACTGCATGAGTAGCTGGAGAGAAAATGGGTTTTCTCACAAAATCATGAGAACACAGTGAGCTGTTCATGCAGCAGTACCTATCAAAATGTTTCATCCCAAATTTGCCAGGTCTGAGATGTGGCACTGTGTATCTTATGTTAAGCTCTTTCAGAGCAGAGAGAGGGGACCCTGGGAGTGGTCATCAAGAGGAGATGCTGGGGTCAGTGTGGGTTGGGCTGTGTGGTCCTCGCTGCCTGTGCGTGGTACCACTGACAGGACACATGCAGGAGGCAGTTGCTGCAGAAATGGCATCTCTCACACAAGTTGCTTTCAGGTTATTTACTGTTGAGGTGCCTCTGGATCCCTGGTGGAACTTCGTGGCAGGGCTTTGGGCTTTGTACTTTGAAAACAAAAGCCCTTTCTCTCCAAGGTGTAAGTGACAAGTTGGTATTGAGACAGAGCCTTCAAACGTGTGTTTTGTTCATCAACTGTCAGAATGTGTGAGGCTTCTTCCCTAGCAAATGATAGCAAAACAGATAAAAGCCCTTACGTGGTCTTTGATAACATCTTTTAAAGTCTCATGGAGCCCTGTTAACAGTTGGTTGTATGTGGGATTGTTTTCCGTATAGTCCCTCAACAAAGAAGTTACAAAAATAAATTCTATCAATTTATCAGGAAGGAACATGAAAATGAAGGTTGCGAAGAGCCTGTGAGCAATCTGTTATAACAAATGAGTGCCAGGAGATGTGGGCTTGCTTCAGGGTCTTTGCTACCACAGAGCATTTTAAGACAAGTATTATGATTTGATCATCAAAGGAGTAAGTTGAAAATCGTATCAGAACTCACAGATCAGTTGTGGATATTATTTGTGTTAGACTGATAATACACAAGGGAGAGAATGTAACGATACATCCTTGTCATTCAAAGGCTTTATTTTTAGTCTCACTTTCACAGTTGTTTTCATCTCCACTATCGTAAATCATTCATACACTATAAACAATTTAAGCTGTGCATACTTTGTTCCTGAAGTATAAATTGAAGTATAAAATTCACTTTACCATCTTACTGGTATCAATTTAATACATACTGGTATCAATTTGCCCTTAGGCCCAAATTCTTCTTGACTCTCAAGTAGTCTCCGAAGTAATTAGCAGTATGAAATGCTACCTTTCTAGTGACTGAAAGACTTTCAATTTTAGTTTAACTTAGATTTTATTATTTGATCCTTTAATATGTTCAATCTTTCTCCTTTTTTTGTTTTAAAATAAAGGTGTAACAATCTGGATTGACATGAAATCTTATATGAATTTTCAGAGGTAATATTGCTGAGTTTTAAGGTTTCCCATGATTGCCAAAAAGTTGAAAGACGTTGTAACTGAAAGCTTTTTAATAAAACCTAAAGCAAAGCAAAACTGATTTTCTAGTACTTAAAAACTCAGTTAAATGTCCCATCATAAATTTTGAATTCCCAGGTCGTGACAAGGATATTGAGCCCATTGTTTTCAGACTCACAACTGTAAAATGCACGTCACTAACAAGAACACTGCTGTTACTTCAGAAATGACACTGTAGCCTGTTTCTGTACCTTAACTCTTTTAACTCTTTCCACAAGGGACTCAGAATTTTAATCTTTAGATTTTTAGGTTTTTTTAATAAGTGTCCTCTTACAGGTTGTTATTTTTTTCCAAGGGCTTCTAAAGGGGGATTCTACTACATCCTTTTCTATCTTTGTCATAAGTAAACCATGCTATGGTTTCCCTGATGTTCAGAAAGACAAAAAAAAAAAGTGGTTTAAGTTTTTCTGTGTTATGATATTCTGCAACACTTGGTTTGCTACAGTTTATGCTCACTCTTGACTGTGATTGGGATTCAACTGGGGAAGTTTTTAGAGGAAGGGTCTTGTTCTATGAGTTCTCATGTGAAACTGAGGCATTTTTCTTTAATGTCACTCAGGAACAAGGTGATTTTGCACACCTTGTTTATAGCTAAAATTGGGAAGTATAAGTTACATTTTAGTGTTTGTCAATACTGTTTTACAGAAGTTCCAGTTATTGTTTGTGGAGAACTCTTCTTGCTTAATAAGTGAATTTAGAAACTGTCATTCACCCAAAAAAATGTTTAATTTGAATCTTTAAAATTGGGCTGCCACAAATAAATTTAATTAGGGCATGCTGTCCCAGAAAAAACTCCTGCTTGACTTTGAAGGTCTGGAATAAAAGTAGTTATTAGACAACAGCCAGCTGCAGGAGAAAAGAGGCAGCAGGTTTTTTGGTTGGGAGGTTGTTTTTTTTTTAATTTAAATCGCAATATTTACTATTTTTTTTTCTTGCATGTTGGTATATCAGTTCAAAGTATAGCACAGTTCAGCATGAATAAAACTATCTTAAAGTGATGGAAAATGGGGGAATTGTTGTATGTAGTACTAGCAGCACTGAACTAACAAGCAATAATAATATTACATGTTAAGTTTTAAATACTTTTTCCTCTTCCCCATCCTATTTTAATATTTAATAATATGTAATTGAAGGAAAATTATCTGATGGCACAAAACATGTCCTGAATGGCGTTTAATCAGAACGTGCTGTCTTCTCTCCTACTCTACATGTTAGTGTAGGCATAAACGTTTCAATACAATTGAACTATACTGATTTTTACTCATTTTCATTTCAGAAGACAAATGGATGACACTGTGACTTGCGCTGGGTGTATCTCACTGGGATTTATTGAAATCCACCACTCTCCACACTGTAGTAGTGAAGTTCTTTTTTACAAAAGAAGAGTAATTTCTGCATTCATTCTTTTAATGTGTAGTATCACTGCAATCACCTGATAAGGTTCTAAGGTTAATGACTGAGTTTTGGGAGAAACTCGGTTTGTCACATCTACCTCTGAGTTGCATGTCCAATGTCTGATTCCCAAGTCAACATGAAGTGATAAATAACAGCTTGATTTTTGTTTTGTGTTTTTTGGGCTCTGTCTGATCGGGGTATTTTTTGATTTGTTTTTTTTTTTTTTTAAAGGACCTCTCATGTTCTTACATCTCCTCTGAAATTTCAAGTGGAGATAATCCAGTAGCTAAATAACCTTTTTCTAACTCATCCCACAGACTGAAGACATGGTTTATATTTGTGATTGTATGCTTAGAAGAAATAATTGGAAGAGATCTATAAAGGAAAAAAATCAGGAGATGAGTAAATGCAAAAGTGAAGGGAGGGTAGAAATAGAAGTAGCCTGTCTAGATGCAGCTTATTCAGATTCTCAAAGGCATACCAGGAAACCCCAAATGTCAGTTTTTATCTGACAGTTCAGAGGAGTAGGACTTGTGTGTAAAATCTGTGGAGTGATCCCACTTCCAATATCTGCAGAGGAGGTGGCAGGCAGATGGGTGGTGGGGCATTGAAGGAGAAATGACATGGTGACAAAATTTGAAAGGTGTGGAGGACATACTAATCACCTTTGGGGTTTGTGGAGGATGTGTTATTTTCCCTGTGATTTTCTGACAGTGTAGCACAGTGAAGAGATGTAGGGATGTGGCACAGGTTGAACAGAAATTCACATAGCTGTGTCTGGGCCTGAGCTTACATATTTATTCCATAAATAAATAACACTTACCTGGCAGAGCAGGTCCAAAATAGATCACCAATAGGAAAATTACATCTTGCTTTTTGCTGATCACATTGGTGCTCCCTCTCTTATGCTGATCCCTGTGGTGTTTTCGAAACTCTGAATTTTTAATGGGGAAAAGAGATATTAGTAAGTGATAAAATAGGTGTCCCTGAGCCCAGGTTTCACACTTTGCATTTTACATCCCGAACTTGTAAGGTAAAATCTTACTGTGGTGGGGTAAATCTCTGTTTGGTCCCTTTAGAAGAGAGACAGCATCCTGCCTTTTCCTGTGAGATGAAGTCAAAGGAAGGCTGGAGATCTGAGCAGGGCAGGGCAATAAATCTGGAGAGTGGGAGTTGCTGCTTCTCCTGCCAGGACAGGGCCCTTGTAAGGGACTCATTCTCTGAAGAGATGCTCCTGTAGTAGAAGCTACATGAGCTGCAGAGAAACTATATCTTTAGTGGCTCCCTCTTTGCAATGTCTCTTGACTAGGTAAGGCAACAAAGCTTTGATGGGTGTATTGCTGGAGGTGGAAAAATACCAGAACTTTTCTATGACTTGATGATCTGCTTGTTCCTAAATATAGTTTTCTGCCTTCATGGACTATGTTCGGAGCAGTAGTGTAAAACTGAGCTAGTTTTAATCTCCTTCAGCACCCTGTCAAAGATGCTTCAAGAGATTGTGTGTCATATACAGGATAGCTTTCCTCAAAAGTGATGCTTCTTTCCAGTGCTAGTGGTCAGTTACTTTATGAACTGAAATTCTGAAATCAATCACAAAAATCAGAGTAAGCCTCAGCAGGCTCTTTCAAACAGCTCTTTTAAAGGATACATTCCAGGTGTCCATATGGATAGATTATTTTAACATCTTAGCACAATAAAAAGCTTATATTCAGTTAAAGCCATCTAACTGGATTCCTGCTCAGTCTCTTTTTCTCCATAAAAAGGTAATATTAAGTCTTGACTTTTATTTTATTGCAATCTGGCCTCTTTCGTAGAATTGAGCTAAACTTTATTAGAGAGTGCTTAACTTGTGTAGAAGCAAAGCTTAGTTTCTTACTAATTAATATGGTAGTAATAATTCACTGAATAGGCCTAATCCTGTGAGGGTGAGAGCAAGGTGCAACATGAACTACCATGTTGTAACTTAAGATTAAATGTGTGCAGCTTTTACACAAAGATTGTTCCTGTGAATACGTGTAATAGGAAGGCCTGGAGGAAGTTTGAAAAGATACATTTGCATGTAGTAAAGCATCCAAAGACCTCTCCACAGTGGTATATAGGCAAGGGCAGATGGCACAGTTCAGCTCGTGCTGCCCTTGGTTTCGGTTTTCATGGGTGTGTATTTGTTGTAGCCTGAAAGTCAGTGGGAAGGGAGGAAGCTGTGTAGGACCCTGTCTGAGCCGGGCAGCCAGCAGTGCTCACAGGGAACACAGCTATTTATTTGTTCTTTAAACAACACCTTTTGTGTCATTCACATTCCTCATGACTTTAGAATGACTAAGAGCATATTACAACAATTCACAACTAGTGTGTTACTCAGTAGAATTTGATTATATTTGGGTTGTACTTGTGAGGTAGCTGTTGGAAAAAATCTTAGATACCAAGACTTTCTTGCATTTTTTCCATGTGGAATCCTAACTGTGACTTAAATCAGTGTTAAATAAGATTTGTTCAGTGATAGATTAATTTCTTAATTGTTACAGTTGCATAAAACAGATTTATTTTCCCTTCAATCTGTCCAACTTCCTCATGGCAGACAGGAATTCTCAGCATTTGAAAATCCTGATAGAATATCCTTTTAAAAAGGATTGAAGTGTCACATTGAAACTTTTGTATAGTTTCTTTACTAGGCTATCAAGCATAAGACTGATGTGTCGCATTTTGTTCCCTTCCCTAGAAGCGTTTCAGGTAATGTGGTTGTATGCAAGATATATTAACCCCTAAGTAATACAAAGGAACTGAATTATGTAGCTAAATTTGGTATTTATTCCTTGCTTGGTTAAGATGTTGGGAGGATGGTGAAATTGGGTTAAATGCAAGGTGTATATAGAGCCATGTGCAGTACATTAACACAAAATGTTTTGTTTTCATTATCATTAGATGCCAGTTGGATGGTAAGAAGGTTGGATTGGATTCTCATGGTTAGCAATCAATAAACTTGTCGATAATCTCACTGAATAGATTAAAATAATGCAGCATTTTGTGGAAAAGGGCTGTGTACGTTTGTAATGGTAGGCAATCTCTAAAAGAAAAACTAAATAATTTGAGATTTTTAACGGAAATTATGGTATTGTGTAATATTTTTGTTACTATTTTAAAAATTTTTTTTGAATGTGTGTGAAGACTGTCTTCACTAATGACTCCTCTTAATAGAAAAGTAATATAAAGATACAGTCCTGCTCTAGGGTATTTGAAAATTGCCTCAAGTTTTCTAAGTAGCTCAAGGCATTTTGACATGATAGGTTTAGGGCTGTTGCAGTTTCTGTTACAAATTCATGTCACATTTTATAATATATTTACTAAAATAAAATTTACTTTTCCTCCTTTTATATATTCTGTGTGAATAGGGGATACCTGTCACTTAAGAGATAATGAACTATTATCTGTGAGTAAAATTTATCTTCTGTTACCTCTTAGCTATTTGTGATAATGCTATGTGTGTCATGCTTTGGGGGTTGTAGTTTACCAGGATGACAAAAGCAAATAGAAATTGTAATAATTCAAGTGAAATAAAATTAGAAAAAATAGATAAAATCCGAGAAATCTGTCCTGCCATTGAAGCAGATTATTTCATTTGGTGTTCAATTTCATCACAAAATTACTGAAGTCATCTTACAGGCTTATCTAAGTGAAAGTTGGTTAATAAATTTTGTTGTCATCTTTGACTAGAAGCAACTTCAAATAATAGGGTGGGGCTTTTTCTGCCGTGATTTTGGGAGCTATTCACATCACTTGCATCTCGTATTTACTTTAACTACTGTGTTTGAAGTCAAGAACCTAACTTTTAATGAATGTACTTTTGGCTTGCATCCTAAAGGAGATTTACTTATGTTATATATGTTAGCTAGGCAGTGTGAATAGCCTTCATGAGCCAAACTGTATATCCATGGTATTTCAGTCAGCTCCAGAGCACTCAGCAGGATTAAGTGGGTACAGTAGAGATCCGATTTTTTTTAGTATGCTCTATTAGCATATATTCTTTCATTGAGAATAGCAGTCTATTATATTATCCACTCCTTTCGTGAAATCACAAGAATGGGATTAATGTGTGTAATGAAAATGCTCATTATGGCATTTTTTTTATGCATGGTGAGTTGTTTATAAAGTCCTTTTCTCTCTCTCACTGGGAGAATTGGTTTGGGTGAATATGTTAATTCTGAGGCCGGAGTAAGACTGTCTGCTCATACTAATCAGTTAAGTTTTAAGAGGAATTCCAGTAAAGTAAGTAATCTAGGCTGAAGATGTGCGCAATACCAGACACCCACCATAATTGGAGAAAATTGCTATGGGTGAAATGATGTAGGGGAAAATGGGGCAATAAGCTTTTCTAAGCCTTCCCCAGGGAGAGGAAAAAGAAGACCTTTGGCCTAAATTTGCATTCTGAGAAAGAGAAAATCCATTTAAATTTCTTCCCATTAAATCTAATGTTACTTTTCCAACACCTGATTGGAACCTCTGCTCTTGGAATTAGCAATTTGTTAAGAAACTGTAAACACTGCAGAGGCACTAGATAAGGTAACATTCTCTCACCCAGAGTTAAAAGTACTCATCTGAATCTCTCAGGCTTCTTTTTTTACTAATACTTGACCTAAGTGGGTTTAGATGTAAACATCTGGGTTTTTATGCATCTGGTTTTTCATGCTTCACTAGTGTTCCACACACCCTTTCTTTTATTTAGAATTTCTTGTAGAAGATCCTGACGTAAGAATGTTAAACAAAATATGACTGTTCGGTACATAAGAAGAATGTGAAAATGAAAGGTGGGTGTTAAAACTATGCCTGCAGAAGCCTAATTTGAATGCATGTTGTGTGAGAGATTTGTGCAGTGGTTTCCCTGCTTTCTGAGAGGTAATTACCATGACAGTTTGTTGTTAGAACACTTAGAACGCATATATGAAGTCATCATTGAGAGATTTTAAAAAAAAAAAAAGTCCTGTTAAAGCAAGTGAATTTTTGTTGAAGGAGAGAATCTGCAGGAAGAATTCCAGTGTCAACAAGTCCTATTTGGTATCAGACTTTTCTCTGTGCACAATGGTTGTGGAATGAAAACCTCCGTGGGTTTCAGGGGTCTTGGCCAGCAGTTTTGTACAAAAGAAATGAGCTGTGTTGCAAGTGGTTCGACAGTGTGTCTTTGTTGTAGATAACAGTAAAACAAAACCATATTATTGCCTGAAATGGGTGATAAGTGTTGAAAGCTTTGTGATACTCAGGTCGTAATTCAGAAGCAGTTTTGAAGAAATGGAAGTTATAGTCCCTCTTTAAGTTCATTAAGTTCTTTTTATTACTAATAATGTGTTTTGTTCAAGATGATGTTTTGGGACAGCCAAAACCATTTTTAATTTAATGTTTGTTTTGTAGATTTGTTCAAAGTATAAAGGGTATCCTCTTTCAGCTTGGTACACTTGTAGATGTCAGGAAACTGAAGAGTTAGAGCTAGAGGAACATCCGTCCTTGCTTTCAAATTTACCAATGATTCAAACATTTTCTTTAGTGATAAGCCTTCTGCTTTTGTCCAGAGGACTTGTATCCACAGTTCTGATTGCAAAGACTAAGGGAAAAAGTATTTTCTACCTTTGAGGAAGCTTTCTGAAGCATAAGATACTACAGTTTAAGAGGTTAGCTAATTGCAGCTGGGATAGTCATTTTTGCTTTTTCCTCTAGTGAATATTCAGTATTGTCTTACAAAACTGGCCAGAGCTCCTTGAACAAGGTCTCATGTGAATGACTCTGGACTTTGATCTCCACTGCTTCAGGGGAATACAACTCTTACTGTAGCTCATAAAACACAACATGGTCTTTTGTGCAGTAGATTCTGAATGTTAATGCCAAGATCTTAATGGATTAGAAGCTTCCAGGGAGGCGTTAAGGTTTTGTGACAGGAATTTCTTTTGCAGAAGATGACCCTACTTTAGGTAAGTGCTTCAGCACATCTAGAGCTTCCATGTTGCCCTTTATTTTACTGTGCATCATCTTTGAAGTAATTAGTAAAAAGCTACATGGACTTCTGTGAGATGGCTTTCCTTGAAAGGAAACAGCGGAGAGTGAAATAATATGTAGTCCATAGGAGGCCTTAAATTATGTTTCCCTTCCAGGACAGTGATAGTCTTGGGCTGGAAGATGAATTAAAATATTTGGCATGTTCTACATGGTACAGAAGGAAACACTCATGCAAATGCCATGGAGCAGTATCAATTATTAAAAGTGAGGTACGTGATGAACTGGTCATGCATAAAACTTATTTCAGGCTTTATTATTTGAAGCAGCTAAATGTTTTCATTATTTCCAGCGGTGTTGTACATAATTAATTTATCATTTTTTTTTAAACTCTTGCATTTAATCGGCAGTTCTTTAGTGAGACAGTGCTCAAACACTAGAACAGTCTTTCTAGAGAGATTGGCAATGCCCCAAACCTGACAGTGTTTACAAGGCATCTGAACAATGCCCTTGATAACTTTAACTTGATCAGCCCTGAAGTGGTCAGGAAGTTGGACCAGATTGTCATTGCAGGTCCTTTCCATCTGAAGTAGTATATTCTATTCAAACATGAGCTGTGAGTTGGTTCTGCACTAAAAATGTAAATTATACGTTCATACTGATGCATCTGCCAGACTCCAGAGGGTCTAGAAGTATGCATTCCTTCTGAATTATAGCTGAATGCTGTCTGCCTGATAATGCTGGGAGAACATGGCCCCTTGGAATGGTGCAACTTTCCCTAGAAAGTGGGCAAACAAAAGATTTTGGTTTCAAGTAAAATTGAGAGCAAAGATGTTCAAAGAGGATAAAAACAGGGCCCTGAGAATGAGACACCCTTTGAGAGACACTTTGGTCAGTCTTTTGTAGCGTTATGGGATGCTTATTTCCAGATAGAGGCTGAAAACTTGGCCTATTTAAATAAGCAAAGAAAAGGTAAAAATTATATATAGGTGATGCATTCACTTGTTTCTGTGTGTGTACACATCTATATTTACCAGCATTAGTTCCTCTGAGTCTATAATGACATTTTTGTCTGAAATTCCTGACATTTGGCATATTAGATGGACGAGTAGTTTGGAAGTCCGGGTCCTTCTGTGTTGGGATTGTGGGATTGAGACAACTAAGAGATGTCACAGAAATGATTCATAGCAGGATCAGTCTCATTTTTATTGAGGGGTGAGACAGGAGAGATGTTATTAGTAACATCATTAATATCAAAAGCAGCAGCAGTAGCAGTAGTGGTAGCAGTAGTAGCAATAGTAGCAGCAATAATAGTAATAACACTACTTCTTTGTTACAAGGCCTTATATACCTCTTTTAAGCCAATAAGCAAATGCCACAAAGCTTGCTTGCATACCAATCATTATTTTTTTTAATGTTTTACATGGTTTTACTGCACTGCATACTTTCTTAACCAATCATCATATTGCTACCTAGGCCTGCTGCACAGGCCTATATTGTTACATTTTAACTTTCTAATAAACTCTGCTATAAGGTTTGTTGCTAAATTTAAAATTCTTTACTCTTTTTCTTATCATAATTTTTTCTTGTATAAAGCATGTTTCTGCTTACTAAAACTATATTTCTGCCTTTATAAAGCATATATTTTTTTAAAACTACAAAACTATATTCTTGCTTCAAACTGCAAAACCTCGCTGCTCTAACTCAGGCAGCCTTCGCCAAGGTCTCAGATCGAAACATGTCCATTTCTATCTCTTTGAGCACAATGCCGTTTATGTTCTCTGTCAGCACCTAAAAGTTTTCTGTAATTCCATTTCCCACACTTCTGCTTTTGCAAAGAAGTTCATGTGCTCAGTATTTTCAGCATGTCCAGAACATGCCAATGTGTGGCTAGATTTTTCTTCAGCGAAGCAGAAGTGACTGTTTAACTCTAGGAATGCCGCAATGAGATGAATGTGTTGGGCATAGGACTTGCACTCTGTGCTGGGTGTACATCGTGTGTCCTAATCGTGCTTCCGAAGGGCTTTTCTTATGAACCCTGGGTAACACACAATCTAATTCTACTGAAGTGTTGTTTTAGTTTTTCTTTTTCTCAGTAGTAGTCTATCACTACTATAAAGCAGGATTTTATCATCATCTATACTTTTTCTAGCTTCGCTCAGCTCCAGAAATGAGAAAAGGCCATTTGAGACCTTAAGAAAAGAAATGTCCTCTCAATGTCTTTCTACGTCATTTTGCTTTTGTCGGTGAAAACATGCACTGCTGTGTTATTATCTGGCCTGAGCATTTGCACAGATTATAGGGTTCTGCCACAATTTCTAGTAACTTCAACAATTTTTTTTCTTTTAATAGAAGAATAGAATCAAATGACCCTTGACCCACAATTTTTGTCATTGTTTTGTTTTGCACATCCCACACTAAGCAGCTTCCAGATGTACACCAAATTCTTGAGGTCTTTTGCTGAGCCACACATTCATATTTTACTTACTTTTGTATAAGAGAATATAACACTATATGAAGTTTCATGACTTTTAAAAATAGAACTTCTGCAAGCTCAGCTAGCATCTGGGCTGATTTCACTTAGATGC
This sequence comes from Falcunculus frontatus, assembly GCA_013398115.1. Taxonomy (NCBI): domain Eukaryota; kingdom Metazoa; phylum Chordata; class Aves; order Passeriformes; genus Falcunculus; species Falcunculus frontatus. Next base: position 388,667 of record VZRV01010115.1, read on the forward strand.
AAAAGTACGCACCAAAATCATGGAGAAAAATGTGATCATTTGATAAAATTAAAAATCCTTGGATTCAAATACTTTCTATCAATGGGATTGTAGATTGATTTTTTTTTTTTTCCTAATGTTTTAAATTTAATTTTATTTTTTCAATTGAAGAAATTTTTCAATTGAAGAAATTTTGTATGCTCTTTCCCGGGAGGCTGGATGAATGAGAGTCTTTTAACTGTTTAAAATGTTTTCATTATAGTGATCTCTGCTATTTTCTCCAATGTTGCTGAGGATTAAGTGCAGCTGCACTTGAAAAAAAAGTAATATGTTTCCAGAACAATGAAGCACAAACAAAGAATGCTTAAGTGGAGATTAATTTAAATTTCTTCAGTGCCAATAGGTTTTTTTTTCAGCAATAATCCAATAAAGAATCAATAAAAAAGGCATAGCAATATGCAGACCTTCAAATGAAAAAAAAATCAGAGCATGTAGAAAAAAGGATGAAAGAATATGGGAAAAAACATAATCAGTTTGTGATGTATATGACTTTGACCACTTACTTAAAAGTTGGGATTTTTTTTTGAAATTATTTATGCATAGTTAAGGCTTTGGGGTTTTTTATTTATTTTGTGCATGGGAAGGAGATGAGTTGGGGAAAAAAAAAGAGAGAATCGTTTCCGGTTTTAAAGTATGCATCCATCGGTTAAAAGCATGAAAAATTCCGCAGTGTCTGTAATTTCAAAGTAATGTGTGCATTTTCTGTCCTTCAAGAAAACTTAGGAATTTGATGTATATGAAGAGAACTTTTCTGCCCAGCACCACTGTAGACTGGATTTCAGAACTTGGTATTTTAGACAAAAATGCATTTAATTGGACCTGCTCATGAGAATACTTACAGATCATAAATTTCTCTCTCTTAGAGTTGGTTGATTCTTTTTTTTATCTTTTCCCTATTCTACTTCTGCAGACCAAAGTGTTCTTCCCGCTCCTGCCAGATTTCTGGGCATTTAGAGCTCTTGGCCATTCCTGCGTTGCTTAATGTCTTTGTGTAACTTGTGTATCTTTATCATTTCCAGTCATAGCCCTTGGTCTGTTGCAGATTTTTTTTCTTGTTAATGTGGAATTTACATGGGAAGGATGTTTAAATGAACTTAGTTGACCTTGACATTTCCCTGCCCATTGAGGTCTGCCCATTTTTCTTTCTATCTTCATCCCTATTTATACCTTCTATCACTTTTATACCTTCTATCACTTTTTTTTTTTTTTAGCCTTGTGTTATTCACTTTCCTGGCAAATTTACTTTGTTTTTTCAATTTTAACATTTTAAAATTTTTCCCCTGGAGATAAGTATTGTGTACTACTTCTGTAGAAAAGAATAAACCATATAATGATCTTGCATATCTGAAAACAGTCTCTGTCAGTAACAACAGACAGATTAAAAATGGGATTTAAAATTTTTTTTATTCATCACTGGTTTTAGGATTAATTTTCCTTTGTATCTGAATGTTCCGATTCCTCTGTATTCATGGTTATCAAGTTTAGCTGGCTCGTTTAAGAACATTTTTGTCAGCTTACAAGGATATATGTGACTTATCTTTACCAATCTTAAGTCCCGTTTCTCTTCGAGTCTCTAGACATCACGGTCTTTATCGTAAATTCTTTCATTCTTATTTTAGCAGAGTTAGCATATAAAAAAAAGTTGCTGCAGGCTCATCCTGAAACAGCAGTGACATTGGTTTCCCAGAACCACTGTGCGAAGCCGTAGGGATCTGCCTGTAGGGAGCCATGTATCTCTCTGCCTTAATCCTTTATTAAGATCAAACGGGGCAAGGATTTCACTCAGTATTAATACTCTTACTTTTTGAACCAGAAACACTCCATTGTATCACTATAATAATTTTACAGAGAGTTTCTGACTGATTGCAACCCAGAGGCCATCTCATGCTATGCAATGATTATATGCTTTCTTTAAATCTGCTGTGTACTCTGATCTTATTTCTTTCATCTCTTCATTTTCAACCGTGTGATTTGAAATACTTGAAACACTGTGGGCCTGTCTTCACTTATTTCCTCCCTTATTTAAAAATAATTAGGTGAGAAAGGCGTTAATGTTGTTAATAGCCTGGGATTTTAAAAAGAATGCTGCACTGGAATGGAAGTTGTTTTTCCCTTAGTTTTTTACATAAAAAAATGTATTTAGGTAAGCCAGATGTTGCTAAGACAGTAATATTTACAAATCACGAAAAAAAAGCTCTTCAGTTTTCAACTTCTTTGTAGTTTAGAGTTGGGGAAAGAGCAAGAACTCTAACAGTTAAGATTCCAGCAAAACATATCCGCATGAAGACAACAAAAAAGAAACCTCGAGCAAGTGAAAAAAAGACTGATGTAGGCTCTCTTCCTTGTATTTTGCTTTTTGCCCAGATGTTGTAGGCTTACTCTTACCAAGTTAGTACCAGCACAACAAATATTGTTTGCCTTTCTACAGTAGAGTGGATTCCAGTCAGGCATCTCTAGGTGGAACCTCCACACCACCTCTTTATTGGTGAGCACTTATGGTCCTTCCTTGAGTCTTGTTTGTCTGATGGAACAATGTATGGGGACCATCACTAGAATAGATGCTTGGGTACAAGAATGCTTATTTACAAACCTATATAATATATATAATAACAGCTATAGGATAAAAATAATAGAACTATAAGTTCTTTTAGCATTAACTGAATGGTAATTAATCTCCTTATCAGCTGTGGTAGACATTAGCTTTTGAGTTTGGTCAGTGTGAGCTGAAATTTTCTGAGAGCCATGCTTTCTCTGTTCCTATATACAATGGAAATAGCTAGAAGAGGCTGTTTAAGAAACTTTATTTTGTCTAACCAATGATAGCGTAGTTTGATTGTAGCTTTCTTTTTGGATTATTCTTATTTCCAGGGATTATACCACTGGACATCACATGGTAATATTCTTCCTCATCTTCTCCAAGTTTCTTAAAAACATTTTTAATGTCTTTCTTGATTAGATTATGTTTTTGGATTCAGGTTTAAAGTCCTGTCCCATACCTGCAGCCTTCTTAAATCAGGATGCCTTTGCAAAGTCTGTATGTAAATATTGCTAATTCTTTCAAAATTGATAATGTGTCTTAGTATCTTTCATAAGGAGGGATCTGGTTTTGTTGCCTGCAGTGTTGGTGTGCATCACTGAGTTAGCATAAGCACCACTTAGAGCTAGAGGAGACAAAGGGGCACTTCAAGGTGTCTTTCATTTATTCTAGATGTCTGCTTCCAGGGTGACTGACCTCGTACGTAAGCTGCATTGCCTAGGCGGCTGTCTTAGATATCTACCTCATATCTATTTTTAAATAGATTTTTTTGTATGATAAAAGGTTAATCTGAAGACAGGAGTGTTCAGAGAGTGCAGCCTTCACTTGACAGTTTTAAAATTTAGAGCAGCCCATTGCATGAGTGCTTGGTTTAGATTAGGTTCAACATTATCCCAGGAAATAGGGAGATATATAGCAAAGAATACAAAGTACTTTCTAAGATTCTGGAATATAAATGTCCTGACAAGAATGTGTGGGTGAGAAAGATTAATGCTGGGGGGGTGAATCTTTTCACAGAAGCTTGACATTTAAACCCGGTCTGCCAGAGAACCAGTCATGGATATGAAATCCAAATGTCACTTCTGTGCTTGTGTGGATTTGTTTCTTTATATTGTGGATATCCAAAGCTGTAAACGATGTAATCAAATTTACTATAGCAGTAAAGTTTGGGTTTTATTCTTTCTTTTTTTTTTTT